>VYXH01007236.1:605785-619406 GCA_013397275.1 Burhinus bistriatus | reverse complement strand
TTCTTTTCTTTTCTCTTCTCTTCTCTTCTCTTCTCTTTTGTTTTCTTTTCTTTAAAAAAAAAAAAAAAAGAAAAAAGAAAAAAAGAAAAGAAAACAGTGACAATGAACTACCTAAGAACCAAAACCTAGCACTTCACTGACTTAATTTACAAATAATCAAGCTATATAAATAAATATAAAGATTGTTTTCAAAATTAAAATGGAAAGCAATGCGTTGCTACTAAATTTCCTTCCTGTGTTTTACAATCATATTACAATGCCCATATTACCAGGCAAATTAGATAGCTTTTAATTTTAATTAGAGTAATGTGTAATTCTGCACAGCACAAAGCTTGTTAGTTTTCAGACATTTGCTCTAAGACTAAGCGCTATTTATTAAAAAAATCTTTATTAGATCTCTATAGCAAATAATTATTTAAAAAAAAATCTACTCCACTGTTTAATTATACTGTCATTTTAAGATATTGCTATTGCTCTTGAAAAAAGACAACAGTGGCTTGAATTTGAGGAGAACTCTGATAAATCTTAAATCCTGACCCTAAAAAAGTTAACATTAATTCTGAGCCTTGAATAAAAACTGATGAGAATGAAATAATTTCAGATTGCGTGACGGTTTTGTTTCGTACTGCAGACCGATTAGAAAAAAACATTTTATTATCAGCCTAAAGCAAAATGGCAAGTAAATATCCAAAGATAAGACAGCCAGAATGCTACTTTATCCTATTACTTCTCTACTCATCCCACCAAAATGGATACACTGAACATATTTTGAATTACAAGTTCCAGAAAAACAAATTGGATAGGACTACAACTACAAGATCATAATTTTGAGCCTTTACTGTTATACGAAAAAGTCTATATTTTTCAATACTGGACAAGCACACATTACACATTGCCATAAAGTAGCCTCAGTAAGTGACTTTTCTTAAACCCACACTTTGAAAAATGAAAGTTTATACTAAGACGCACATACACGCACACCAACATGCGAGCACAATCATGTCACTACACACGTGGAAGTAGGAAAAACAAAAATCCACACACAAGAAACTAATAACTAAGAAGTATGGGCATGAAGAGATTCACAGTTATTACAGAACTCAATGATTACAGAAAACTGAACTAGATTTTTTGTATAAAATAAGCTAACACTAACAGTTATTTGGGAAAGTTATTTCCTGGCCAAATACGATATTTGCATTTATACTGGTTTTGAAAATAAAGTATAGATATTCATTCAATTGGGGAAGCAAATAAATAAATAAAAGATAAACAACAACATTCACTACCATGCCAACTTACAGACAAAACGAACTAAGATGGTTTTGAAAATTACCGGTCTTGGTGGTAGCGACTGTCTTTACATACGGGCAGCTGACTATTTGCATCATTGCTACACCTGTAAAACGGATAAGCAAGCATGTTGGAAAGCTGCCATTGTATGTCAGCTACCACTGGGAGTCTGGATGCTACGGATTTCCTGCTACAATTTGGAATGCCATTTTCAGCTGGCAAAGAGAAAGCCTCCCGGCAAGAAAATGTGAATTACTTTTGCTCCAACGTTTTATGCCAGATCAAATATAAAACTAATTTTAAGCTGCAGCAACAGTTTCTGCCTACATTAAACCAGCTGTTCAGCAAATTATTGGGATGTCATTAAAAAGAAAAAAGTATTTCCATGAAGACTCAGGGGTTTAAGTTCATTCAAGGAGGAACTCAGCTCTCCTTGGAGGGCAGTACCATGGGAAAATATTCTACTAGTGGTGCTGCTTTCCACTGACAGCCTTTGCTCAGACACATCCATCAGAGGAGCAGCGGCAAAACGAAACAAACGGTCTTTGCTATTTTCAGTCTGCTGCTGCGTTTAGAAAGCAGTGGTAAGAGTAGAAGGACAGACTTAAACTAGTCAGACTAGCAAGGTGTGGCAGGGTGAAAGCCAACTTCAACCCAGAGGGAAAGCTGAGGTTATGAGGGTCATTACGGAAAGGCTGGAGGTGGAAGAAGGCAGGGAAAAAAAAGAAATAAAAGTAACAAAGCTGCAAACAGAGGTACACAAAGCTGCACTAGGTCAGTGGCAGCGAACATTTTAGTTTTCATTATCAAGAATGTCACGAGGTGAAAAATGCTCTAAAGGCAGCATAACTAGCCCTCAAAAAGGTAGCACCATGCACTGCTCTGCTCTCCAGCTCAATAAAAAAAAAACACAGAAAGGTCACAGAGGGAAGCATCTAATCCACTTCAATTAGACGCAAAATTCAGTAGGAAATTAGACAGGGGCAAGGGAATATATTTCCCAAAACCTTCATTTTAGGGTGTGGAAGGAAACAAGTTCTCTGTATGTTGGTCCAGTCCTTTTTGAGGGCCTTCCCCTTAAATAGTTTCATCCGAGGTGGAAACCCTCCAGCGCAAAGTGAAATTAAACCCCTGTGTTTATAACCAAAGTAATTTCTATTTTTCTTC
The DNA here is from genome assembly GCA_013397275.1 of Burhinus bistriatus. Taxonomy (NCBI): domain Eukaryota; kingdom Metazoa; phylum Chordata; class Aves; order Charadriiformes; family Burhinidae; genus Burhinus; species Burhinus bistriatus. The sequence goes on along the minus strand of VYXH01007236.1, from coordinate 616,946 downwards.
ATCAGAGATCTAGTACCGAAAGCATAAAAAAATACTGCCAATTTATTTAAAAAAAATATTCGTGAGATGACAGAATTGTAATGTTCTTTAACAATAATTTCAATGAAAGAATCCAAAACTAGTTTTATAAAAAAAAGTATGAATTGAGACACAAAAACATTGACTCAAACAGCACTGAATGAAGTGTTTGTTTAAATTCTTTTTTTTGCGGGGGGGGGGCTCATGTTATGTACTTGAAAATTAATCTGAAAATTCGTTTTGTTAAGGAAGTTACAGCATGTCTTAAAACTGGGTCAGTATAAATAATGCCATCTGCGGGATCACTGAAATTAAGAGATACTGCAGCGCAGATAAGACTTAGCAAATACCCAAGCTGTGTCCTCTGCCAAGTTCATTCTCAAACATACAACTAACTTTTAACGTATGAATTAAGAGAAAGCAGACTTACTTTTTAAGATCTGAGATTATGAGATATCACTAATCAACTCTTCCATTGTTCCGTCTTACTACAGTATAATACAGAAATTCACTCTGAAATCACTTGACAATGGTATTGTTCAGCTCTGTGGCTGTAACTTGAAAGCAATCTGGCTGATACTGTACCTAGTGCTGAAAGCCTCAAACATCTATACAGTAAAATTTTGTAAGCCTTTTTGACTTCACCTCATACTGCCACGATGTCATTTTGACTTCTCTGTAGTTTCTTGTTACTGTATTTTAAAGGTTTCCTTTTCTTTTACAGTGTTTATAAACTGTTACAACCAACTCAAGCCAGAATTAGCTGAAAGAAGTAGACCAATTTTATTCTGTAATCCAGCAAAATGACAAATGAGACTCATTAGAGGAAGCACGCGCTTTACTGCTAGGTATCCTTCTCCCAAGTAACAAGCGATAGGTCAAGAGGAAATAGCCTCAAGTTGTGCCACGGAAGGTTTAGATTGGATATTAGGAAAAATTTCTTCACAGAAAGGGTCATCAAACACCGAAACAGGCTGCCCAGGGAAGTGGTGGACTTGCCATCCCTGAAGGTATTTAAAAGACGGGCAGACAAGGCGTTGAGGGACATGGGTTAGTGGTGGTCTGGGCCATGTTAGGTTTATGGTTGGACTTGATGATCTTAAAAGTCTCTTCCAACCTATGCGATTCTAAGATTCTGTCATTCCTATGTACTATGGGTTCCACCCAAAAGGCTCATGTCACTGTGAGAACAGGAGATGAGGCCAGATCTAAGACTCGGTACCAGGAAAGTTCTGAAAAAAATAATTTTCAAAAACAAGTTTAAGAAGATCAATGTCCTTGCTCTGTCTTTCCTTCTGCACTACTCACAAAACTTTTTGACTGAGAGCTTACAAAAAAGCCCAAACCAAGCACACACCCCAGTGTATCCATTTTCACTGGCACTCTTCTCTACCACTTTGACCATCCACATTTCACCTAACAGATCATGCTTCAGTAGATGATTATACCCTTCAAAGGTATGTAAGGACCCTTCACTCTATGCTGATCCCTCGCTGGCAATGTCACAAATTGCAGTTAAGGACACTCAGCTGACCACCTTTAAGGCTTAACTGTTTCTATTGTTCTTCCAAACCTCACAAATACACAACATCAGAATTCTCCCTCTATCCTTTATTCATTTTTTGTTCAGCCTTGAATATCATGTTCAGAATAGTAATTTTTTCCTGTCTCAAAACAGTGAGTATTACAGTATGATTTCCTGTTCAAGCAAATTACAGATTAAAGTAGCTTTGCTCAGTTATTTTAGAAGAGTATCCTAAAAGCAGAGGCAACTAAAAGTTGGTCTCTCTTCTAGTTAGTAGAACTATTATCCATTTTAACTACTTTGATGCTTATATCCTTTACCAAAAGAAGTGTTATAGAGGATTACTTTTCATCCAACCAATTTGATGGAAGGTAAAGGCCTCCCTTCATACGTGCTGGATCAGTGCATTAGAAGGATAGCAGGAAAGAATTCAGCTCACTCAGCTTGTACAAAGAGTTAGAAATTAGGAGGATGCTGCTCAGAGCTGCTTCTTTGTAATTCTTAATCAGAAACTAACTTGTATCCAATATAACTGCACTCTCAAACCTTCCTTTGCAACAGAAAATCATCGGCTCTTGGTATACATTTAACAGTACTGCGCACTGAAAAAAATATCAAATACTTTGGTACTAGGAGAGGAACTCAACCATATCTATGCAAACTGACACATGGTATTGAAGCAGTGAGTGGCTTTAGCAACCTCTCAGGAGGACCCCTGCAGCAACTGCAAACAGCAGATGAGTCCAAAATTTTCCAGCCTAAAATTACTTCCTTAAGTATCTAAATATTTTATAAAAACTTAAGAAAATATGAGTTGCCCAGGAACCTGGACTGCCATCTAAGATTTCTTCTCAATGGTCTTTACACCTAAAGCCTATGAGTAATACCCTAGCATCTCGAATGCCATCATTATAGTCCTCAGTTTAACCCTCAACATTTTGCATAAGCAGTCTGCATCATAATTGGTAGTTGCAAACCAAGAGAACTGGAAACACCCATCGTCATTCAGGGGTAATGCATCTGAATGGTAATTTTTCCTGCTTATAAATGTATTATTTTCTTTTAATTTCTTTCAGCTATAATGCATATCCTAATAAATCTTTATGCACTAGACTTCAGGTCTAAATCAAGCAAGTGGAAAAAAATTATAGCAATATTGCAATTAGTAAAATATAATGCTACAATATTCTCAGTTACATATGGATTCTGTCCAGAAGCCCACTTTTTTTTTTAAATAGGATGACAAGATAGACATGTGCCATGATTAAGAAGTGTTTAGTGCAATTCTTATATTTTCCTACCATCTAAGAGAAAAAGGTTTACATGTTTAAATGCAGCTGTTTTATGTATATTAAAGAACTAGAAGTCAAAAAAATTTTCATGTTCTTTGTTAATTAAAAAGTCTGCTAACCCTGAATTCTTTAAAAAATACTCTGAGTGGAGAGGATTCAGGCAAGTTCCGTACACAGTGGACACATGAGTGCAAACAAATTGACAACATGGACATGTAGCGGACAAGACAATTACAGTTCGCCAATTTACCTGGAAGTGGAATAGGCATGCCAGGAAGGGGGACACGAAATGGAGGTACCATTACTGGTGGAAAAGCAGGAATTGCTGCAGTTGGTTGAGGTACTGCATGAGGAACTGCAGGAGGCAATGTCTGTGGGACTGGCTGGGGTACAGTCTGCACAGGTGTAGCAGAAGGAGCAGAGGTTGAAACACTGACTGATGGTGTGGCAACTGAAACACCCGAACTCGGGGTCTGGTCTTGTGTGGTAGGTGCTGATAAAAAAACACAAAGAACACCTTGTATCTTAGACACTACAATATATTTGCTGCAAACATACCGGCTCTCTGTTTCCAAACAGACATTATATAAGCAGATATGCTTAGATATAATCAGCAGGAAGACACTCTTGGACAAAAAAAACCTTTGCTTTCTCTGTAACATTAAATATTCACAAAGAAAGTCAATTTCAAATTTTACTTTGTCCCATTCTTTACACCTAACAAGTCTCTATAGCAGTAGCAAGGGTGTACCAAAGGACAAATACAGCCTCTGTATCCCTGTTCAGAAAAAAGGAAAGGGAATGTTACAGAGTTTCAAATGGAAAAAGGTTGTTCTTAGGTTAAATGAACACATGTTCTGCTTTTTAACAACAATGGCAGCAGCACGTGCATGACAGTCTGTCTAAATCTATGCTTATTAAACTATGATCCAAGAATACAAAAACATCAATTAAAAAAAATGTATAAATAAGCAAGGAAAAGAAAGGTACTTTTGTTCAGAACCTGCAAGAACTTTCTTGGTCTTCAGTGCCTCCCAGTGGGAAAATACACTCTAGCATTCAATTCCATAATCCTTGCAGCATGACTGAAATCAGCACTTAACCGAGAATAAACAGTGCTGCGTATCAAAGCACTGGCAAACAGGAACTCGAGATGTGACTGATTAAACTCATCGACCAGCCTTGCAAATTTACACTGTAAGATTTGGTGGAGGGGAGGAGAAACTGTTGTAAAAATGAGCTAATTAAAAAAAACAAAAACAAAAAACACCACACCAACTTATGACCATATTATATAAGGGCATACCGTGCATTTTCTTCAGTATTTAATGACTACCAGAAGCATTCCCAATAACATACCAGTATTAACATATTTAAATAAAGATCTTTGATCTGTTGTTAAGTGTTTCAGAAAGGGTGAAAGTTCATAGCACTGCCTAAAATTTAGGGAAACAGAGCAGACAGTCAGTGTGCTATTGGTTTAAAGGCCTAAGTCAAATCAGTACCAGACAAGAATGAAGCTCAGCCAGAAGTCCCAGGTTTTTTTTTTTACAGACCAAGCCTGAGAGTTATAGAAGTATTTTAAACGATAAAATTTTATCACCTAGGCACAGACACCAACAGTAACAGTTCTTAAAAGCAAAGACAAAGTTTAGCAGGTAGAACAGGTAGAAGTGGAACAGACTCTCAGTGTTGGATATTAAGAAATTCTGCTTCAGAAGAGGTGCATAAAGTGCTAGTCCAGAAGTTTGATCAGTTCTCAAAAGCCTGGCATTAGGCAAGAAGCTAACATTCACCTCCTACCCAATTCTTGTTACTCAGCAAAATGGTTAAAGTAGACCATATTTCAACAAAGCAGCTGAACACTGTACTAAATTACCTTTCAAATTAAATAAAAGCCCAGAAATGTTTTGAGCGATACAAATTCTTTGCTTCTCCAACAATCTGTCCTCCCTCCAGTGTTAACTGAAAGTATAATTTGAGGATTACCTAAATTTGACTCCCTTTCATACACAGATCTCTAAAGTTTGGATTAAGCGGTGAGTTAAGCTTGACTTATCTCACCTGTTACAGGAAAAAGATGAAATAATTCCAGGGGATGCAACTACATGCTACAGCTGGAGCTGGAACAGTTCAGCAACTGCTCATCTTCTGCATGCTCTTTGGCCTGACTCAGTGCACACATTTTTGCCAGCGCAGCTACAATGATCAAGACTGTCAAACAACAGGATTCCTGATCAGCATAAACGCTGTGCTTTCAGTAGCCCTATATGTAGACAGTGACACTAACCAAACTGTTCCTTCACTAGTGTACTTGCTTCGTTCACGCTAGGTGATCTCACTCCTTGTTTGCTGGCGATATGCTCATGTACAAATAGTATATAAGATGCATCTCTCTACAGATGCTCTGCAATAGAGGCACTTTGTTAGCATGGATATGCCAAAGTATACTATAAATCATACTACTTATATTATATGCAGATACTGTCTATAAACATGCATTATGTGCATGCTACATAAATTCAGCCCCCTTTCCTCTTGAGGTGCCCTCATTGGATAAACCCTTAAAAGCAAAGGCTCAGTCCATGTAAACAGCAGTAATCCTCAGACTGTTATTCAAAGGTCATGAGTGAACAATAATGCCTCTAAGGACTTTCTTTTTCCTCTTTTGTGCAACTCTAGCAAATGGGAACTTACAAGGCTGAGTCAGAAGAATAATGCTAATAAAAGTAATACACCAGAAGCAGCTCTATTCTGCAACCAACCAATTCTCTGCAGCCCAGGAGCAGCACTCGAAGATCCAGCTCATGTAGCAACAGATGCCATTTTGGAAACAAAGAACAAATTGCTGCAACTATAACTCCTACCTCAGATTAAATTTTTGTGAGATACTTTCAAAAACAATTTAGTTTTATCTAAATCAAAAGGAAATGGATGCATAATAGCTTTGAGATGATGTGATTAACAGCAGAATAAAAATATACAAAGACCTAAAGAAAAAGGGTTGCATATTAATCTAGTGTTACTCTCCTGAAGTAACTCTTTCAGACTGGGGGGAGGGGGAGGACGGGACACGACCAAAAGGTTCGCATGCAAGGTTCTTCTGGATTAAATACTGTACTTTAAACTCATACTCCACAACTTCCTCCTGGATACCAAGTTTTTGCTGCAGTAATTCCCCAAAGCAGCATCCCCGCCGCCTACTCCCCACCATCGCAAAGCTGGAGAAAACCTCAGTTACTCACTGGAAATCGTCTGTGAAACTGAAGTAGCCGTGGTTGTGGTAGAGGTTGTGGAGGACTGAGTACTCGAAGACGTGGATGGAGACACTGCAGATGCAGGACTACTGGTGGTCGGTGTGGAGGCACCTACTGCTTGTGCCTGGGCTTGCGCCTGGGCCTGCGCAGCCAGCATCGGTGTCAGCTCCGACTGCTGAATAACTTTGACCCCATCTGGCTTAGTCCACGCTGACTCACGTGTACGCGCATTATAGAAATAGACCTACAATTTAAGAATGTCACCATCAAACAACTGCTTATCTGGAGGACGAGCATACATAAATGTTCTTCCCGTTTTAAAAATAATTAATACAAGGATAGACAAGAGCATAGGATTTTACCACAGTGCAAGACTGTGGATGACAACATGCTCACAACAGCAGTAAACACCCATTACTTCGTTGTTTCTGGTAACCATCTTACCTTGCCATCTGGAGTTTTGTTTTCTACCCATATCTCTTCAGCTGGGGGCATTGCTGGTGTTCCAGGGGCAGTGACAGGCGGCATGCCTGGAGGGAACATCATACCAGGAGGTGGTGGCATGCTACCCATGGGAGGAGGCATAAATGGTGGTCTCTAAAGGCATATAATAACAATAGTAACGATGATGATAATAATATTGCAATTTGCAAGCAGAGTTTTCCTTTATTAGAGCACCAACAGACAGTACAACCATAGTAGGCTTAACTCTACAAGTCTTGAGAGCTTCTTTAACAACCTAACACTACCAGCTCAGAGAATGCGCTTCCTGACAGGCCACCACCTATGGCAGGACAGCTACAGTAAGCATTTCACTTCTAAGATGCTAACATAAATGCAACGCATCAAAAAAAAAAGTGGCATGAAAAGAAGTGGGTTGAGACAAAACTCCTCTTGTGAAAAGGTGAAAATATCCCAATGCAAGAAAGAGAACGAATCGAAGAACTGCTCATGAATAACTGCCACTCGGACATCCCCAGCTGCGATTCAAATGTACCACTAAACAGTTACACAATGACCTGCCCAGTGAAAAAATACAGAAAAAAACCCAACCAAATTACATTTTCATTATTGCATCATCATAAGAAATGCAGGCCTGCCCTACACATGACTGTTACTTGAAAGCCTGCTTTCTAAATCAAAGTACATTAAGGTCTTTTATGACACTTGTTTATTTGGACTGTTCCAAAATGTCCTGTGCATAACATGTATAGTGAATACTTCCCTATAAAAAAAAGACAGTAGACAAAATCCACCAAGTTCTTTAACTTATTCTGCATACACCTACAACTGACCTAATTATCTCCATCGCTCCAGTTCTAATTGGACATGTGATGCAAAAGATTTCCTCTGCACAAAGGCAGTACCAAGACAGCTCACTGGTAAAAACCTTCTAGCTCTGCACTCATAACTGACACTCCCGAGAGTGAAACACACAGATGCAGGAAGACCAGGGCTCTGCTAAAGCCAGGATTTGTGCAGGAAATCCAGTGTCACAGAAACAATTTAAAAAAGCCATTAAGGTAACTACAGCCTTTCCTTCCTTCCTTATTTCTTCTCCACAGCTCCTCCATCTGGCCACGAGATGATCTTTACCGCCCTACAATCTGTGAGAAGAATCCCGTAGAGCTTTTTGCCTGCTGTTGCTGCTTTCCGGGGTGTGTGTGCGTGTATGTGTTAGACTGTTCCAGGACAGTCCTGGGAGCAAGGAGGGGATGCCAGGATCCAGAACACCCTTCAGCTCCACTCTAAGCATGCTCTCTCCTCTGTTTCTACCACAGAACCTTTCAATGGCACGTCCCCCTTGCACCAGAAGCAGGATGAGAAGCTAAAACCCAAACATTTGGTGCAAAGTAGAGAACAGCAGTGACATGGCATAAAAAATTTAGACATGCTTGGTGCATGGATTCCATGTATGGTAATGAGTTGTAGAAGACATGCTTACTGCATGGCATGATGAAAGAGCAATGACGTAACAGCTAAGAGCTGAAGCACATTCAGAATATAAATCACATAAATTAAGGAGACAGCAGCAGCTAAGCTTGGGGATTCAAATTAACTCTGGCTGATTCTTGGAACTGCAAGAAGGAAGCAAGGTCCTGTTCTCCCCTCTCAGTCGGAGTTCCACTGCACACTACAACACTCTTTATTGCTTCAGAGCTCTCAAGCTAATGCACAGGCACATGAACGTTAACACCAAGATGGGAAAGTGGGATCATAAAGCACCAGAACAAAGGTGCAACAGGTGGACACAGTCTTAAATAAACTTAAGCTGAGCACGAAAACATAGCATAAAACAAGGCCCCTAGTACTGAATGGAAGGAAGATAAAAGATGACATTCCATGAGGTGAGTGGGGCTGTTTACATCCCTCAAACATATTGTTTCAGTCTTCAATTCCACAGGACTTTTGTTCAGATGAGAATGTTTCAATGAAACGAACAACTACTTCACACCTCCCTGAGCAGTCCAAGTTCTAACAACGTGCTTTATGTTTGAGATGGAGGGAAAACTGCTACGGAAAACACACACTGGTTTCTTCCTGAAATCTTGTGCTCAGGATGATGACAGCACACAAAATTAAGCAACAATTTGATGTTAATTTCAGATGAAGCCCAGCTTAAGTCCTTGTTCCTGTGCTCACTGCTTCCATGCTTCCTCTCATACCACTCCCTCCATTTCCCACAAAGCTGTCCGCAGAGTTACACCGTAAACCAACCTGCATTAAGAGAACACGGAAAAAAGCTCCCATAGCCCTGCTGCCATAAAACACAGCAGGGCCTAAAATACCATGAAATAATCCATGTCAGCATATTCTGTTTCCATCACGCCCACATCCCTACACTTTAAAATAAATTTCACAGCACTGAAGTTTTCACTACTCTATTACAATTAGTGGATTTAAACCATTATTTATAAACCACATAGCACTATTCACCTCCTTACAGGCCTGCCTGCAGTCCCACACAGTAATTACACTGCCCTAATAGCACTGTACTCCTACAATGCTATTACAACAATACATTTCTTATTCCCAAATGTGTTGTACCTTTCAAACTGTCAGAGCCTCTGAAAAGTAGGCAAAAGAACTTAAACATACATCATCATGAAATACAGACAGAAATCTACGTTACTTGAGCCAAACTGGCTCATACTATCCCTGTGGGTGCTAGGAATGCTGTAAGTTTTAAAAAACCAAACCACAACAACGATAAACATAAGATAAAGAGCATTCTCCCTCTGTTAAGAATAAACTTATGTCAGCACAAGGGCCACCTGCAGTTGCTCCAGTCAAATACTGAGACTACTCTTAGTCATTCTTCCAAATGCTGTTTTGCTTTGCCATGGTGCTGACAATTTCTGGTGCACCGTAAACAACGCATCCTCCTGAACACAGTGCTAAAACAAAACACACCTCCTCACTGATTATATACCTACTTCTCAGAACTGCTACCTGCCCACCTAACCAACCCCCTGGCAATCAGTAATAATAAACAACAAACAGTGACGGCAGGTGTGGCTCATACTGGAACCCACATGGAATTCAGCTGCACCTTCCCTGTCAGTCTTTGTGCATGTCCATCACTACCTCGCTGAGTGGATACAGGGAGAATTAAGATAACCCTCAAAAGCTGATGTGTACTTTGCACACCTGCTTTGAGGCATTCAGAAATCCAGGCACAGCCAAATCCTGCATTCTGCACGGCCACAGGGCACCAACACAAAGTCAGGTTTTAGTAACTCTGTTGGTGAGCGTATCCTAACTGCATAATTGATTAATTTAGAATTGCCTCAAGGAGCTAAACAGAAGTTGCATTTACATACTGCAGGTATGCATTAGTTTTATAATACCACACGAGTCTTATGTTTTCATCATGCCCTGCTGGTTTTTTTTATCCATTTTAATGTCTCTCCTCTTACTATTTCCACATGTGAAAACAAACAAGAAAAATCCCTAAATGCCAACTCAACAAACCAAGAGAATCTCCCATTCTTTACCTGTAAATGTGGAGGTCCCATTGGTGGAGGAATCCCTCCTGGAGGTGGCATTGGAGGCATGTTTGGATCAAATGGAGGACGTCCGAAAGGGGGGCGAGGTGGTGGAGGAGGACCTCGCATCATGCCAAAAGGTGGAGGTGGTCGCATGAGAGGCGGTGGGCCTCTCATGACTGCGTTTGGTGGGGGAGCTGGGCCACGGAACCTCAGTGCTTGCTGCTGAGCCATTCTGTGGATAAGGTCAAAGGGAAACAAAGTTCATTTCAGTCTGCTGCTTAGCTGTAGAAAAATCAGTTCTTACAATAAACAGGGATAAACCCTAATAAAAATCGAAAGGGTGTGGAAAAAAATGCCTATTTTGAATAAGCAAAGTTAAGCGTGCAACTACTTCAATAGTTTCTTCCCCTTCACAACGCAAGTTCATTAGTCCTCAATTGTTAATTTTTACTCATGGAAATGGATAACCTACAGCTAGGATCAGGGTAGGCAGGCACTGCAGAACCACATCCAGATCTGCCAAAGCTCCTTCAACACGACCTGCAACTCTGATTCCTGTCTGCACATACATCCTAGACTTCTCAAGCAATGGCTGTCAATCATGCCAAGGGTTTTAATTATTCTGCAGCACGAGTGCCTGTCAGGACTATCTATATCCTTCGCATTTGTGACCTACGATAGGATCTAAACTCTGACCATCGCACTAAACCCGCTGTGCCACCCAACCCTCTACACAGGGAGCTTTGTAAATGTATATATAGAAAAAAACGTTCACCTTTGGAACCAACAAACGCTCTTCTGCTGCTCTCAGGAAAACAATTTTGCCCACCATTTAGTGCCAGTGCAATACCAATGTTGGCATGATGACTCAAAATTGAAAAAAACAAAGGTTATGAGAAGGTGAACGGCAACACACACGCGGCTCAGCACCCGGACCGCGGGGCAGCCCCTGCTCTGATGACCCGGGCGGCCAGCGGCGCCCAGGGCGCTAGGGGCCGGCGCTGCCGGCGCGGCTGCCGAGGGGGACCCGCCGGGCGCCCCGGCAGCCCAGCTCCACGCCCGGGAGCGGAGCCGCGG
>VYXH01007236.1:592900-605358 GCA_013397275.1 Burhinus bistriatus | reverse complement strand
AGCGGGCGGAATGCCGTGCACCAATCACATCGCGAAGGCGGCCGCGTGCTCCCAACCAGAAAAGCCAAATCAGAAGCGTCCCGCCCCGTGACGTACTCAGAGGCGGGGTTCGAGCAAGAGCCAATGGTGGGGCATAAGGGTGGGGCAACCGCCCAGGAAACAAAGTTACTGGGCAGCAGCAGCCAATGAGCGGGCAGAGAGGGGGGAGGCGCCGGCCAATGGGGGAGCTGNTGCGCCGGCGGAGCTCCGCGAGGGGGGAGCGAGACCAGTAAAGCCCAGTTTTGACTGGGGCAGCGCGTTTCTCCTGCCGGAGTTTGATGTACCCCGGCGGCAGGTGGCTGCGCTGGCGGTGACAAACCCAGCGCGGAAGCGAGAGGGTTCACGGTGCGCGGTGCCCGCTGCGGGACTCCGGAGAGGGGAGCGGGTTCCCGCTGGAGCGGGTTCCCGGGGAGCTCGGCAGGCGGGTGAGGGCCTGAGGACTCGTTAGGTCTGGGTAACCTGCGTGAGAAACGCTGCAGCCAGCGCAGGAAGGGCACTGCCAGCTCAGACACCCAGCCCTGTGTTTATTCTGTGGCCTGCGTAGCTGAAACACTCGACACGCGTGGGAGAACAGTTACTCCTGTGGAACGCTTGCCAGCCCTGGCTCCTTGGGTGAGGACTGAGAAAACACTGAATTTACAGGCAAAGCCTGCGATAACCCGCTGCAGAAACTGCGAGCTCAGCTGTGGCACTGACATTACGTTTGAGACATGATGAGATATAAAATATTCTGTTGAAAAGCCTCCTGCAGCTGAATTACGCGTTTTGAAAGAAAAAAAACAGAACAGGAGGGAAACAGATCTTTCGCCCCGCAAGGCTGCGTTTCGTGTGCTGGGGGACATCGCCACCCCTCCTGCTGCGGGGAGGATGCCGGGAGCCCCGCTGAGCCATCACATCTCTCCATCTCTAACTGCTTTGATTTTGTGATCCCACTTTTCCCATTCCTCTCTTTCTGTCAAAAAAAGAGCCGTCTTTTCTTAAATAATAAAAGTAATCAGAATTACTAAGGGACCTTTTGATGGTGCTTAGCTGAAGAGACTCTCACGTACTTTGATTTTGCTGCTCGGTTTCTTTATTCATGTGTTTTGCTTAAAGTCGCTGCTGCTGTGAGGATGTTTGACAGCTCGGCGGGTGGCTGGGGCTCCCCGGGTGCCTGCGTGCCCTGCTCCATCCCAGCCCCTCCTGGCCCCGAATGCAGGTGGCCGCAGCTCGGGGGGCCGGGGGTCCTGCCTGATGCCTTGGCCCCTCCGCGGAGCCGGGGGAAGGAGCTGGGGATAACCTCCGCGGGTGCAAGGAGCCTGTCTCAGCTCCGCAAGGGGACGGGGGATGGAGCTGGAGTCCCCACCCCATGTCCCCGCTCGCCAGCGCCATGAGTAATTGGCGCTTTCTGACGGCAGGAGATTAAAACAGTTTTTGGACATGATAGCTTAGATGGTCCCCAAACAGTGGGGCTGTCTGTCTTCCACTGGCATCTTTCATCCCCCTTTTCATCTGCTTGTTTCAGGATTGTCTCAATAATTTATTAATTACAGGCTGGCAGATAGGAGCATCTGCAAGGCCCTTTCTCGTGTTTGGAGAAAGCTGGCCCTGTTCCACGCAGAGCCCCGCGCTGCTGCGCCGCACCCCCGCCTTACTGCTCAGCTTTATTTTCTTAAAGCGTTTCAGACAGTAGTGCTCGGACTGTGGCCCTTGCAGGAGAAATTAATTTGAGCTGCAAAACCCAACTCATTTTGACGAATTTGATGTCCGCTGCCTGTTCAGCAGGACGTGGCTTTTGGAAATAGTACAATTTGTTGTGCTTAAGATGTACTTCCTTTAGATTTCGTTAAAAATCTGAATTCTCATAACGCAATTTGCTGTTTGCAGGGACACCCTCACTAATTAGCCCGCAGAGTAAGCTCCAGGAGAGCAGATACGAGAGGAGACTGGCGAGCCACAGCCCCTGGACACACTGGGGTTGACACCAGGGCTGCTGCAGACCAGGACTGGCAGAACCTGCTCGTTGGTCTCCTCGGAAAGCCTCAGCGCCGCTCTCCGGGCTGGGGAGGCACCGCTGGCCGGGCTCCTTGGGGTGACCCAAACTGAAAACGACTGCATCTGCTGATGTGATAGAGCAAATGTAACATCTTTTAGGCAAGCTGGGTATCCAGACAGTTTTTCAGAAAAATCTGTGGCCAGGGCGGCTGCAGCAGCCTGGGTTCCCCTCTCCTCTCACCCAGACGTCCCCAGGCTCGTCGCTCCGGCGTGGCTCGGAAGCTCTGGGCTCAATTCTGCCATGTAAGGGTGCAGAGCTGCTGCCACTGCCACTGCTGAAGATTTTTAAACTGTAAACCTTTTCAAATGCTTAGATCTCTGTAATTTTTAAAGGACTATTTCTTATGTGGTCCAACTTCTCTGCCGGGCATACAGGAAGGGTGCTTGAAATTCCACGTTTGGGATACTCCCTCTCAAATCTGCTCAAGTTCCCTAGATCCAAAGCGAGTGGCCTTATTCTTCCTCGTTGCAGCTACATGACAGAAGCTGATTTTCGGCGTTTTGGTTTCCTCTGGCAGTGAATGCCGCAGCCCTCAAGCTGTGGTGGGGTCCCGGGAGGCCAGGCGTCCCGCAACGCTGCTGAGCGCTGCCCCGGTCCGTGGAGCTGCCATCAGCCCTTGGGTTGTGCAGGCTGGGAGACGCTGACATCTTGTCATTCTTTTTTAATTTTTTTCAGATTTCAGGTTGAAGCGTGATGCTGAATTAAAAATTTTGCCCTGGGCTGTCTGCAGGGCCTCTTGGCTGCTGCAGTGCCAGCATCTGCCGGGGAGACCCCCGGGTCCCGTGTCGGAGGGCGGCAGCCCCGAGCTGGCACCGGGCGGCAGAGTGGGGGAGGCTCCCAGGTGAAGGTGGCCTTCGCTTTCTCAGCTCCCCGCTCAGCCTTGTGTTTCACCACCACCCGCAGAGGTGCACGGCGCCCGGGCAGGTCCCCGGGGAGGGAAGGTCCCGACAGGGACCTGTCCCAGGGATCAGCCAGACTCAGCCCGACCCGGCTGCCAGCTGTCGGTTTGCAAAAGTGCGGCACGGCTTTGGCAAAAGGCAACGGCACGCGCTGGGTCTGGGCGTCCCTTGAAGATGGTTATCCCTGAAAAGAGCAGCTCTTGGGAAGCCGCGGGCAGGGCAGCCGCAGCGCAGTCGGCGAACAAGACACCGTTTTTGTGTCCAGCATCAGCAGGGCTGGCGGGGCTGGCAGAGGGAAGCAGCCCTCCGCACACTGCCACCATCCCAGCTGTCCCCAGGACCCATCCCGCAGCCCTGCGGGGTGAACGGGGCTCCCTGGGGCTCGGCCCCGGGTGCAGCCGACACTTCTGCGGAGGGTGGGATAAACAGAAAGGTTGTGGACTCTGCTTCTCATTGGAATCCAGTCCTTGCTGTTTTGGTAATAAATCCTTTTTTTCTCCTGGTGTATTTTTTTACGCAGATTAGCAATGATTAAAAAGGTAATTGGCTTCACTCTGGCTAATTGCATTTCACAGTGAACCTACTTGTAGAACAATCCTCTCTTATTTTCCGACTGCTAGGCTATTAAACTAAGGGCCGCAAAAAGAATTTATGGTTGTGGTTTTCTGTGAGGTTTAAATAATTTTGGTTTTGGAAACTATACCTTGCAAACGCAGAGGAAGGAGTGGTCAGAAGGAAGCCCAGGGAGCCAGCGATGGGGAGCTCAGCCCCTTGGTGTGCACGCTGCAGCGGTGGTATCCGCCATGCCGCACAGCACCCCATTGCATCACACCGCACCACACTGCATCACACTGCACTGCACCGCACTGCATCACACTGCACTGCACTGCACTGCATCACACCACACTGCACCGCATTGCATCACATTGCACCACACCACATCGCATCACATGGCACCGCATTGCATCACATCACACCGTACTGCATCACACAAGACGGCATCACACCGCACCGTGTTGCATCACATCGCACTGCACCACATCAGATCGCACCACGCTGCATCGCACCGCACCGCACCGCACTGCATCACACCACATTGCACTGCATCGCACCACACCGTATCGCACCGCACCGCACCGCATCGCACCGCACGGCAGCACTGTCTGCTCACCCCTCTCCTTCTGCAGCCCTGAGAGGGGATTGTGTCATTTGAACCCCTCAGTAACCATGTGATGGGGCTCCAGGGGTGGATTTGGGGGCTGAAACCATGAGGCTGGCCACCCCCTGCCCCGCGTGCAGCACGTGCTCGTCGTGCCCCTGCACCGGCCATGAGCACAGTGCGTGGGCTGTGCTCCTGCTCAGCCGTGGCGAGGCACCGGCCGGGCGTCGTGGGGGAGCACGTGGGTCTGGGCGTTGTTAAACTTTAACAGGGCGCATCCCCCTCTGTCACATCAGCTGCCGCATGGCATGGTGCACGCAGGCCCTTGACACGGAGCTCCCCAATCAGGCCTAATGCTTTTCCTGTATTTATATGAAAAAATCAATTTTTTTCTGTGCATGAGGAGTCTGTAGCTTCCCCCCTGACATGGGGGAAGGGGGCTGCAGAGCTCAGCCATGGCGAGGGCTGCAGAGATGGGCGTGAGGTCCGTGGCGGTGCCCGAAGTCAGCCAGCGCAGAGGGTTTTGCTCAGACGTGGGCTGGTTTGGAGGTTATAGATGGAGTATGGCCAACAAAGCTGAGCCCAGCCTCTCTGCTTGCTGTTGGCAGCATGATCATCTCTTGCGGCTCCTTGGCCAGGAAGGACCGTCCCTGGGCCATGCCACCCCACCCTGCCAGTCCTTCCGAAAGCGTCAGAGACCTGTGACCACCGTCAGCCACCACTGCGGGGCAGGGGAGCCGGCCCTGGCCAAGGAGCTCATGCTTGGCCCCGTCCCGAAATTCTGGGGCATCCGGGGAAACTTCTCCTGCCTGAAACCAGCCACAGAGCTGACACTAATAGAAAAAGACCATTAAAAAGCTCTGTGATATTCTGTTCTCCTGCTCCTGGTCCCTCTCTCCCTTTGTTGCTGCTGGCATTTTATGCATTATTGATGTGCCTAGGTGCTGCTGCTCTCCCGTTTCCTCTGCCGCTGCTCCCGCTGCCGCAGCGTGCCGGACCCACACCATCCCGGGGACGGGCTGCCATCAGGCGATGCCCCAGGAGGCGGCAGAGGGGGCTCAGTCCCCAGCGTGTCCCACGGCAGAGCTGAGCGTGGCCCCCCACTGCCGAGCAGCTCGGTCCCCGCGCTGGGGCACAGAGCCGGGCTCCCGGCTGGCACAGGACGGGGCTTCACACGGGGGCGGAGGTGCCCTGTGTGCTTCTCTGCTCCTGCAAGGCTCTCCTCCTCCAGCTCCTGGCCACCACTTCCACTCCTTCCTGGGGCCCTTCTCCAGCCCGTGCTGTCAGTGGCTTCTCCTCCAGGCTCTCAGCTCCCTCCCTGAAAACAGGGTGCAGGGCGCAGGGTGCAGACACGATTTGGCAGAGAGCGCTGACCGACCTCAGAAGTGTCCCCATGAAGCCCTGCTCCAGCGTTGCCCTGGGAGAACAGGGCCAGGGTGGTGTCGGGAATCGCCGCAGGGTCAGCGAAGGGGACGGCCCCGCATCCCCTCCTGGTGGGAGGCATGGGCTGGGGTGGCTGCATGCCAGCCTTGTGCAAGTACGCGTGACGGGGTATCAGGGAAAGGAGATCTTCCACGGAGCATTGAAAATGTGCCTCTTTCCCTCAGAGACCAGAAATGCTCCGTCTCTGGGGTTAATATTTAATGAGGCGGTTTTAGGATAGAAGCTGTCTGCTGAGGGACAGGGCAGACGTGCTCTCTCGCTCACGCAGCAGTGCAGGAGGGTCACAGAGCCACCAGGACAGTGTCCGTGGAGCTGCTCCAGGGGCGATATGGCTGGTGGTGGCAGTGGGGTGGGAGCCGCAGCGGCCCAGGGGCCGTGGCACCTGCAGCCACCCACAGCAGCCCCTGCCTGGGAGCTGAAGCGCAGGGACACGGGGGGCTGCAGCAGGGTGACAGGGTCCGCTCAGCTGGAGGGGTGCTCCCGATCCGGTGTTCATTTGGCTGCTGGGGACCGCAGTGAATTGGAGCAAACCCGCTCCTTGGGCTCCGCCTCAGCTTGCTGTGGCGTCCCAGGGAATGGCATCGATGTGAAATCCCAGGACACCGTGTCTCATGGCCAATTTGCTCAGGTTTCCTCGGTGGGGGCTAATGTGTTTTCCATGTTATTGTGCCTGCACGTGGCATCCAACCCGTCTGCAACGTGGAGCCGCTAATACTACATGACTGGCTCACGTGCCCTGTTTGCAGGGGGACAGGGGCTGTGCACATCGCCACTGCTCTGCTCCTCCAAACAGCTTTGGCCTGGACTGACCCCAAATTTACAGTATTTTGGGTTTCCTCATTAAAGGGGGAAAGGAACCACTCATCCCACCCCAGTGTCTCTGACAAGGAAAACACTTGCTCTATACAAAATATTTCAGGTGCCTTCGCTGCCCTCCTCCCCCCCCCCCCCCAAAAAAAAACAAAAAACAAAAAACAAAAATCCCCGCNAAAGCTACTAAAGAAAAGCACAAAAGCTCTCCTTGAGAAGTCCAGCATTTAAAGAAATACCAAATCTTTTCCTAAATATTTCCTTCTGTCTTTAGACTAGAGTTATTTTGAGTTGTGAGGCATTTCAACCCTGTTGGCAGCATCAGTACTTGGTCAAAACATCCCCCTGGTGCTCCCCTTAGAGACGGGCTCCAGCTCCCCCCTCCATTTCTGTCCCATTCACAACTGAGGTTCCTCTTCCAGCAAAGGGGTCCAAGACTGCCCATCTTTGTTGCCTACCCAAAATTACCGTCCCTAAACCTTCTGTCCCATTGCTACCCCAAGGAGATCCACACGCTCGTTCCTCTGCTCCATGGGAACGCGATGCTCTGGGGACGAAGCCAGCCGAGGAGCAACGGGCAGTACGTGGCACCACGAAGGGTGGAGAGACAGGAGCTGGCCAGAAGCAGTTGCCGTGCTGGCGACAGAAGGAGATCCTCCCCGCAGGCAGTGAGGCACGTTTCAGCTATGGGAGCAGACTGGGTATGTGCTGCAAAAAAAGTGCCTGTGTGCCGCCTGTCCCTTTGCCAGTCCCCGAAGCCACGGCCATCAGCCGGCTGGGGACTCGCAGAGCGTAAAACCAACCGAGCAATAAACAGAAGTTCAGATGTTTTTTTCAGATGCTTTTATATGTTCTCACTACATCACTTAAAGGAGGGTCTCTGAGTTTTGCTTTTTTTTTTTTTATAGGCAGAAAACTGCACTCAGGACATAATGTGGTAACGGTTGTAGACTAATCTGTTTTGGCATTTGGGGAAAACCAGGCATATTCTGAAACAGCCGAGATATCAAACTTTAACTATCATCTCTGACTCAGATCCCTGACATGTTTTGTTCCTGCTCGCGGAGCTGCTGAAGGAATACGTAAGCGCGGGGCTCGGCGGGAGCGGTGCGATGGGCTGGCGAGCTGGGGGACAGCTCAGCCCCAGGCTCGGGGCAGCACGGCCGGCACCCGTCGGCACGGGGCTGTGTGGGAGATGACATGGGCGCCTTCGTCCTGGGCTGCGGCGTGTGGGGACTTCCTGGCAGGGGCTGGCGCGTCTCGCAGGAGCCAGCGCTGACCGTGGCAGATGCGGGGCTCAGGCTCCAGCCCCGGGGTGCATTGGCGCAAGCTGCGGGCTGCCCTGGCGGAGCCCGGCTGGTGTGCGGGGAGGGGTAGGTACAGAGCCTGCAAAGGAGAGGTCTGCCAGGTGCCTTGGAAAACGCTTTAGGCTCTGGCAAACGACGGGTGACCATGGGGTGCTCAGCTGAAGCTTCCTTAGCTATGCATCCTGCAGAGGTCTTGAAAATTTAATCCTCCCCAAATTATTTCCTGATTTTTTAGTGGGTTTGTCTTCTAGGTCTAGCATCCTTTTATGTGATTTTTGTTGTGTGAATTATACAGTGTATTTGGGCGTGCTCTGTGCAGCACTGTCCCACAGGTAGCGCTGGAGGAGGATTTCAAACGCGGGAGATGAAAGGGATGTTCTCTGCCTGCCATAAATACTGCAGATCCTGCGCATGGCCCCGCTCACGGCGCGTCTGAAGATCATGATCAGCTACGATCCTTCCTTGTCTCTTCTGCCCAGAACGGGTAACACAGGCAAGCCCAAAGACATCAGAGCCGCCACAGTGTCCATCTGCCTCTCTGGCTGTGTGCTGCAGGGGAGTCCTGGGGAGTGGGTGTTTGCTGGAAGGCCGGACCCGGACCGTGCGCTCCCCGTGCTGGCCCTCTCCTGCCTTTCCTCAGACTGAAGAGCGGCTCCAGCTGCTGTTTGGAAGCGACTTCAAGATACAAACGCAAAGGTGGTGGGACCCCTTGCTGTGAGGCCAAGGGGTCTTGTTGTGGTTTGACCCCAGCTGACAACCAGGATCTCGCAGCCGCTTGCTCACTCCCCCCCCAGCTGCGATGAATTGGCAACGTGCCGGCAATGTGCGCCAGCAGCCCAGAAAGCCACCCGCATCCTGGGCTGTATCAAAAGAAGCGTGGCCACCAGGGCGAGGGAGGGGATTCTGTCCCTCTGCTCTGCACTGATGAGACCCCACCTGGAACACCGTGTCCAGCTCTGGAGCCCCCAACATAAGGACATGAACCTATTGGAGTGAGTCCACAGGAGGCCACAAAGATGATCAGAGGGCATGTAGTGATAGGACGAGGGGCAATGGCTTCAAACTGGAAGAGGGGAGATTTAGGGTAGATATTAGGGAGAAATTGTTTCCTGTGAGGGTGGTGAGACCCTGGCCCAGGTTGCCCAGAGAAGCTGTGGCTGCCCCATCCCTGGAGGTGTTCAAGGCCAGGTTGGACGGGGCTTGGAGCAACCTGGTCTAGTGGGAGGTGTCCCTGCCCATGGCAGGGAGGTGGAACTAGATGATCTTTAAGATCCCTTCCAACCCAAACCATTCTATGATTCTATGAACAAGGAATTAATTCCCCACTCCCCATTGCAGTCAGGTGTTCAGCCATCGCCAGGAAAGCCGGGCTCCACCATGCATCATGGTGACTTGGAAAGATGAATGCCAGCATTCCAAACATCCCCCCTTCCTTCTTCTTCCCCCAGTTTATATCCTGAGCATGACGTCACACGGTATGGAATAGCCCTGTGGGCAGTGGGGGTCAGCTCTCCCGGCTGTGTCCCCTCCCAGCTCCTCGTGCCCCCCAGTCTGCTCAGTGGTGGGGTGGGGTGAGGAGCAGAAAACGCCTTGAGAACTTGGCAACAACCAAAACCACCAGTGTGCTATCACCAGTATTCCCGTGCCAAACCCAAAACACAGCACTACACCAGCTGCTGGTAGGAAAGTCAACTCCATCCCAGCCGAAATCACGACAGGTCTGTACCAGGGGAGCCGAAGGAGCGTCACCTCCAGACCCAGCTCCCCCTGAGCCCCCCTGCAGGTGCAGAGCATCATGCGACGGCTTCCCGTGCTGTCCAGGAGGGATCAGCGCCATGGGACTGGACATTGGCACTGTTTGTCCTGCTGGTGCTCCCCTCTCGTTCTGGGAAGCACCTTATTTTTTGTGCACGCAGTTTGGCAGAAGTCTGTTAGGGGGATGCTAACTCTCAGTTGCAGAGGCAAAGGCAGCTCCGAGGGTGATGGTGACAGGGCTCCCTCCGAGGTGGCCCCTGCTGTCATACCCGCTGTCACATTCTCCTGCTTTGGGGCTGCGACGGCACTGGGGTGACTCTCAACTGAGCCCAGCGGCAGCAGCCCTGGAGGGTGCTTCTCCCCCAAGTAGCCCGGGGCGCTGCCTCTTGGCCCCTGCCGGAGGGACACCGGAGGGGAGGATTTGCCCCCAGTACCGCAGTCCTCTCTCTGGCAACATCCCCAGTGCTTTCGGGATCCAGCGCAGGGCTCGCCCTGTGTAAACAAGGGCCCCGGTAAACCTGCAGAGGGCAGGCATTAGACACACCAGCCTCAGGAGGAGAAAAATCAAAGGTTTCCCTGCAAATCCATCTGCCCTACATCTCCTTTCCATTTTGATCTCCAAACTCATGCAAGTTTAAAAAGCAAGTAAATGCTGACAGTGTGATTAACCTCCCCACCTGCTCCCTGCTTCTTTCTCTCCTGGAAAGAGAAGCTCAGCTCACCTGCCTGGTGGCAGCACCTCCTTCAGGTGTGAGGATGTGGGGAGTCAAACTAAGACGGTTCCACTGAAATTACAAAACACTACACTTTTAAATAGGCGCTGAATTATTTAGTGCCCTCGCACTACCCAAATGCTTTGCTCTTTGGCTGGATGATGGCTTGGTTTCCCTCCCAGCGTTTCTGTTATGACAGTGAGTAAATGGAGAGATATTGCACTCTTCAAACATTTATAAATAATAGCCCGCCTAGGGATCGGGCTCTGCCACTGCGAAACAGGCAGGGTGGGAGGCGGTGCTGGGGGCGTGCGGTCCCGGGAGCAGCGCCGCACTGGATGCTGCCCAGGCGCTGGCAGCGTCCCCCCCCTTCGCCCCTCGTGGGCTCCCCACGCAGCCACCAGCAAGGGCTGGGTGACACGCTTGTGCAGGCAGTCGGTTCCCGGTTCCTCTTGTGCACCTGGAGGGAATGAAAACACGTAACGCTTTAACCCCCAAAGGCATGGAGCAAAGGCACCAAGGAAAGAAGTATCCCTGATGGGGGGGTCAGAGCCCAGGTGTCCCAGCCACAGCCCCAGCGCTGCCCAGCACAGGTCCAGACCCTTCAGCCCTCAGCATCCGGCGACTTGGTATCCTACAGACAGAGGTTGTGGAGACCCTCGCTCCTCTTGGTGTGACACAACAGGGCACTAGATAACTGTTACTTATTCCTGAATTTATTACTATTACATTTATGTCCCAGAAACATTTCATTAATTGTCAGCAAGCCCCTGACAGAAAAGGCAGCAAATCTGCAGGTAAGACAAAAGGTCATTTTCATAGAATTATAGAACCATAGAATGGTTTGGGTTGGAAGGGACCTTAAACATCACCTAGTTCCACCCCCACCCCCGCCACAGCCAGGGACACCTCCCACTAGACCAGGGTGCTCCAAGCCCCGTCCAACCTGGCCTTGAACACCTCCAGGGATGGGGCAGCCACAGCTTCTCTGGGCATCCTGGGCCAGGGTCTCACCACCCTCACAGTCAAGAATTTCTTCCTGAGATCTAATCTAAATCTCCCCTCTTTCAGTGTAAAACTGTTCCCCCTCATCCTCTGGCTCCACTCCCTGATCCAGAGTCCCTCCCCAGCTTTCCTGGAGCCCCTTGAAGGACTGGAAGGGGCTCCAAGGTCTCCCCGGAGCCTTCTCTTCTCCAGGCTGAACACCCCCGACTCTCTCAGCCTGGCCTCACAGGATTTTCCACACAGCCCGTTCCATTTCAACAGCACGCTATGGCCAAGAGTCCCTGCTCTGACCCCAGCGCTGGCTTTCCTTATCAACGTACGGTGAAAACAAGTGTCAGGCACCGAGCTGGCTCGGAGCACCCACAAACTCCACTGCCTGACAGGGGATGTGGGAATTCAGCAGTTTTGAGGCCACCTCTGCTTGACACTCTGCATTTAGGAGCTTCATTTTCACCAGGCAGGCTGAAGATGTCTAGCTTATGTCAGTACCATTTTACAATAGTTGATCTAGATTTATGTAGCATTATTGTACATTTTTAATTCTCTTTGGTTTTAAAAACAAAGTGTCTCATTTTCCTCTGCATATTGTTTTGCTCCTCCATATAAAATTCTGCTGAAAATGTTGTGACATGTAGCTCCATATATAGTTCTGAATTTTCTTAAAGAAACAAAGTCTAAACCATGTCTTGATGATGGAATAAATTTGTATCTAACATTTCCAGGCAAACTGGAAAGCACAACTAGTGTCTTTAAAGACAAATTCACTTAATGGCTTTAAAATTCTCTGTTCTGAAAATAACTAGTAAAGCTGTATGACTGGAATGAATTCCTTCTGCTTTGTATTGGCGGAACGGAACACATCCGTTCCTGCAGAAACTGCTTTCCTAAGAAACATTTTCTATCCCGAACTGGACGTGTCTCCCGCAGAGGGAGACCCTCCTCCCTGCAAACTCAGGAGAAGCGAACCCTTGGAGGGGGGGAAGTGTGGAGGAAAAAGGAGACTGGAAGTTAGGATTTTTGCAGCCAAAAATGCCCAGTTTTCTCTGGGAAATAAACACGGCCCCAGCTCCAGCTCACGCGCCACTGACCAGCCCCCAGTGCCACCCCGAGTGTGCGTGAGCTGCTCTGTGCCCCGCTTTGCAGGAGCAGCCGGGAGCCTGGGGGGGCAGCCGAACTCTGCCCCGATGGCAGACCCCCCCTCACCCCCCGCTCACACGCACACCGTCTCCTGCCAGCCCGTCAGCGCTCACACCTACACGGCGGCAGCAGGCTGCTGCCTCGCCGTCCCCCCCC
>VYXH01007236.1:567222-582635 GCA_013397275.1 Burhinus bistriatus | reverse complement strand
CAGCTCCCTCCCATCGGGGGGAACTAGCGCGTTGTCGCAAAGCTCCATGCCCTGATTTATGATAAAAAATTTAAAGGAAATCATTTATATTTCAGAGGGCCTAAATAGCTGCATGAAAGTTTTATCTAAAGTGGCACCATATTTATAGGCAGTCCTGCTGCGTCGGAAGTAATTAATAGAGGGATAAATTTCAGGCCTTTGTTTTGTTTTGGTTTTAATCTTCCCTTTATTTAGTGCTATCTGGTTAATGTAAATAAATAAGAGGATGCAAACAGAAAGCTGGGTATAAAGCCTGAGGTAGCGCCTGTTTGTCAGGGCACGTCTCCCCAGCCCCGGCTCTAAGAGAATTTGCACGGGGCTGGCACTTTTTTCCCCATCTCTCTGCTGTTCCTTCCTTCCCTTTCACCCTCAGACACCTCCTTCCCCTGTTCCCGTGTGCAGCTGTGTGCCCTGTTTGGAGGATGCGCTGCAGCCAAGCCTCACACGTCTGGATACGGAGCTGGGTTCGGGGCTCGTGTCACGGCTCAGAGCTGTCTCCTGTCACAGCACACCCCAGGAACACCTTTCCTGACTGCCTGTTTTAAGCACAGTCTTTTCCTTCCCCCCTGAAGGCAGCCGCTTTGAAAGAAACCGGACTGGGTAATCTAGCTGCTGAGCTCGCTTTAATGAAAGCTGTAAAATATTGATGTTCCTGGCCCTGTCTACTGACGTTACACCTTACAAACAGAGGAGAGAAGTCCAAAGGATAAACAATAACAAGTTAAAAGAGCCCAGATGGTTTGCCATCAGAAACTATCTGCAGACTCAAAGGTGTCACTGCAATAGATTTCAGAGATCATTCACATGCTAGTAAATAATTAATAATATTTCTGGAAGAAAAAAACCCACCAAACCCATACCCTGATGAAACATTACTAGTGACTCATTGAAAATCTGAAGGTAAAAATCAGATTAAAAGCATGTGCTATTTTATTCTTTGTCACAGTTCAAAGATTGCTATCCATTTTCCTAATATATAAAAATGTTCTGTTCTTATCTAGAATTTATTTCAAAGCCCATCACAGTCAGAGTGTTGTTGATAGGCTCTTGGTTTCATTGTATTCATTTGATTTAGTTTACAAATTACATAGTAAATATTTCCACAGGGCTGCTGGGAAGTTTGAAACATAAACGTGTGTTATTAAACACGCATTTCATGCTAACATCCTCTCTAAAACGGGCTGTAGGCAGCACTACCTATTGCAGTCACAAAGCCAACATAACTCGCCCCATTAAATTTTCTTCAATTGCTATTTAAAACAACCACGTAATTTCCTGCAAATCTGGCTTTTCTGGGGTAGACTTCTGCAATCCTTTGCCTTTCGAGATCCGTGACTAAGCTAAAGCTTGCATAGCTGACACAGAGACACTTTCCTTTTCCTTGCTGGGGAACACAGCCGCGTGTACCCGATTTCTGTCTCCTGCCTCGGAGCCTTTGCTCCCCTCCCCTGCCCACCCCGAGTCCTGGGAGCGTTTCTTCATCGCACCCTGGCATTTGTCTTTGCTGTGTATCTGAAAAAGAAGTGATGGTTTTCAGACCTGACCCAAGATTCACCCGATAAAATAAGTTCTGTTGCTGAGGTGGAGCCTGTTACCACAGAATGCCTGATCCGTGGGGAGGGAGAGTGAGGAGTGCTGACTTTGGAAGGTCCCTGCAGAACCTGGCTTTGCACAGCACATTCCTACTGCCCTAAAAGCGCGAGCCACGCTGCACCCGGTATGATGCGGCTGTTCCACTGCACAATCTGATCGAGGAAATATCTAGGATTACCCAGACGGTCAATTATTCATCAGCTAAACGGCCAAGCATCAATTACCTGGCTTGATTCTCTTATTCATTAAGGAGATTGAAGAGCCCACCTTAACAAAGCAAAAAGAAAGTTGCTAAGTTACAGGAGCTGCCCGGCTCAGTGGCGTGGCCACACCGTGTCAGGTCTTCAAAGGAGAGGCTCTGACAGCGAGGAAGTCTCCGAGGCTATAGAGTGTCGCCCAGAGCACTCGGGTTTTGGAGCGGTCCATGGCGCCGCAGGGCTGAAAGTAACGGGGTTAGAGCGCGAGGCAGGACTGCGCCCCAGCTGTGACTGCGCCCCAGCGCGGGTCCGGCGAGGGGCCAGCTGGGGCCTGGCCCAGAAGAGAGGGCTGGGGAGAACCAGGCTGTAAGGGTGTTCCGAAGAAGACCTTGAAGGGTTAAAGCGAGGGGCCAGGGAAGGACCATTGTCATTCTGTGAAGCTTTTAATACAGGGGGTGGGGGGTGGAAACTATTTCAGAGGGAAAAGCTGCAACTGGCATGGCTGCAAAGGCACCACTCAGCAGAGATCCTCAGCAGGGTCCTGCAGCAGAGAGCTCTCGCAGGCAGTTTGAGGCAAAGCGTGTTTCCCACCGCTCCTGAGCCATCTCCTGGTGCAAAGGGGCCAGGCGCTGGGGCCTCAGCAGCATGCTGAGGGTCACCACAGCCCGTGGGCAGGGATGAACTTGGAGATGGGAAGAAGCACAGGAGAGGCAGGAGGGATGTCCCCACCAGCTGCTGCAGGGGTGAGCCCAAGGTACGTGTCTCTGATAGTCACGAAGGCGAGCTGTGAAACCAAAGCTAGAGCTAGCCGGCACGCAGCAGCGCATCCCAGGTGAAGCCCCGCAGCTCCAGTCACTGAGCTGCACGCTGACAGCAAACACAACCAAAAATTTGCAGGGGGTGTTTGACATACAGCTCCCATGCTGCCGCAGTCGTTCTGAGCAACCTGGCACAACTCAGGGAAACGCAGGTTGCTGCCGCTGCCGGCGTTCCTCTTTCAGAGAAGCAGGTGAAGACCCGGAGCTGCGGGCCTGGGGAGCCGTGCTGGCTGTAAGGACCAGGGTGGTGAGAGACAGGGGCTGGTGCCCGCGCGCTGCCCGGGGCTGGAGCACGTGGTGTGCGCAGGGCGAGGTGCACCGAGGTGTCCGCCACATGGCACAGCGGGTTCGGAGCTCACCACCGCAGACTCCTGGCATCCACTTCGGTGAAGTAACATAAACCTGCAGCAGGACATGCAGCTTTCGCTGGCAAACTGCTTACCCCCAAAATTGCCGGAGCCTGGAAGAGAATAATGACAACAAATTAAAGTCACAAAACTGCAAGGTACATAGTTACACGGCAGCCGACACCACCTCTTAACCGTTCTGTGCTGGCCAATTTTACTCCCCCTTACAGGGATTTGAGAGAACAATACCGGCACGGCCTTTCACTGAGACAAGAGCAACAAAACTTTCCAGTAATTACTCGTCTCATCCACGTTACTGACCTGCGCTAGTAGTGAGCGTTCCTGAGCGGCGCAGCTCCGCCACCATCGCCCAAATGGATGAATACACGCCGCTCCAAGCATGAGCTTTCCCAGCCGGCCGGGGGTGGCTCCGTGCCCTGGCTCTGCCCAATGTCCCCTGGACGTGCCGGACCTCCCCGTGAGTCCCTGGTGGTGACCGCGCATTTTCTGCACTGGTTGTGGATCTCGGTGCTGACCTGTTCACAACAGCACATGCAACTAATCTGACTTAACACACAGATTTTGCTTTTGTCCCGCGTCTTTCCCTTCCATGATTTGTCTTGTGCTGTTCCTACCTTGTGCCCGTGCTGTGACTGAGAGCTGGAAAGTCTGGGTCAAAAGGGCCAGGGTGGGAAACCCGTGGGTGCGGGAAGGGTCGTGGGAAGCAGGATGACCACACGCAGGTCCTGTTGCTCATGGTGCTGGAAGCAGTTTCCCTCCCAGAACTCCATCCCTTGCAGCTCTTCATCTCAGCGAGGAGAGGACAGGCTTCCTCCGGGGGCAGGGGACGCCTGTGGGGCCGCTCAGCCGGCGCTGCCACGTGCCAGCCCACCGAAGCGGGCTCCTGAGGGGCTGGGGGGCAGCCCGGCTGCCGAACTGCCTTCCGAGGAGAGGAAAGGGGAAATACCTGGGGTTTGCGCATTGCTTCAGATTCAGTTGTAAGTGCTCACTCTCATCTTCTGTAATTAAAAAACAAAATGAAGTTTTGCTGGCTGCATGCAGAGGAGCTCTCAAGGAGCAAAGTCTTGGGCACGTTGCTGGTCACGGACAGCGGGCACGGCTGCTCCAGAAGGCTGAGTGGGTGTTTGCGAGCATTAATCCCAGATCAAAACCGAAAAAACCTTTAGTATTAGAAAAGCATCGTGGCCACATTAGAAAATTGGAAGTGTCAAAGCTCTGCTGCAGCGTTGAGATGCTTGTTTAAAGGAGGCAGAACAAACAGCCCGTCTTCCAGCAGCAGCATTCGGAAAGCTGATGCAATCTTATTTTTGAATTTTTCAGTAAACAAATTTTTGATTTGAGGTCCCAGGAATGCAAGATGCCAGACAGTTCGTGCTAACTGGGAGGTCTGCCTTGTGCTCGTTTGTAATGTGCATGAATTATAGAACTTGTTTCTTGTATCATTCCCTGAAATTAAAATTGTAAGAAAGGGCACATCAGTGCTTGTTAAAAATAAACCCAATCTGCTCCTGATGGGGATAATAGGAGCAACATGACAATATTTTCCTGGGGTGTGTGTGTGTGTGGGGGGGGATGACATGGGACAGAGCACTTATCTATCAGGCATCTCTTGTTATATTTGCTCCTAATTCTAGAAATACATCTAAACGTAGTCTAACAGGACTCTGTTCCACGAGAAATTAATGAGGAGCAGGCATTAATTATTCATGTCCTGAAACAGTAGGTCTGCTAATGTTTTTGCTAATCAACAAGTCAAACAGCTGTATCTTTGTCAGGGCTGTCTTGGGGAGGATGGAGAAAGAACAACGTTGATACATTTTACCCGGCTGCCCCCAAAGTCTTGCCCTTAGTTTGCACGTTTCTCCGTCAGGAATCCAGGGTCGCTGCTACGTTTTAGCACCATCCGTCGTCACGAGATTGAACTGAGAGGCTCTCCAGCTCAACATCAGCAGCAGGCAGGAGCAAACGCCGGTGGAGAAGACACGGGAAGCCCCCGTCTGGCTTGGGAGTCAGCTCTTCGTAGGGAAAACTAAGGGAATGAGGCAAGGAAAACAAAAATCCAACCACAGGATAAAGGAAGAACCGAGATTCAGCTGCTGAGGCCACAAACGAGACTGAATATTTGACCAAAACCTGCATTTGGCCCTTCTGGTCCTTCGCGCCCCAGTTGGAGGTCAGCGGGCTCAGTGCTGGGACAGCACCACCGTGGGGACACCCGGCAAATGGGAACGGTGGCCAGCTTTTAGGGCTGACTTTTCATGCTGGGCCTTTATCTGGGTGAATGTAACAAATTGAACCTACAAAAATGTCGCTGTTTAGACATTTGCCTAACAGAACACACTTAAAAATTAATGGCTTCATTTAAAAAAAAAATGAAAAAAAAATGGAAGCATAATTAGAAAACAAGTTACTTTCAAACGAGAGCTTGAAATGTTAAACAGAACTAAAAATATATTTCCTTCAAAAGGGCAAAGATTATGTAGCCAAAAAGGGACTTAGAACCCTCTTGCTTTGCCAAAATTTAGTGGCCTGAAGCTATTTTTTCAGTTGCTGTGAAATTGCTTATTTCTTGAACAAGAGCAGAGCAAGGACTGTTCAGTGTGCATTTAAGCAGCGACTCTTAAACATCCTCTCTCCAGTTCAGCAAGGGGCGTTTGCCCCCACATCCAACCAAAGGAGCCGCAGAGCGTGGGGAGCAGAGATGGCCGTGACCCTGCGCTGCCCAGCAAAACTCAACAACAAGAAAACTCAAGCAAACGGTGCCAGAGAAAGCAGTTCAGCATCCTCACACACTGCTCTCAACATCGACGTTTGTCTCGTATTTACCACATTTTAGTCATCCTCTATAAACCAGTAAGGGCAAATACCTGTATTTTTCTGCTTTCAAAGTGGAAAAAAAATTCCAAAAGATGGGATTTTAAGGCTTGCCCATGGTACAAAAATCTCTCCTCTACACATCCAATGTTTCAAAATTCCATTAGAGCCACTGCATCTTAGAACTAGTCCAAGAAGAAGGTCAAGCTGCTTAAATCCTGGAGCTCTCTCATAGCTGTAGTCGCAACAAAGCCCTTCCCTCCTAGGGATCCCCAAACAAGCTGATCACCCGTTTAATAACCGAACCCAGGATTTTCCCCGCTCTGGGTGCTCTAACAAACGATTTTCCATTGCATCTGCCTTGGGATTCATTTTGAATCTCTTCCCGTTCGATGAGGTGCCCTGGGAGCCCGCACCGAGGGTTCGGGGCTGGTTCCAGGCGGCGTGGGAGGGTCTGCAGCCCCGCGGGCGGACGATGCCCCACGGGCAGGGAGCACCCCGGGAAGCTGGTGGGTGCTGCTGTGCCCTGTAAAACCATTCAGCTTTGTGCTGCCTTCACATCCCCCCTACATTAATGCTCCCTGAAATCTTCATTAAAATTTGAAATTAAAATGTAGCAATCAAAGGGGGTGGGGAGAAGTCCTGTCACCTGACGTTAAACTCATCCCTTCCCCGGTCACATTTCTTGGGGTTTAATTGAAGAAGTCACACCGACTGCTGCATCCGAGCTCGGGGAAAACAAACGGTCACTGGCCAGAGCACGCCTGCGGCCAGCGATGTGCCCACGCGAGCCCACGGCGGTGCCCGCGCTAACCGGCCGTGGTTTCCCGCGGCTCTGGGCAATGCTTTATCGAAGCAGACGCGGGGCTGTGCGGTGCCGGCTCTTTGCCACGGCAGACGCTCGCTGGCTGCACCCAATACACGGTGTTAGAGCAGCTCAGTGTAACTTCGGTCTAACATCTCTGCTTCTTGCAGTTTTCCACCTACCAGACGCACCAAGGCACCTTGCTATGCTCAGGAGAAGAAAATCTCAAGTTCCTAACCTGCTTTACATTTAGATACAAACACCCCGGTTAGAAAGCCCTGTAGGCAAGAAATATTTCCAAAGTAGAAAAAGGATTCTGTATTAAGAGCATCAGAGAAATCCCTGGGGAGTACTCCTGAAGGGACGCCCCGCTCAGCTCCTAACACAGTGCTTGGCCGCATCCCGGGATGCGGAGGCGATGCGATTCGACCCAGCACCAGCCCCACGTTTGTGTAACTCAGCACCGGCTCCCGGCTCGGCGGTGCCACCGTGCCGCCTGCGGTGGGAAGGTTTATGTGCCCGCACAAAAACGCGAGACATCCAGGGGAGCTTATAGCTGGGCTTTGCCCGAGCCGGGCGGGCCCAGGGAGCGCAGACGTTGCAGGGAAGGTGCGGGCTGCTCCCAGAGCCGGCAAGAGCTGGAGCAACGGAGGGAACTATTCAAAGCCGGTCCCTGAGCCACAGCAGTGCGAAGAGCAAGCCTAGGGCGATGTGCAGCCACGTTCAGACGCAGGCAGGGACAGGAGCTTGCACCCCGTCTGCCAGCAGGTTGAGCGCAGCAGCATCGCCCGCCCGCTGCCCCCGCAGCACCCTGCCCTGCCGCTGCGGCCGCTCTGCCGAGCGCGCTGCCTGGGGAGGGTCACAGCTCCCTGCTGCTAATGGCGTCCCAAAAGGTGCCACGTCAACCGCTACATGGGAATTTGTGACGAAATTAGGCTTGCTCGGGACAGGGGGAGCGTTGGAGATCACCTGCTCTTACGGGGACACCGAGCAATGGTTTCGCAGCGGTCGGAGCAATGCTCCGTTGCCGGTGCTTCTTGCGCATTGCACCAGCTCTTTCCCCAGGGCAGTGAGGCGTCTCTGCCACCCAGAGCTCTGCAGGCTTCGGGAGCAGCTGGGGAACGGTGCGGCTGTTTGCAAGGGTTTGTGGCAGGAGCATCGCCCGCGGAGGACGGGGAGCCTTTCCTCCCCTGGTGTAGGGAATCACCGCACCCTAAAGCTCGTGGCATTGAGTATTGCAGCCCTTTATTAGGCTTTTCCTCAAATGAACAATCAAACAATTTTGGGGCAGTATAAATCTGTAAGAATCCACTCCTCCCACCACAGGCAAACCTCAGACATTAATGTATTTTGTAGTTAAATTAACAAGTCTCATTACATTTCTCCCTGTCACATCAATCTCCACATGCTATTAAAGCTTCCACTGCACACATGTACAGCCTGAAAAGACTTTCTTACAGGCCTAGATATGCTTACAGTCGCGTACACTTTTATCCTGATTTAGACTTAACTCCCTGTTTCATAACAGAGACATCAACAGTTGGAAGCGCGCTTGTTCAAGAAGTCTTCCTCGCTCTTCATTGACCCACAGATAACCTGAAGTCACGTTAAAAAGCAAAAAGGAAGAGTGGATGAAATCGTTGTCTGACATATCTTCAGCCACTAGAGAGCACACAGAGGTATGTTGTGTTGAGTTGACTCCAAATAATTTTCACATGAATTACTAAAGTGCCAGAAATGTATAATTTATTAGCATTTAAATAAATCACAGAGCAGAAGTGCTTTAAGGTTATTGGTGTAAGATGCGCAGACCAGGCTATAATTAACTCAAAAACGTCACTGAGTGCAGTCTCTGAGCGGTGCCGCACCGACACGATCAAGGCACAGCAAGACAAAGCGCGAGAGGGGTTCGACTTCCAAAAAAATAAGATGAGTAACAGCACAGCAGCCAAACCCCGGTGGGACAGACGGACGGACACCGGCCCCGTGCCGGTGCGGCAGCCCGCCCGGACCAGAGCCAGACCCCCGGGGAGCGGCGGCGGTTTCGGGGGCTGCGGGCGGTGAACCAGGGCAGGTTCTGCTCTGCGGAGGAAAGCTGCCCTCGCTGCACCTTCGCGGGTCACCGTAGCAGTTTCTGCCCTTCAGGCGCTGCATTTCATGGCGAACCCCCCCGGTTTGGGTACACGGCCCGCGGGAAGCGGGAGCAGTAAAGCTCTGCTTCAGCACTGCCTGTGTCACACACACAGACACACACCCCAACATGGAACTGGCTGCGTGTGACACGCGTCCACGTGGAATATGTCTTATGGCAAAGGCATTACCGAACTGAAGTAAGCACAGACCTGCCCGTCCCCACGCAAGGGACCCCCGCACGGTAAATGGACGCCGCGTTTGAGCGGTGGCCAGGGTGGAAATGATCATTCCTTGCGGAGTGCCAGAATGATCCTGCCTCATGCATGCAATATTCATGCAGTCACAAGTTTAAAACACGTAACATAAGCTTTTTCTATTTATACGATTTTCAGGCCATACAAAAGCTGTAAGAACACAGCTGAATAAGTTTATAAAATTTCAATTTATACTAGGGTTAAAAGCAAGACAGAAAATATTGAAAAAGTACAGGAGCAGTATATAAAACTCTGTATCACCATAACTGAGTTTACCATTGTGAAAGCACACTTAAGATCAAATTGAAAATAAAATAAGCAGACAAATCACAGTAAAATGCATTAGATTTCCAGGATGAACATTGCTAGTGTCATAGAAGATATTGCTGTAAAATACATTTATCTGGAGATTAACATAAACCCTGTTCTAGACTGTTTCCGATAAACTTTTCTGCATCTTTCCTCCCTGGCGATGCAGCCCACCCTGCTGACGGGGCCAGCAGCGGCGGGACAGCGGGGAGGGAGCAGCCTGTGGATGGCAATGCCACCGAGCCCCCCGCGCCGGCACGACCCCAGCACCGAGCCCACCCGCCCCGTGGCGTGTCCATACCCCGCACACCCGGAGGGAGCCCTGTTCTCGCCGACCCTGGAGACGTCACACAAGTCTCTGAAGTGTCCCGTTACGACCTCTCGTGATGAAAAATTATTATTGCAGAGAAAAATAATCCCACACTTGAATCTGGCAAGTATTTTGTTTGTATATTCAACCTACCCAACTACTACTGCTTCTCCCCATAAAAGAAGTTTTAACTAATTCCCCTCAGACTCAGCTCGGCGTTTGCCTGTGTGCAGGAACCGACCCAGGGAGCAGCGCGGGGAGCGTGGGGATGCCTTGTCCGCAGGGCTGCTGCTGCTCCGAGCTCTCCGGAAAATAATCGGTCTGGAGCAGCGACCTGGGAAACACGGGACTGGCCGTCCGCTTGTCAGGGACAAAATGTAAAGCACTGAGCTCCAGTTGTCCAGCATTAACTTAAGATGCCCACAGATTTATTAAAAATAAATCCTGGACTGTATATCCTCTTACCGAGCAAAACCACCATCACTTCAAATAAAGCAGGCGTTGAGGAGCTGAGTGGCGGGCGGCATACTACCCGCACGTGAATCTCAGACAGCGTTTTAAGGGATAAAAGGCAGTATTGTGGTCACCTCACCCAGCATTCTGCCTTTGGACCGAGCGATATGAAAATCCTCACTTAGGTAATACAGGTCAGATACTTACAATATTCAGATGTCTAAAGATGCAGATTTCAAATTAAAAAAACAGTTTAGATAACCATTAGGTTCTGATGCTTTTACCTTTCAATTAAACCCGTCTCCAAATGACAAGAAAATGTGAGAGATGCTGAAGCAAGGCCGTTTCCCCACGGAGCAGAGAGGTGCGGAGACCTCAGTGCGGGAAGGATCCCTGCATCCCTCTGCCCTCTACAGGGCAGCCAGCCTTTAAAACCCTGAATTAGTTTCTCCAATTTATGCTTTTCACCAATTCTTATATTTAGCTCCTAAAAGGGAGCAGAAGGCCCTCCCCGGGGAAGTTCAAGTGCCCTCTAAAGTCTTGTTTTGTCCTTCCAGACCAGATACTGTTCTCATTACTTGCACCATCCTCGCACCTTCCCAGCATCTCGCAGAAGCAGCTGTAACCAAGCACCAGGTACCCGTACCCCCTCGCCTTGCTGTCGGCCTGCCAGTGGTTCTCCACATCTGGCTCCACATCCCACATCTAGCACGGATCAACCTACCCGGACATTAACAAGCAGCAACTGGAAGTTGTCTGCGGAAGGATCCTGGGGAGAAAGAGAGAGAAAAAGCTCTAGTTAATCCATTTACATTTTGATCATAACAATCGTAGACCCGTCGTGGAAAAAAGCAGTGGCAGCGCACATCAAAAGCTTTGGGGCAACATCAGACAGACTTACTTTTCCATTTTCAGCCACACGCTCGTGTCAGCGATCTCGTCGGTACGGACCCAGATAAACGTTACACAACCGGCGCCGCGGGCTATGCGAGACAGAACTGGGTCCCACGTTTAAGAGACAAGTTAAAATTCTGTTTCATCTTTGGGAAACCTCTCTATATACTATTATTGTTCTATTTCATACAGCTACGACTGTAGCTGCTAAAGAGATTCTTGGCCTAATAATTATAGCAACAATTTACCTTCGTGTATTAGTTCAGTTAAAATAGTTACTTAACACATCTTGCTATCTTCAAAACGGCCTTCAGCGAGATGCTGCTCCGTCGCTGGGGGGAAGAGCTGCCACATCCCACCGAGAGTACTTCTTTAATAGGGGAACGCTTAGATGGTATTTGAAAGAGCTGAGGGCAAAAAAATAATCCAAAGCCACACACAGAGAGAAAAATGCTAGTCCCCTTCCTTCTTTTTATTCCCTTTTGCCATTAAGTTTGATCATGTATGAAGAAACGAGCATTTTGAACTGAATGCCAAACGTTTCCTACTCAAAGCCAGGGCTCCGCCTCTTTAAAAGGCTGTATCGATCTTGCAGAATGCAGCGAGGATTATTTGGTGGCTCTTGAGTATTCATACACAGGGAAGTAGACTGCAGAAAGATTCTAAAGTTCAACTACTATGAGAAGATGTCCAAAAGCCACAGGTTTGTCATGAAAAGCCTCTTCAACGACACAGAAACGCCAGCGTATGCTGTAAAACACTCCCACTGCAGGACCACAGCGGGACGCGAGGGAGATGGCGGTACAAATACAGTTATTCAATACGCTAGCAAGGGCCTTCCTCTCCTCCCCCCATTCCTCAGAATGCCAGTGCAGTGAAGAAAGGAAAAAGGAAAAAATTCCCATCCTTGTAAAAACGTCTGGTCTGTTTGGCGCACACAGCACACTAACCGCACAGGGAAGGGAAGGGAATGCACGAGAAAAGGCTTTTAAAGAACTTGGATCACAAACAGACATTTACATTCCTGCAAGCAACGCAGGAAAGAGAAGGGAATAACGGCAACTGGTGAAAGAAGCAAAAGACCAAGAATAAAGTTAATAATAGAAAAAATTAGTTTTCAGACCAAACTGCAAAGGCGTTTAAATTTGCACGTATATAAATTCTTGTTTTGTACACGCTGTTTTCAGTAACCCAGCAATACACCAAATCTGTAAAATGTATTTTTCATTTTCTGTTAAACTTTGGACCTTCCCCAAAATGTAAAATAGCCNCAATTTAGCTGTCTTAATTGGTACTATTTCGGACCACTGATACACTTGAAGATTTTTTTCTCCTAGCTAGTAACTATTAGGTAAAACAAACTTGCACACACATTCCATACAAGTAAATACCCCCTTCACACAAATACTTCCACCCCAAAAAAGTGATACCACTCTTTTTGTGATAGTTGTAATTTTTTTTGAACGGTTCTGCTGTCCAATTTATTTAAGTTAGAATTTTGTCTTTTCTAAATCTTGAACCATTCCATAGTGTATCTTTATTGCAAAAAAGTCAACATGCATCTTAGAAATTCAGTTTGTAATCAATAAAACAAACATTACATATATGAATTTAAATGTATAAACAGTTAGAAATTCAACAATATCTCCTATTATACTATTACACAAGTTCACAATTTGTAAAAACTATAGTACAAGTTAACTATACACCAAGAGGAACTTTATTCCTTTTCACATGATTTCATTAAAAAAAAAAAAAAAAAAAAAAAAAAAAAAAAAAAAAAAAAAAAAAAAGTGTTGTTTTCACAATAAGCAGGCAACTGTTTTCAGATTTATCTTTTCAACACTGGAGTTTGTTTTGTTCTTTTTGCTTAGGTTAATTCAACAATGAAAGGGAGATAATTCTTCGTAACAGTTACTGTCTTTTCTTATCACATACTCCTTCGATGTTTACACCCCGAGTTCAGACTGGTAACATCTAATCACACATCGCCTGTAAACACACTGGCTGGTGTACACAAGCTATGCTGTCGATTATAAATTCTGTCTAAGGTACTCTCTGAAAATACACGTGAATTTCACAAGGAAGTGTTGCCATAAAAGTAAGCTATACTGTCATATTACCTATTAACACAAACAAAACCAAAACCAACCCCCCCAAACAGTTTAATATAGCCAAGTATACCCTAAAATACAAGAAATCCATAAGCTTTGGCACAACGAAGGTCACCTTCAAACAGCTTTCCTCCTCCTTAAACACCAGAAGTCAGATACCGCTATACTGCCCATCACTTAAATTCCCAGTAATATAATAGCATGCTTTCAATACACAAGCTAAGTTCAGAGGCACAACTCACTTTTGTGCCTCAGCATTTAGAAATCACGTTTGGGATGTCACTTGAGGATTTATGTAAGCCTGCCAATGTGTACTGTAAAGGGGGATTAAAAAAAAAAAGAAATCATATGAAGCTCTCAAAAAAAAAAAAAAAAAAAATCATTGAATTTACTGCACTCGCTTCCTTCCTATCTTGCCCAACTCGAACAGCCGGCGTGTCCGGGCAAGGGCAAGCGTCCCTGAACACAGTCTGCCAGTCAGGTGTCACTTTACAGCTAAAACCATATGAAAAGGAATCCCATTCTACGTGTGTCAAAGGCTACTGCAATTTTTCTTACAGCTTCATTCATTCACTGCAATTTTCATTTTCCAAATACAAAAATACAACAATTCTTATTGAAATCTATACGCTGGTAGTTTTAGTACACAAAAAGCAAAATATTTACAAAATTATACAGTTTAAGAAAAAACTCTGTACAAAAAAATATATAAATCCTTTTGTTCCCCTCTATCATTTTTTAAACTGTCAGGACTCAACATGTTTGTTGCAATATACACTGACTGAGCCACAGACATTAAAAAAACCATTAGAGATGATGGGAGAAAAGCAAGACATTCTTCTAAGTATGCAGGATTGGTTTCCCCTCATTTCTTCATGTCTGTAATTTAGCCTCAGTATTAGCAGAAAAGTCCTAATTATATATAAAGAGGTGAGGTTTCAATGTGAAGAGACGGAATACTGAAAAACATATTCCCTTCAACTGACAAGGAAATAGAAAATTATACTGTTTTGACTTTTGATACACCACCACAGCAAAAGGATAACAAAGGTAGGGAACTGTTAACCCAAAGGCATGCTCAGCTACATGTCACTAGCCAAGTTCAGAGCCATCGTAATTTAAAGGTTTTGATGTATATTTTTCTTCAGTCAGGAACTTGCTGGCAAATATAGTTGTAAACTAATTATTCAAAAGAGGAGAGCATTTCTGCACCGACATTCTGTTTATTTTGTATAGAAACGTACATAAAATGTACTGAAAAGTGTACGGTACAAATGGACAGAGTCAAGGAAAATGCTTACTAGACACCCTGTTGGTGAACTGCAAGAGCCATGTAACAGTTAAGATACACGGCTTGGGTACCTGAACTTGTTATCCTCATTTCTATCAGAATACACACCGTTTCTGGGGGTGTGTGTTAGTACGGGGTGTGTGTGGTGTTTTTAAAACGGTACAACAATAAGGCAACTGAGAATGTAATGATGTTCATCTTAAATGGGTCTGAACAAAACTGTACTTGAAGATAAGTTAATAACCTTCCAAAACCAGCTCTGAACAGTCCTCTGAAGACTTACCGCTTCAAGCACTGGTTAATGCAAGTCTTTGAGCAGGACACTGACACTCTGCTGGCTAAAAAGCATTTTGCTCTGAACGCTTGACGGATTTGGTTTGAACATAAACAGCTAGTACCAGGTAGGAAGAGTTTCTCCTGGCTGGTAGGCGGTTGCCAGTCTAGTTTTCTTTTTGAGTAAGTATGAAACTCATTACATTCACGCTCACAAATACTGAAATGCCGTAAACAAACAGTCTAACTTAAACTTGAACCTTCTACTGAAACTACAGAAGAAAAATCAACAGTGAGTGAAAATTCACTCAATATGTGTCATTGCTCATGTTTTATGTGAAGCAGAATTTGAAGAAAGAGTGAACTGGACAATATTATAATAATACCCTGTTAAATTGCTTCTTCCATCTCCTCTCACAAAAAGGAGTAGAACATAGAAACCACGTGGCTTTCAAACATATTGAAATAAATCATTTATGAATCTAGCCACAAATAATTCCTACAATAAGTGATTCCATATGAAATAAAATGATACCCTTTTTCAATTAGCAAATGAGGCAATTTTTTCTTTCATAACATTTAATGAAAGTTTGTATCTTTTCCCCAACCCCATAATATTGCTAAATAAAACCTGTAATATCTTTTCAATTATAAACTAACAAAACAATCACATTATAAAAAATCCAAAACAAGGTAATACAGGTGACACAAAAAGAGGACAAGAAAATACTAATCTCACCCCCCCCCC
>VYXH01007236.1:551491-564586 GCA_013397275.1 Burhinus bistriatus | reverse complement strand
TTTTTTTTTTTTTTTTTTTTTTTAAAAAAATCAAACCACACATTTTTCACTGAATTTACCTAATCAAAGCAGTATAGTGGCCTCTAAGCTTTTGTTAAGCAACGAGGCCAAAGCAGAGAGTAACAGTCCCCTAAAGAGCAAAGCTTACCCCACTGTATGAAGAACTGTAA
This sequence comes from Burhinus bistriatus, assembly GCA_013397275.1. Taxonomy (NCBI): domain Eukaryota; kingdom Metazoa; phylum Chordata; class Aves; order Charadriiformes; family Burhinidae; genus Burhinus; species Burhinus bistriatus. The sequence continues at coordinate 564,416 of VYXH01007236.1, read as the reverse complement.
AGTTCTCTGTTCCCACTCAAACCAGAAACAAACAAGCTCTCAGGTTACCAGTTCTCGCGAGAACTCTACTGCTTTTCTGTATCCAAGCTCTAAAGGGCAGGATTCTACAAAATTAGTTTTCCATATCAGTCACTTGCATAGCAAGGAGCATCTAGAAATACCAAGCTGACTTGATGAAGCTTAGATTTCACGCTGGGTCTATTTATGGAGTATTACATGATCTCTCTGGGAAGTTTACTAGCTTTGCACATGAAAACATTTCATTCTGGAAAAAGTAACTGAGGGAAATGTAAAATCAGTTTTTCCTTTATTATGTTAACTTAGTTACGATGCCAACACGTCCATTAACTCAGCTTGCAAACTAGCAAGCTACTTGCTCTACTATGAGTTTGTAAACAGATTTAACTTCTTTGAAATGGATGTCCTGTTTAGCAAAACAGTGCTTTGTTTCTTGAGCTAGAGAGAAACAAGATAAATGGTATGAATTGCTAAATTGAAAAATAATTTGTAAACAGAGAGGCCAATAGGTATTTTTCAGCCTCTAACATCTGTTTTAAACTATTTTAATGCAGAATTAATAAGAATAAGCTATTTAGCTTTTCCCATTAAAAGAATGCATTGGGCAGCTATTTTAAAGCAGCTATAAGAGACATTACGTTTACACCCTTGTTAACTCTTGAAACCGTTTGCTTATCCATAGCCTGTTCCATGAATTCAGGATTGATTTGTTTGCACTAACAGAAACAAAAAGACTTGCATCTTCAGGAATTTGGAATAGAAACAGCTATTTACAAAGTTCTTCGCATGCTCTCTGCAAGTAAGCATGCATTCAGGGTATTGGTTACCTACTTAATCTCAGATTTATAGTTTGGCCACAATTCTCCTCTTCAGGTTTTTCTTTTTTTAATGTGACCTCATACTTACAGAGAAGTGCTGTAACAATTCATCTTTTTCCTCTTCAATGAAGCCTCCAACTGTTAGTGCTTTGGGACGATGATCCACCACCATATGATTCAACATGCCCCTTCCTCTCCCACCACGACCCCGTCCTCGTCCTCTTCCTTGGGCTGGCGCTGTCTTTCCTCGGCCAACAGGCAAAATGCCTAAACGGGCAGCCTGTTTAAAGAAGGCAAATAATGTACAAAGCCATCCTCAGTTTGAAAGGATTTAACACATTTATATATCATAAACATATTAAAAGCATCAATCCAGACAAACTCACCTCTACTTGTAACTGATTTAGCTTTTTTCGCAATTCGGTTGTGTCTTCTCCAGAAGAGAGTCTCTTGTGAAAGTCCAGTTCTGCATCTAAAAGTTCCTTTTGTGCCTGAGAGAAAAATGTGCAGAAAGAGAAAATGGAAAGGAAAAGCAGAACTGTAATGTGTGTTTTTAGTGTTTTATTCCACTTCTTCAGCAATACATTTATGTAAATGATATAGACAGATCAGTACACAATATCCATACTTTCCTCTAAATTTAGTTTGTTTTAATTGTCTTCATGCCCCGCCTCCAACCCATTTTTTAAAGGACCCAGAATGCTCTGCTTCAGAATCGGACCAAGCTTGAATGAGCTACATGCAAAACTAGGTCATCTGAATTGCTTAAAACCATAGCTTGCTTGTCCATGGTTATCACTCTCAAGTCCAAAATGCTGCTTGCAAGTGTTTTGACCTAATGTTGCTGCATTTTTAGGACATCATATTAGAGATAGTTACAAAAGACAGGCAGGCAAGTGTCTTGTGCAATAAATACCTCTGTTTTGGACTTTAATTTTGATGGTGTAGAGGTTGTAGATGAAGTTTTTAATTCATCCTTTAACTGAGATATTTTTCCTGCTAGTTCTTTTAAGGTCTTCATTATTTCTGCTCTCTCTTCTGGTTTCATGGCCTTATTTTTCTCCAGCTTGGATATCAACATCTATGTATTAATAAAAGAGCAGAAATATAAAATTCCAGGAAAAAAACAACACTGAACTGACAGGTATCTACAGAATGTATTTAAGCAGAAGACATTCCAGACTTACCTTCTGGCATTCTATTTGTTTTTCTAACATCTCCTGCTTCTTTTTCCTCATGTCTTGTTGGAGTTTCATTGCCTCCTATATGAGGACAAAATTCTTTCAATCAGCAAAACACAGTCTAGCATTATAAGTACTCATATATATCATATTTTCTTCTTCAAGCTATAGAAGTGAAGCCTATCATGAAAACTAATAGCCTGCAAATTGCACAACTATGAAGTGTACCTGATCTGGAAAAAACCCAATAAAAAGTTGCTAACTTCCTGCTGTGAAGTACTATACTATATTTTTGCCCCCTTTGGACACGTCTTAAGAAAGATATCCTACGATGTCATTTAAGTGCCTCATACCTGCAGAGATTAAAATCAGAGAAATGCCTCAAGAAACCCCAGAAAAAACACACACGACCAAGTATGTCAAGTAAAACACCCCAAAAGGAATAATCCCTTACCCACGATTAACCTCAATGTGCATTTGCAAGATAGTTGGATAGTGATGACAAAACCCGCACTAATGTAGAAAGCTATATAGCAATATTTGAAGTTTAAGTTGCCTATCAAACTTTTCTTTATGAAGTACTTTGATCACTATACTGTCAGTCAGCCAATGAATAGTAAAGTACCTGTTTTTTTTTAAGGGCTTCTTGCACATCATGAGGTTTAGACCCTGCACCAGGCTTCAGAGATGTCTTTAAGTTTGAAGAACTGTAAACCATTTTTGAGTGGCTTGTAGACGTAGGAAATGTCTGAAATAGTAAAAACACGCACACAAAAATATCTAATAGCAGAAAACAAATGTGATATACCATCAATGAATTTTAGAGGAATGTATTCTGTGAAACATGAACACGAACTTCCAGATTTGTGCAATGAAACAAAAAGACCAACGCAATTAAAACAGATACATAAAAGCATCGGTCTAACAGTCAACTTGCCTGGAAGCAATCAGTTCAAATACTTGTTAAAAGGATTTCTGCAAAAGACACTTTCTTTCCCTATTCATCCAAAATTCCCTCTGTATCCTTATATTCACTAGGAAGATTACTGAAGCTCATCTTCTGCATCTGCATTATATTCAGCTTTGCGGTCATAGTCAAACATCATACTTTCTGATCAAATAGGGCAGCAAAAGTCACCTTCATACTTCCTTTCTTAAAAGGAGTACTTCTCTGTGGCCAAGAACACATGCTGCACTACGATATCAGTGCAAATTAAATTGTATCAGCTTGAACTCAGCGCAGAAGTATTCTATGAACTTCTAGCACTACTGTTAAAGCACTGCACAAGCTCAGAAATTGCTGGGAAACCAATGAGATTCGCCAACAAAAAGCTGACGTCACGCATAGGCTGTCAAATTTGTTTACTATGAAGCACGGCCAAAAATATTTTATGCTACAAAAACAAAGTATCAGTATTTTCAGAAGTCACTGTCCCCATTTTATATAAACAGCTAATGAAACTAGGAAGAAGTGACTGACCATGGCTGCAAGGAACATCAGTGAACTGGGAACAATTCGCAAGTTCTATTTGCTAGTTCCTTCTCAGCTAAGAGGCCAAAGCTTTAACTGAAAGTACGATGATCAGCCTTCATAAACATACCTGAGAATCCTCTACCACAGCTCCAGACTGGCTTAGGTCAGGCTGGTTTCCACCTGCTGCTCCAAGGCGACGTTTCACTGGGACTTTATTAAGGACATAGGCACCAGATGCCGGTGGTTTATTCATCACCTGTATATCAACAGTTATTAAAAAAATGAAAGATTATATACTCTGCTTTTTTAAAGTAGCAGTCATTTAGAAATGCTGATAACCTTCACTGATCAATCCCTAATTTACGATAGCGCCATACCTTTGACAGATTGCTATGCATTGTTACAGCTGGAGTTGTGGTCAGGGCTTGCTGCTGAAGGTGAAGTTGGTGATGAAGAGACTGTGTGGGTGTCTGCTGCTGTTGTTGCTGCAGCAATGGGGGCTGCTGTTCACTTTCCCTGTGCCACAGTACCCTTATAAACCGATTGTTCAGAACTGCCTCTGTGCTGGAAATTGCCTTCCTAGCCTCGTCATTAGTCAAGTACTGAATTAGAGCAGCTTCAGGATCATTCTGGAAAGCAACCTAAATCAAAGTTCATTAGAATGCATTATTTCTCAAGGAAGAAAACATGTCAACCCATAGCAAACCAATTACAAATAACCTGTGATAATGAGTGGGATATCCGATGATATTAACACTTCAAAATAAAGGTAAAACGTTCTATGTAAATAAAGGCAAGTACCTTTTGGCGAGTATTACCCGTACTTACAGCAAAGCATATATACAGTAAAATAAAATAAAAAAACCCCGAAACCTCTTCCACCAAATAGTATAATATATTCAGATCATCGCGAACTGCCCTGGGGGTATTACTTAAGAGACTCTAATGCTGACTACAAAGGTCTCCATTCTAACCTCCTGAAAGAAGAGGATCCAAGGATGTACAATGCAAAGGTTCGCCACATTCTCAAAGAAGCATTTCTAACAGTCTTGAATAAGACTATTTTTCTCTAAAAATTAATCACAAGAATAAAAACATATCTTGGACTTTATAGTATAATGACTGAGATAGCATGTCTTAAACGCATTATTATCAAGCTGCAGAAAGCACCACAATATCTTTTGGGCTAAGACAAAATTATCAACTCAAAAAATACAGAGGCTTCCCAGGTATGTGTCTTTTATTTAGAGGTCTAACCGAGGACTGAAGAGGCACCTGTTTTATCTAGAAAAATAAATGGAAATTAAATGCTATTTTAACCATGTAACTATCTGTGTTTTGCTTATATAGTGCTTTTCCCCTTCTTACAGTGCAAGGAACACCACTGAACTGCAGCCAGTTCTAGGATGCAAAGTGGTAATAAACTGATGCATATAAAGACTCTCCTGTAGCATCTTTATAAAAATCCTGACTATGAAATACTGTAGGACTATCATATAAGACAGAAAGTCATTAGAAGATCTCTTTCAAAAATTATACACAAGTTACTCAGAAACCTGAGTTGGTTTAGATACTGTTAAACCTGCAAGCCTTTCAAATTTAGTAAGACCTCAGGAAGGCAGAAGCCAACATACTTTTACAGAATGAAGGTAATAATACAGAGTGGACCAAGAAAAGATTTATTTGAATTTGATTGCCTACTCTCTCAGTTACCTCCATTAATATTTCTCAAGGAACGTAGCTCAGCTGCAATATTCAAGAAGGCTTCAGGGAAATATACTCACATGCAAACACAAAACTGAACTTTGTTTTTTACCTGAATGTTCACAATAGTTCCAAATTTGCTGAAATGTTCATTGAGTTGTGTAATATTGTTCAATTCTGATGGAATTTTACGAACTTCTAGTTTTGTATTAGTATACTGATTCTTTTTCAAAAATCCTGGCTTATTCTGGTTGTTATTTGCTTGCCTAGAGAAAATGACAGCAAGATAGTAATTTAGATAGGCATACATATACGGCAGCAAATGTTAATGCACATTTACCTTTTATTTTTCTCATTAAAAGAATACACTCTAGACATTAACAAAAAAGAGCTCCTACCACCACCAAATATTTGGCTTCGATATTATGTGGACACAGATTTTTCTGACCCAACCAGCTCAGACTGCAGCGAGTACTGAATAGCTATATTCACAGCACTGATGGCAATAAAGTGCATTCCAGTTAGTCAATTGCAATTCTTACTTTCCCAGCCACGGTTTCTTTAATGGTGGACATTCCATGCTACTTGGAGATCTTTTCCTGCTGTCTGGTTCAAGGACAACTCTAGTTACATTGCTGCTATTATTTGTAATGGGAATGGGAGGTTCAGTCTGGATGATAATATTGGCAGCTGGAGGAAAAGAAAAAGGCCTGTGTTATTTACCATACATCAACGCAGACATGGGAAAAGCTTTCACTTAAACAGCAAAATAGGATTGAGTTTAAAAACATAAAAATTAGGAAGACTTTACCAAGTTGCTCAGTTTTGTTTATGAAATTACTTCAGAGATCACTTGCTAGCCTAACTAAACAATTTGAGGAAAACAAACATTTAGTCCAGCCAGCAGGGATGAGATTTTGACCTTTAAGATTAGTATTAGCTTGAAGAACTACAGCTAAAACTTCATCTTTCGGGTACCGAAAATTCAGATTCTGTGGGGGGTGGGAGAAATTGAGGAGGAAAGGAAAAAACGATGGGTTCCCAGACTCAGGTTAGAGTTCTGCAATGTGGCATGGGCTGAATAAACAACCAATTTTCCCTGTATTAACCCTTGACAGTGAAAAAGCAACCAAGAACCCGTTCCTCCCTCTTCTATCCCCTTGTCATCCCTCCATCCAGTTTTCAGCAACAAACTGTTAATTAAGCACAACTATGGCAAGAAATTATACTCTCAGAGACATTAGATTTAAGGTTTAAAGCAACTTCTACAAACATAAAGCTGAAGCACTAGATCACAATTTGCCAAGTATTTATTTACAACCTTTTTAAGATTATGCTATTGCTGTTAGTCTCCTGTGTATGCCAAATGTTCAATTCCTAAAAAGAAGTCTGAATTATAAGTCAATTTTCTATGGCTTTTATATATGCCAGAGCTCTGCTGATTACACTGGTGAGAACGAAGACTGGGCGTTTTTGGGCATACAGTTTCAATCTTACTTTGGAGTATGATTTTAGAGTAAGCCTTTCACACTCTTGACAAAGACAGTAAAACAAGTGGTCTGAAGCAGCACTGCTGAACACTCACCCACGCCTAACAGCTGGAATAGGTTCTTAGAGAGAATCTGAGGGCCAACAATAAAGCCCCAACCCTGCTTTTATGATGTTCGTTAAGATGAAAACAGCAACAGCAATTTCTGCAATAATATTTAACTGTATTCTTTATAGGATGAGTCACTGGAAGGAAATATTGAGTAAAAAAAAAAAAATTAAAAAAAAAAATCTTTCTTCTCTACTGAGTAAGAAACACCGAAGTGTAACAGTAAACACTGAAATTTAACAACTTTTCTTCTAAGGATCAAGGTGGGGAAAGCAGGAGGGAAAAAGAAAGTTATGCTAATAGAACAAAAATTTCTTTAAAGAGCCTTGACTTGTTCTCTCCCCTAAAAGAGATTTTGTACATGTCACCACTAAGACTACATCCACATTCATCCAGTTAAGGATTCAGAATTACTTAAATACAGACTGAGATTTCCACAGGCTAGGAGAATTAGAATGCTACCTGCAACGTTCATTTTAGAGAGAACAACCAGCTGACAGAGTCAGACCATCAAGTACAAAAACATGCCACGATAGTTCCCCTCTTCACTACCACCACAACTGTGGAGGCAAGCATTGTAGATTGTCATCTTTGTGCCCCAGGTCCTAAACATATCTTTGGCAAATCAAAAGCAGTCTTCAGACTGTACTGCTTAAAGCTACCTTTCTGCACCATTTGTCTTTCTAGAAGCACCCAGCACCCGAAAAGTGCCTTCACAGGCTAAAGAGGAGAAAAAACCCAACCAATCAACCAAAACACACTTGTAACATTCCGAAGCAAGTTGTTATTTTTAATCAAAAAGGCTGCTTAAATATGGTCATGTTAGCATTTTAAAAAAGGTAGAGATGTTGGAAAATTGCTCTGAAGTACTAGATCAGTGAGAAAAACTATTGCTTTCAGCCTGAAAAAGGGGAAAATAAGTATTGACGGTCTTGGACAAAAATAGCAACAGCAATGACTAGAAACCCTTCCTACCTCTTGGATTTGTATCCATCTCCCCAGATGTTAGGCCAATTAGATTTGGACGCTGCGTTTGTGCTCTTGTAAAGAACTGTCGATACTGAGATCTACCAGCACTGGTAATACTAGGAGCTTCAGGGTTATAGCCATCTGGCTCATATGTATCTATAAAAAAAGGAGAGAAATGAAAGAATTTTTCAAATGAGTTTAAGACTCAGGGTTAACTTTCCTTTAAGGAAATGCGTGGATGTCCAAGAATCAGAAGTTGTTTTGGATGAAGAGAAGAGAGAAGAGCGGTCGTACAGCCAATGTGTGTAACCATTTAAAACCCTCAACTGAACTTTACGCCCAAGTCTATTTGGGCATATTCTCTCTTTTTTTTTTTAAAAAAAAAAAAAAAAAATCTCTTTTTAATTTTTTTCAANNAAAAAAAAAAAAAAATCTCGTTGTTACTGTTTGTCAAAAGCACATAGGTCACAATAATTGAGTACTGCTGATGAGCTGCCTGAAAAAGGAATGAGGTGTCTGTATGACAACCTTCACGACATCTGACAGCATTTCAAAGGGAATAACAAGAGATTTAGTTTGAGCATTTATTCCATAGGGTTGAAGATGCAAAGAGATTTTCAGTCTTTGCTGCCCAACAGTCTAGTTTACTTCAGAAAAGGATTTTTGGGGAAGAACATACTTAAATTATTCCAATCAAAGAAAGCTGAGAAATCAGGTAATTTGACTGATACTTACCTACTAAATTCTCTTTGATTTATGTAAGAGTGAGATCAGCTGCCTAGCTCCATTAAGGTACTAATGATTATTTTCATTAAAAGAGGTGAGCATGAGAATACAAGATGACAGAATTGACTCATATTGTTCCTCCAGCCCAAGGCCCAAATCAAGAATGATGCATTTTTCTGACCATAAAATGGAAAAGCTAGACCAGAATGAGAATGAATAAAGTCTATGAAAAGCCTTCACAGAAACACAGTACATCCTGGAATAGAAATGAACGCCTATACAAGGGGACTTGACAGACTTGAAGCACTCTAAATGTCAGCTCCTTATTCCACAGCAACAATGAAGACTCTACAATTTAAAACAGATGCCCCAGAATTTCAGTACTGATGTTTTAGTTTAGTTTCAGACTCTGCCAAGAACTTTCATTAACCTTGCATGAGCTGAACGACAAGATACTCCTCCAGGATTTGGCATATGATTGATTGCAAGAGGGCAACCAGCAGTTGTTACCATAACAGTCCAAGAACAGGACATAGGAATCTCTACAGATGTTCTGGAGAACAGAATTATGTAGTGCAACAGAAGTCAAATGACGCCCTGCAGGCTGAGACAGAATCACTCGTTAGAAGTTCTGAAGCTGAAAGAATCAGATGGTAACATCTAAATGCCAGACCGCATTTTGAGATAATTGAACAGATTATCTAACAAGACATTTGAGTGGCTGAAGTTCTGAAAAGCATGGAAGTCAATGGAAATGACATGAATCATGAACTAGAGCCCTCCTTGGAATAACATTCAGAATACTTATGTAAAGAATCCCAGACAGGAATATTATAAAATATTGAGATTTAATCATCTTATTTTGCTTATGTAAACATGGAAATGCCATTACGCCTTTCATTATCAAAGAAATACAAGCTTTGTTGGATTTAAATTGAGCAATCTAGGGCTCTCCAGGTATTTTGCTATTTCCCCTCATAAAAATCCACTTTTTAAAAATTTGAGCTCTGTTAAGGAAGACGGATATGTCCATTGAAAGACATCCATTTTTTTAAGTTAGAACGCTAGAACCAAGTCGATTCTGGGGAAAAAAAAAAAAAAGAGAAAAAAGTACTAATGTATATGAAGACTGTAGAGACTATTGAGATACACAGATTAAAAAAAAAAAAAAGTCTCTCTCATCTGTAGTAGCCAAAACTGGACAGGAATAAAGGCCGAGTTAAACAGTAATTACAGGTTTACAGATCCATCTTTTGCCTACTGATGTTCTGCTGAACAGCTTGAAGATGAAGGGATCTCTTTCTTATCTTACTGCTTTGAGCATATGAAACCCAAACGAAGCTCCCCACAACTGAACTTTCCTCAGACAGTGACAGAACACTACTGCTATTTCACACAGCAACAGCAGATGATGCATTGACCACAAGGAAAGCCATCAGACTTCTTTTTAGATTTGTATGTACTGGAGGAAGACAGAGGTAGTAACTTCTAATCACACATCAACAGAGGAATTTTAAAATTTATATCTCAAGCAGATTTAAAAAAAAAAAAGTATTTGCTTACGTTCTGATACTGTATACAGTAGGTTCTGGGGTAAAGGAGGAGGTAGTCTTGCTCCTACGGGCGCAAGACTGGGCACTGCACTTGTCCCAGGCTGGTCACGATTATTTATCAAACTTGACTGTGTTAAAGGTGGTCCTACAATGACACCATAGAATAGATCACTAAGACTTAGAACTCCACAGGTAAAATGTGCAAACAATTTACTGCAATTTGTTTATTGAGAAGCCCTGCTCAAGTAAGTTACTCTGATCCCAACACCTTTTCTCTTTCCCAGAAAGGACAAAGCTTTAAGAAAAAAAAACAAACAAAAAGAAAGAAAAAAAAAAGTGTATTTTCTTCCCCAGAGGTTTATTATTGTTAGAGCTTGCATTACCTAAAGCAGCTCCTCCCTCAGCTCTGCCATTGAGAATCAAGGTTTGCTCAGAACAAGGGATCATACCAACGTTTAGATCACAGTTCTAGAACAAGAACTACAGGGCAAAAGGCATTCAAAGACCAAAGACAAGGAATTTATCTAGCTATTTTTGCTTTGTTTGCACCATATAGGATACATTCCTATTTACCAGGTGGCTAAAAAAGGACAATGAGTTACACTACACAACCTATCAAGACACAACTACAGTCAGAGAGCACTGTCAGTTCACTCAACAGCAAGCCAATTCCACTCACTAAAAGGCTCATGCAAAGTTTAGGGTTAATCCTATATAAAATTATTTCTCATCCCATTGCTGCTGCTATTTGATACTACTGTCACAGCATGTATTGTGTTACTGGAATACAGAGTACTGAAACAGAGTAACCACATATCTAATATTCTATTTCGTCACAGAATTTATGTTACAAGATGTAGCAAGATAACAAAAAAGGCTAAACAGTCTCAGAGATCACTGTTGAGCTAAAACAGATCTTAGATGTATCAATTAGCTGCTACTACAAAGCGATACATAATATAGCACAAACACAGAAATTCTTTAGAACTTTTAGGAGACTAAATTTCAATATTATTGCATTAGGAAAAAAAAAGCTAGTAATCCAGTTGTCAGATCAATCTAAACGCCACCACGGTTATGAGATAATCTGAAAGATACCTGCCTCCGCTTCCCTGCCCAACTTATCTAATTCAGTTTGGAGTGCTTGGAACATCCTGTTTTACAAGCTGCTTTTTCAGAATTCTTTTGGCAATATTTTGAATAGCACACATTTAGCAAAGAAATCTGAAGTCATTAATTTGAATACCCATAGACCTTCTAGAATGAGCCATCATTTTAACTTGGTAACATAAAGAAACACAGAACAATGTTTTGACTTACTTGGTACGGGAAGCACAACAGGAGGTGGTGCCTGGGGATGAGCTTGTGGAACTGGCAACCTCAAATTACGAGCTGGACCTGGCAAAGGGGGCAGAAGCATACCAGGAGGAGGAGGGAGTCCCGGAGGTGGTGGAGGAAAAGGAATCATACTTGGCAAGGAAACTTCATCTACTACTAAAGGATCGTTTCCATGATCAAACTGGCAAAGATCACCAAGGACACAAAATCCTCGCTCTGCAAAACAGGACATTTAATAGCCTTTTTAGAAAAAAAAAAAAAATTAGTTGTCAGCAATATGGAGCGTCTCAGTTTTTGCTGGAATTTCTTACTAAAACATGCAATTGTTGATCCAACATTACATTATCAGATGAGGTTTCAAAATAATTCAAATTAGAATAATCTTCCATAAAAGCATACAAAAACATACATGCATCCATCGTAAAAGCTGTGGGGAAAAAAGTTAGAAGTTCCACCTGTTTAATATAAAACACATATACTGCAATCTTTATCACAACTGCCAGTGGTTGAAATTTCATTTGTCGAGCACACACAGAATTGTGAACAAACTCCATACGTTCTTATCCAGCAACTGTCAGATTATAAGTAAACTGCTTCCAGTAAGAGTAGTTATTTCCCCAGTAAAATATAGGTCATATATGCATCTTTTACATACAAGGTATAATCCACATGCTACTGCATTTTGACTTGCTGCCTACATTTAGTGAATACCTAAAAAAAAGGTCACAGAATAATTGAAACCAGGTACGCAACTGAAACTAAGAAACAGATAGTTTACCATCATAATCTCGACATCTTCTTTTAGGAGGAGGGTTTCTGCCAAATGAACTCGGATTGCTATGATTGTTATAGTAATTTGACCAGCTCTCTGTTGTGTTTTCAAGATGGTGCGCAGGTGCAATTACAGTAACAGCACTGGGAATAGATTGTGCAGAGGAATATTGTTCAGTAGATTTACTGGGAGACACGGAAACTGGATTATATGAGCCTTCAACATCATTTCTTTCACTCTTGAATTTTGATCTCTCTCGGTGCTCTGTTTAAAAAAAAAAAAGTTAGGTAAAGTCTTCATGCCTTGTTCTGTGTATCAGAGCATTGAAAAGAGATACTCCATAAGAGTATAAACATTTCCTTAAATATTCAGTATTTTGCATGTTAAACTGTTCTTGAAGGAACTTAGTCTTACCAATGGAATAAGAACTAAATATAATGCAAACAGGGTTTTTATGCCAGAAATCTAAATGTTTTCCTTGCAAAATGCACATTCATTCCTCTATTCCTTATTCCATTCTGGATTACAGCTTTTTTCAAAGTAGAAAGGGGGGGAAAAAGCCTGAAACAAACCAACCTACACCCTGCCCTTAACTAACAAGGTCTTAACATGCGTTGAAATCCATCTGTGCCTCTTATTTTTCCAACCAACCTGAATTAGCCCTAAAAGAACAACGAACGACATGGTGACCACCTTCAATTACAAAGAAATCTTCTCTAAAAAATATACAGTAACAACGTGAAAAAGAGGGTAACCCTATTTTGCAAAAAGATAG
>VYXH01007236.1:452595-534374 GCA_013397275.1 Burhinus bistriatus | reverse complement strand
GCCCTTGTTCTACGCATTATTTTATTTGCTACAAAATGAAAATACACCTTTTTCTAGATACACAATATATTCTCCAAAAGATGGACAGCCTTGCATGGATCATGACAGGCAAACAGGAGAGGTAATATTTTTAATTAACATTTTTATGTATTACTTATGATCTTAAAAACTGAACGTAAAAATAAATCGTATCTTGGAGCAAAATGGATTTTCTATGTACAGAGTTACGGGTTCTCAGTTGTCAGTACATGTGAAAATTGAATGAAATCCTCTATTGAGAGTATTTGCCTTGAACTATGCTTAGTATTTTCCATTGTAGCCATTTTCTGTGATTATTTGGCAATTTGTGCCAGCAGCATCACTACATCATACCACTATCTATCTGTTGAAACAAAACAAATAAGCTGTTATTAACTTATATGTTGCTGAGACAGTGGCTGTGACGAGTACATTTTTTGACATAGGAATAAAGTATAACCTCTCTCTCCAGTCTGTGTTTTAATAAACAGCCATTTGTATCAATGGAAATATGATTTACTTTGAAGAAAGCATTGGTACCTTAAATAGCATTTAGGTTAGGTTACTACAGAATGATATTTATTTTCTTTACTGCTTGAGTCAATGTCATGTATTGATTGCTGCATTATGTGAATTGTAGGGTGTGGGGCCTCAAGAATATACACTGATAAAAATGAAGGTGTTAGATCCTTATCCCGCAAAATTAAGGTAGGTCTTGAATTTGTAATGGCAAATAGGTTCTATCTTATGGCCAGAAGTGACCATTAAATTACAGTCTGTTTTGCCTAATGCAGAATATAATTTCACCCTGTTGTTTCTGTCACTTCAAAGTCTTGGTCTCTGTTTTGAGCTGCTATATTTGCTAGTCTGTCTGAAACTCAAATTGGAGTTTAAAATAAAAAAAGAAAATGAAAAACCCACAAAGAAGTTAATGACCCACTTTCATCACTTAGTAGATGTTACTTAAAAGTTCGTATTAGCTTAAAAGCATGTTCTGTATTGCCCTGAATGTTTTTATTTTGGTGACTTATAAAATACTTTTTTCCCCGCAGCGGCCTAAGAGGAAAAAATATCTTCTTGGTGGCTGCTACGCTCAGGCCAGAGACCATGTTTGGCCAGACTAACTGCTGGGTTCGCCCGGATATGAAGTACATCGGCTTTGAAACTGTGCATGGGGATATTTTCATCTGTACCCAAAGAGCTGCCAGGAACATGTCCTACCAGGGCTTTACAAAAGATAATGGAGTCGTACCTGTTGTCAAGGAGCTGATGGGAGAAGTAAGCATCTTGCAGCTGGCTGGTCAGGCTTATCTGTGAAGGCTTATCCTGTGAAGCTTATGCTTACAAAGGTGATGGTAGAATTCTACTTATAAAGAAAATACAGGAACTATTACAAAAATTTTTGAATGTTTAGTGACTAAAAAAGCAAGCAGAAGACAGCTTTCTTGGCAGCCGAGCTACAACTACTAGGAGATTAACCTGATGCACTTACCGGTGGACAAATGCATTACTGGTGCCTTAGCATCACTTGATGAATGAATGGTTTTAAGTAACATTTTTCTGCATGCTGGGAAGAGTGAGTTCTCTATGAGGAATGGAAAGGGACGGAAAAAAGTAATAGCTAGAAAGGGTTATGTGATAAAGGCTTTTTGTTGATGTTGAAATTTCCAGTACATCTTTGTGAATGAAGCTTTCTTAGCTTGGTAGTTGAATGTTAGTGGTTTTGATACTTATTAGCCTTAACTTCTGTACTTTGAATAAGTGTAGTTAGTGGTATTTGTTCACCGTGATACAAAGTACCTTCACGCTGTTTACATCGCTTGATCTCCATTCGCTAAAACTTGTCACCATCTTTCTTGATCCTGCTTAGAAGGAGGAAGTAGAAAATACAGTTTTTGTTTCTTTGTTAGTAGACGTGATGTGAATTCAAGCAGATTAGAGAGGTAGAAGACAACTGCAACATCTAGACTACCTCCTGTCAGTGCATAAATGGTCTTGACAATATGCTTTTTTTGCCTTTGTTTAATCCAGCTTTTGACACTGGCTTCCTAATTCATTCCTGTCTTGATGCTGATGTGCTTCAGATATTTGGAGGCAAATTGTTCTCCTGCTTACTAGCTTTTTCCAACTCTACACTTAAGTAGTTTTGCTTTCTCTGAATTACTTTGTTTATATTATCTGCTGTTTGACTTTTCTACCAGTAAATAGTCCATATACTGTCTGAAGTGGTACACACGTGCTTTTTCATATTTACTTCCTTCTTGTCTAACTATATAATTTTTTCTAAGTTTATTTGTTTGTAATATGTAAGGATTGCCAGCAAATTTGAAGAATGTCAGCCAGGAGAGCTTTTTCAGCTAGGCTAAAAAAGTGCTATTTGTTGTAATGATATTCCTTTGTCCTGCATAGGAGATTCTTGGTGCTGCGCTTTTGGCACCTCTCACCGCCTACAAAGTTATATACGCTCTTCCCATGCTCACGATCAAGGAAGATAAAGGTAACCTTACAGCAGCCTCTTGCTAAAGCCTGTTTGATGTGCACTGTGCATTCAATACGTGTTGACTAATTTTTTTATCTTTTGTATCTCTTTCTTTGTCAAGGAACTGGAGTGGTAACAAGTGTTCCCTCTGATTCTCCAGATGACATTGCAGCCCTGAGAGATTTGAAAAAAAAACAGGTCAGTCTGTTAGCTGAATTGCTTCTGTTTCTGTTTCCTTTCTATAGTGTGGAGGGTCAAAAGTCGATATCCAATGGGTAAAATGAAATTCCCTTTAATTGGAGTTTTGCCATCTCTAACTTGAAATCAAAGTAGTTAAAAATAAATGAAGTTAAACCCAGCTGGGCTGTGATGGAATTTTTTTATTCTCAGACTTCAGGAAGAGTTTTGGAGAAGAATGGTGTAGCTTCTGCTGCATGTTAAGCTATAGGAGAGTACCAGTAAAATCTAAATGAATTTCTGTTGTGGAAATGACTTTCAGAGATGAGATTAAGACCTCTGTATGAATTTCAAATGAGACTTAAAGTAGCTGTTGCTGTTACAGCTTCAAGAGTACATAAGTGTCTAAACAGCTATCCCTGGCTATTGAATTTTTCTCCCACTCGTTTTTAGCGTAGAGCAATAATGGGTTTTTCCCCTCTTAAAAATGTGGACAACTATCACAAAGAATCACCTGAAAATGGGGTGGGGATTAAACTCAGGTGTGAAAAATGGTGAGAAGGCAGGGAAGTGGCTTTGTCTGCTTTATAACAAAATAATTGCGTACAAGAGGGACCCTATGAATAGATAAAAACCTTTAAATCTGCATTGTTTTTCTTTTAACTTTCAAAGGCTTTGAGGGTGAAGTATGGCATCAAAGATGAAATGGTCCTACCATTTGAACCAGTAAGTATACCCAAATGTGTCCATCTTCAGTACACATGACTTTGTGTTCAATGAGAAACGTGCCAAGAACTGTGCCTGCCTTTTCCAGAATTTCTGTTTAAAGTAGTCCTCAGTTGAAAGAGCTGAAAAGTTTAAAGTTTTCATGTTTTGCTAGAGTTGTACTATTTGGTCTGTTAGGGGTTGCAACCAAGGTCTGTTATTCTATGTGATACTTCAGAGATAAAGGAAAGTATTAATTTTTGTGTGAATTACTATTTTGGAGAATGGATTGCATCGTTATACTGATAACCTGTTTGTTGGTTAAAACTTACAGCCTTAATGGCGAGATCATGATTATATCTGTTCTATGCAAAGAGCTAAAGTCCCTTGCTATTAATGCAGACTCATGGCTGGATCCATTTTCATTAGAAAACGTAGGTTGCAGGTAAAGCCATCCCAACGTTCTGCATTACCCTTGCTTCCACTCACTAGCTTCAGTACTGGTACAGCTCGGTGTTGGTGTTATTGCTTGTAGGGAGGGCAGATCAGGAGTCACACTGGGGACTGCCAGGAATTTTTGATTTGATGAGTGGAATTGCAGTAACACTTTGTAAGTCCTACAAAACTTGATTAGTAGTAGATACTGCACTTACACGCAGAGTAGTACAGTACAGTAGAAGTTTGATATTAGCCCTAGCGCCTGCTTCTGCTGCCATTAGGGTTCTTTGTTTAATATTGCTTTTGGCCCAGATGTCATGCAGCACAGACACTTTCAGGTAACAAGTAATAGTTGCCCTTCTGCCCTTTCACAATCTCTGGTTCAGACTCCCATGTCAGCCTTGGGACTGCAAACCAAGCAAAATATACTTGTCTCTGTTTTGTTCAGTGCGTCACTTCCAGTGAAGCTTGTGAAATCCGGGAAACAAATCTTTGTGTAGATTTTATTACACTGAGATAATTTGAACTGAATATCTGAGACTGTTTTGTTAATTCACAGGTGCCCATTATTGAAATCCCAGGCTATGGCAATCTTTGTGCTGCATCAGTCTGTGATGAGCTCAAAATCCAGAGCCAGAATGACAGAGAGAAACTTGCTGAGGCCAAGGAGAGAGTGTACCTGAAAGGATTTTATGAGGGAGTAAGTAATAAAAGATGTTGATAAGTGTTTTCTTCCTGAGTTTGATTAGGAGAAAAAAAAGTGTGTAAAGATCAAGAACAAAAAAAGATTGAAAGAAAGGAGATTTTTCTTCTATTTTCCCCAGACCACATCTTGCTTAGACTTCTCCTGCAGTCAAGTTCTGCAGTTGGAGGAGTTATGTAGAATTGGAGAGAGAATGGAGTATGACTGCAAACTGAGACCTATAATCTGGTTTCCTAGCAAGTGATCACGTTCTGGAGAGTTGATCAGTTTTGTTACAAGTATTGATTTGGAAACTGATGTGAACAGACTGATGTGTTGGTGTATGGCGTGGGGTTTTTTTACTTGTGTAATGGCTTGCTATGATGCATTCCTCAGCTGTTTTCTGATAAGCTAAAAATTTTTATTCCTAACTAGCTGTGTTTGATTGCCTATGCACATGCTAACATGTATACAAACACATTTTGGGTAAAGATGACCAACTGTTTAATGAAAAAAAAAATCTGTATTCCTATTTTTTACGTGTCAAAGACTGCAGTAACTACTACTTCTTTATGTTGATCTAAAAAGCTATTGCACCTATTTCTTGTTAATTAAAAAACATCGACTCCTATGACCCGTCTTTCACAGGTAATGTTGGTGGATGGATTCAAAGGACAAAAAGTTCAAGATGTCAAGAAACTTATTCAGAAGATGATGGTGGATAATGTATGTGGTAGTATGCACACAGCTTCTTTTAAATTATCCATTTTGTCTTTTTTACAGTAGCTGAGTTGCTGAAGAAACCCCTCTGTTTTGGTTCTGCAGTCCTCTTAGTGGTGCTTTGGATAGATTCAGAGTACGAAATACTGATAAAAGGACCTTGTGTTCTTGGACTAAGTGGGATGAATAGCTTAATTGGAGACCTCTTATTCCCTGCTTCATCCCATCACCTTGTCTAGGAAATATTTTGGTGGTTTGATGTAATCTTTGGTACAGTTGGGAAGATACTGAAAGTGTAAGATCCACATTGTCAGTCTCTTTCAAGCCTGCCAATAAAGGCTATCTGTGACATGCAGACACCTCATTTCTGGGGTTCATCATGCAGAGAGGGAAGAGTAGTCAATGAACAATGATCATATCATCCCTTTCCAATAAGATTTTCCTGATGAGGGCTGGAAGTGAGAGAGGCTTTGGTTATTTAGTCAATATTCCCTTGTGGATGCAGCATTGTTGTGTTCAGATTATAATATAACACTTCATCCTGTTTCATCCCGCATCAGAATATGTGGTTTGTGAAAGTGGAATTAAGTTCACTGTTACATTTTTCTTCCCCCTCCCCCCCCCCCCCTTTTTCTTTTTTTCAGTAGGTGTTTTAATCAGTAGGGGCATCATCAATGAGTAATATTTTGTGCTTCAGTCCTCCCTTTTGTCATGCATGGAGACATTCTTTACAAAATTATGTGAAGTGATGCCTCAGAAGTGCATAGTCAAGTGTTGCCCTCATTTTACTGAAGTGAATACTGAGGCAGAGAGCCTGTGCAGCGATGAAAGGCATGCAGTAAGTGCTGTAAAACAGATTAGAATGGAGAGGATGCTTTTTAGTAAGATGTGAGGATTTTCAAGACTTTGCTAAGTACTTAAATCTTAGCTTTTATTGCCCTTCCAACTCTTAGGATGAAGCCATGATTTATATGGAACCTGAGAAACAAGTTATATCAAGGTCTGCTGATGAATGTGTTGTGGCCCTTTGTGACCAGTGGTAAGTGAAGTGAAGCTGTAGTTATAAAGTTACTGCCAATTGTATCCTACTTGTGGATTGCTTTATTACAACAAACTTTTCCTGACTGTAGGTATTTAGACTATGGTGAAGTGAACTGGAAGAAACAGGCATCAGAGTGCTTGAAACATCTAGAGACGTAAGTTATAAAAGTGGATATAAAAGGGAGTGATCATTTGCTGCTGCTGCTGGTGGTCTAAGAGGGCTGAGAGGAATAATTAGTAATAGCTTATTTCTTACAGGTTTTGTGAAGAGACTAGGAGAAATTTTGAAGCTACTTTAGGTTGGCTACAAGAGCATGCATGCTCCAGGACATATGGCTTAGGTAGGCAAAACACTCCTTTTCTCACTCAGTGCTTCATGAAGATGGTACTCATCACTTCATTTGAAGGCTTAAGTGCTATCTAGAATCCAAAATATATTTATTTAAGTGTAGCACAGGTTTATCCAGTGCTACATCTTGATCCAGCATCCTGGAGAAGGCACGTGTTCTTGAAACCACATGTGGCCAGGGGTAATTTTATTTTTGCCTTACTGCAGTGATTCTATGCAGCATCTCTGCAGGTAGCTTTTTGCCTGGGCCGTTGATTTGGAAGGGACCTCAGAAGAAGGAACCAATACCATTTCTTGGGTGTTCTTAAATTCTGACTAGCCTTCATCTTGTGTAGCCTATGACATGGAACAACTGTTATAATTGCATTATAATACACAGCAAACCATCATGAGCTGAAATTTGATAGTTGTGTTAAGGTGACTACAAAAATAGCAAGTACTTCCTCTTCAATAAAGTCTTCAAATTCGTAAGTTGAGTTTTTAAAAAAAGGATTTTTAAAAGCATAAGCGTGAGTACTTGCATGTATATATGTGTGTGTGTGTATACATATATGTTCCACTGAAAGTCATAAACTGCTTATATATGCTTGAGTGTCATGCTTGCGAGTAGGGATGATACTGATTGTATCTGATCCCTGGCTTCCGTCTCTTCTAGGTACCCGGTTACCTTGGGATGAGCAGTGGCTGATAGAGTCTCTCTCTGACTCAACTATCTACATGGCCTATTACACTGTGGCTCATCTGTTACAGGGAGGTAACCTGAGGGGCCAAGGAGAATCTCCTCTAGGCATCAGGTGAGGAGAGTGAATCATTAAGTTTTCGTGTTTAATTTGGTCGTGCTTATCTCCTGAATTGTTGACAAAGACTCGCCAAGCAGGCTGATTCTCTGCTTAACCTACTGTTAGCTAAGTTACAGCAAATCTGTAGAAGGGGAAATAAGAAAAAAGAAAGGAGTATGGTGGCCAGAGAGAGAGGAGGAATGTCCCTGAAACCAGAACTGTATGCAGAGTAAATCACCTTTTTAAATACTTGTTTGACTTGCCTTGAAATGGTCCTTGCCAGGTATTTTTGGATGATTGGTTTCAGTGGCTGCTGAAGCGTCTCTGCTTATTGAGACTGCTTTGCAACTATAAAATATTGTATGTTTCAGCATACAAAGTGGGCAAGATTAGCGCTTAGTTTTCGTCACTGTATTAAAAGTTGGTAACTCTCTTAGAAGTTTAGAACCATCTTTTATCCGCAATTCATATGTGGGAACCTTCAAAGTAAGAGGGAGAAAGCATTCGTACCAAAATACCTTCTAAGACTGCTCTGTCACCTCTTGGTTGGAGTGGTAGAGAGATAGTACAACTCACCTGGAATTGAAAAAACCCACTGCCAATCTTGCCTTGAGTCTTATGCTCTAATTCTGCATGTTTTATGAACTGTTTTCTGGGTAGTTTACACATTGGAACTGGAACTTACCTTATTCAATGTTATAACTAATCTGAAAACCATTTCCAAAGTGAAGATTCTTACAAACAGAAATAGTTCCGAAAGTCTTGGCAAGGTTTTAATTTTGGCTCAAACCTCTCTAATTATAGAGAGGCTACCTGCATATTAGTCCTGTCTGGAAACAAACTTTGAAGTGAGCATCCTGAGAACTGAATTACAGATTTGATGTAATTAAGTATATACAATTAGACTACATTTACACGAGTAGATAACATCTTTCTTATAGTGTTAGCAAACACTTTTTACTAAGACTTACACTGTGGGGTAAAGTAAAAGGGGATTTATGGCACGTCATGTCAGTCACCATTCGGTTGCAGCGATCTTTGGCATCAAACATAGAAGCTAAGTCACAGCGCCCAACAGTAATTTAAAGCATAGAACAGTAACTACCGTATGTAAACTGGCAAACTGGTGCACGTAAGACTGTATTCTAGACTGGTGGTATCAACTGGCATTTGAACTAGTTGTTTAATACATTTAATACTGGAGGTACTTTGGATCTAGAATCCTTTTCCTGTCTGCATAATACAGGCCAAAGCACCTTAGTAGATGTTAACAAACAGTAAACTTTGATTTGAAAGTACTTAATTTGAAATGTGTGCAGGTAGAATTTAGTGGACTCCAGTGAAATTCTAAGGAGCTAGGAATAAAAATCTCTGTAGAAACAAGAAAGATATTTTTTAATGCATGCCAGTGGCTGCAGAGCTGTGGGTCTAAGTTGCATCTCATCAGTGTTTTCCTTCAAAATTGTGGATCCTACCTCTAGTAATTGGTAAAATGTGTCTTATAGTAAATGTTAATCTTGAACATACTCTGTTCAAAGTGAGAAAAGACCACTAATTTTTCCATGTAGGAGGCGACCGTGAATTGTACAGCAATTCTCTTGTACTCTTGGTGTTTCACTTTCATGGAAGCCAGAAGGAATGACTCTATGACCCAGTGCAAGGGAGGGCAGAGAAATTTAGGTACTAGTAATAGTAGTAGGTTTTCAGTATTCAGTTAAGGTCACAAGTGGGGGTGGCTGGGGGGGCACCATTTGGGAGAAAATGATAATCAGGTTTCCAGGACATTCAAGATTATGCTTTAATTATTAATTACTTTTTCTTTGTGGGATTCTTCATGCTTTATTGGGAAATATGAAAGGGCATTTTAAACAGGGCATGGCTCGAGCAGTTCTAAGTTCTGATTTAATTTCTGATGTTAGACTCGCTCATCTGCTCTTAGACAAAGTACCTGTACACTCTTTGTCCATGTTTGCTCTGCTTATCAAATGGAGCGTGTTGTGAGAATGAATCAACGGTTTTAAGCTGTCTTGATCAAAATGCTGTGGAGTGCTTAAGAGGAACTTTTACTGCCATCTCAATGTGGGACTAATTCTGTGCAGGGCACATCAAATGAGCAAAGAAGTTTGGGATTACATCTTCTTCAAGGCAGCTCCATTTCCTAAAACAGAGATTCCAAAAGAAAAGTTGGACAAGCTAAAGGAGGAGTTTGAATTTTGGTATCCTGTGGATCTCAGAGTTTCTGGCAAAGATCTTGTTCCAAATCATCTGTCGTACTACCTCTATAATCATGTCGCTATGTGGTCAGATCAAAGGTAGGTTTGGAGATAATGCAAAGCAGGTGTACAGGAGATGAAGCTGGAGAGTTTGTAGTTCTGGTACATTTGCTAATGCCTTTTGACTGTACCACAATCAGAATTAGGTTGAAAATGTATTATTTCATATTACAGCTTTGTTACAGTTGTCTATAGTAGAAGTTACTGAAATTGAAGGCTTTTTACCATTATTTCCCCCATTTTTTCTAGAATACTTTAAAGATTTTAAGATGCAAGATTCTTACATACAAATTGTAAAACATTTTTTAAAGCAAAGCTGAAATCTCACGGCATAATATGACTTCAATTGACTTGGTGAAATCCTGTCCTAAACTCTGGAATTCTATCTAGCATGTAGCATAATTGACTTGGTAGCTTCCATCAGCTCTAGAGCAAACCTAAGGATTTATGTGTCGTGACTAAACAGTACCTTGGCTTGGTGCTTCTTTGGAGAATATGTGTAAAAACATATTGAAACAGCATTGGTGTATCTTTAGGGTTTTTTCCTCCTTTGGGAGTGGAGAGAATACTAAATAGCAGCATCTAGAGCTAAATCCAAATTCAGCTGATGTTGGAATTGTGGTGTTTGATGCTATTTTTCATTTGTTTTAGCTGTCTGTGGAGGCATAAAATGTTCAGTTAGGTAGCCACTGAAAAAGCAAATGTGTAAACGTGGAGAACAGATTTTAATTTTAGCTTTCACTGGCCTGTTCTATAAAAGTCAAATGTCTTTGGTAAGTATCTCCTCCTATGTATTTTCCAGTATTGAACGGTATTCCTGCACTGGGATTTTAAGTAAGTTTATTATCATTAAGTTTTCTTAATCACTTCTCAAGGATCGTTAAAACAGTGTATACATATTCCGATGGACTGTGCAGTACAGGTTGAGAATCTTTGCTGATCACACGGTGCTTCTAGAGAGATGTAGTTCTGTGTATTAAGATACTATGTTTGCATTCCCTTGAACCTCTATTTAAGTGTTGTATAAAACTGTACATGGGAAAAGCTGTTTTCTCATGTATAGTAAAGATGGTCGTAGGGAATTTAATACCTGCTTCCTCCATTGGTGGAGGTACATGGGACTTTGCTCTATCAAGTGTTGTTGGGCAATGCCAATCACTGGCCTTTAAATTAAAGGCAGCTGAATAGAAGGAGTTGGAGTAAATGAAGTATAATTGTAGGTGCATTGCTACCTGCTTTGCATTTCAGCAGTGATAATTTCTAACCCTTATATTGTAGTTCTTTGCATCTTCAAAGACACTCCTTAATTTTATTTTTTTTAAGACACCCCCTAGGTATTTTTTTGAGGATTCCACTTAAGGTGTTTATCCCTGACCTGGAATATAAAATGTTTGTTCTTTTTCTTTAAAGAGAAAATGTATTTATTTTACCAAATGCTCTGTATCTTGTCTTGAAACAGAGAAAAATGGCCAGTAGCTGTGAGAGCAAATGGACATCTTCTCCTCAATTCTGAAAAGGTATAGTGAGGTTTCATGTATGAGATGGCTTTTGTGTTTGTCAAAATAGGTACTTGCCAGCCAGACTAGAAAAAGTCCTTCTTGGAATTTAAGAGGAGGAAGTAGTGAAAATTCTAGTTTCTTCATTGGTGCCCTCCAGTTTTTTATTCATCAGAGGTAAAGACCTGCCTTTCCTCCAGTTCTATCTAACACTTCTCTTAAGTTAGCTGTTGTATAGCTTCACCAGTTTAGTAAAGATTTTAGTGCATTTCTGTTAAGTTCTAGGGTAATACAGAATGTAGAATGATTTTTTCTTTTTTTTTTTTTTTTACTAAACTTCAGCTTTGTTAAGCATTGGAGTAGGTGCAATAAGGGGGAAAAGGTTAGTGCCAATAACTTGCTAATGTGTGCAAGTTCTGAAATTGAACTTAATTCAGTTTAAAAGTGCCTGAACCTAGGAATTAGGCCTTGGAGACTGTTCAATATGAAGCAAAAATACCCGAGCAGACGACTCCTTGAAAAATCAATGCAGGATGAGCTGAAAATGCCAATTTTGAAGTAGTATTTAAGCTTAATTTAGGTAATTTCTGGAATTAAATTTTGGTACCAGTTGTCCTGTTTTTCAAAGCCTGACAAAGTCCGGGGTGGAACCCAAACGATGCAGAAGGCAGCTACCACTTCCCTGAAGCTGTGGTGTATATGGACTTTAGTCATAACTTGCGCAAGTCTCAAGACAAGTTCAACATTCAGGAGTTAGATGAGTGCTTGCAAAGTTTAGTCTGCTTTCACTGTGATTCAGTTCAGATTTACCAAATTGCTATTGCAATGATTCATCAGAAAATACTGTCCCAATGGTTTGCCGAAACCCTTGTTGCATCTGTCTTGCTTATCCAGTGACAAAATGGACGTGTGAGAAAACAAAGATTCTTCTATTTCTTTCAGATGTCTAAATCTACAGGCAACTTTCTTACTCTAACTCAAGCTGTTGACAAGTTTTCTGCAGATGGTAAGTATGTTCTGACCTGCATCTGGTTTTCAATTATGCCCAAATGACTGAAATTAGTGTTTTGCTCTCAAAGGAGCAATGGGTTTATTGGAGTAATGAATTGCAATAAATCTAGTGCTTACCACCTGTTCTTGTTTGAAAAGCTGAACTCTATTTAGAAAATTGGGATGCATGTTAGCACAACATCTGTTTCAACCAAGAACGGCTCCTGGTGTTGAGAGCTTCTAGAGGGTGCCTGTTTCATTGTTCCACGTTCACTTGAGAGATCAAAACATAAGACACGTCCTGTTGCTGCGCACTGTGTGTATACATGCATGCCCTTGTTACTTCTTGCATGCTCTTGTTTTTTGGACAGTGGTTGTACTATTCTCCTGTTTCTTGGTGTCTGTCTGGTTTCCTTCCTAAGGAGGGCAGTGTACCTCTCCTGGGTAAAGTGCAGCCTTTGAGACATCTCTTCCTAGTTGGCCAGGCAGTTTGTAAATTCACTTTGCATTTTATAAACTCATAGTGAAAAGTTAGTTGTAATTAATTTTAAGTCCCATGCTTCCTGCATCTATATCTACCAGCTAATTGTGTGCTGGCCATGTTAGCTGATGGAGTTTCTTTCAGGCATGCGTTTAGCCTTGGCTGATGCTGGAGACACTGTTGAAGATGCCAATTTTGTGGAAGCCATGGCAGATGCTGGTATTCTTCGTCTCTACACGTGGGTGGAGTGGGTAAAGGAGATGATTGCAAACAGAGACAGTCTAAGAAGTGGTCCTGCCAACACCTTCAATGACAGAGTCTTTGCCAGGTACTGTACAAAGGCTAGTAATACAGTTTAGTCCATTTTTTTTTTTTTCTTACAAGGAACATGTCTGTAGTTTTTGGGTTTTTTTCCCTGCAAAGTAATGAATTCCATAAACCAAAACACATTACAGAATAGGTGATGGGATTGTGCTGCACTGGTGACATTGATAGTGTTGTTTTACACGGTGTTGCCATTATGTGGGGTAGAACATGCAATATTGATGTTTTCACTTCCCTTCTCTCCCTAGTGAAATGAATGCAGGCATAATGAAGACAGACCAAAATTATGAGAAGATGATGTTTAAGGAAGCTCTGAAAACTGGCTTCTTTGAATTTCAGGTAGGAGATGTATTTTTAGGTATAAGAAACACTTGGTATTTCTTATTTTGTGGATATCTTTTGATCCTGATGTCTCTGATCCTTAATTATACAGCTGAATTGGATTCAGAATTGTACCAAGAAACAAGAGTACTTTAATGGAATAAATCCGAAATTATAAAGGTCTGCTTGGGTGATTTTTACAAAGGTCCAGAGGAGGACAACTGTGATGCTGCAAATAGTCCTGATATCTAATATGAGAAAAAAGCTGCTTAAAAAAAGACACTATTAAAAAGAGTGTTTCCTTTCTTTAGCCCCTTTGTAATAAGGAACTCTTCATAAGAAATCCAGATAATACATCAACAAAATTGTTTGGAAGCGGAGTGCTTTGTGATATATTCCATAAACCATGTCTCCAGAGTGTCTGCTGAACCATGCCACTTCACTTAATGAATTCCAGAGACTCCTTTATGTGGCTTCTTTTATGATATTCAGGAATATGATTAAGTAGGCTGAATTATATGTATAATGATAGATCATATTCATTGCCTTTTTCTTAGTACTTATTAGTATCTTTATGCAAGCTATTTGGGATGATAGTACCCGATACACAGTTGTGGATATTTTTGTCTTTTATGTCTGTGCCAATAAACACTTTTTTAAAAGTACCATGTTGATGCAAAAATCAAATGGTCAACACACAGATTCATACCCAGGTGCTTCAGGAAAATACAGTTCTTGTAATAATCTATTACTGACTTCTAAGCTGCTTACATTCTAAAGGCATATTAGAGCAAAGAATAGTGTGTGATTTCTAAGTGTTTCTCCGTGGCAGTTGGAATGTGTTAAAGGTGGTTGCATTGGCTGTGTTTCAGGCAGCAAAAGATAAATACCGTGAGCTGGCGATAGAAGGAATGCACAGAGAGCTGGTGTTTCAGTTTATTGAAGTTCAGACTCTGCTGTTGGCTCCTATCTGTCCCCACTTATGTGAGCACATCTGGTCACTGCTGGGAAAGGTACTAAAGTCTCAGTTTTGCCATTTGATTTGCATCTAAGCTTTTACTGATTTTTAGTAAGGCTCGTATCAGGCTTATGGATGTTTTTCATACGCAAGTAGAGGAAACGTGTCTTATAATATGAAGAGC
Source organism: Burhinus bistriatus (assembly GCA_013397275.1). Lineage (NCBI taxonomy): Eukaryota > Metazoa > Chordata > Aves > Charadriiformes > Burhinidae > Burhinus > Burhinus bistriatus. The sequence goes on along the minus strand of VYXH01007236.1, from coordinate 519,959 downwards.
CATAATAACTTATTGTCTGTGGGACAGTGAACATACAGAGCTAGCCTGTTACTGTGATGATATATGAAACTTTAATACAAGTCACTTTGGTTGTGCACTCGCAAAGAGGTGGTCTAAAATTAACTCAAATAATGCAATATTCCTACACTTATGCATGAAACTTAGTTGGCTTTTTTTAATTGCCTTATGCTTGTAGATGAAGTTATGTAGCTTTATGGCAGGTGTAACTGTATGTATAGTCCTTAGCACACTTGCAAGTAAATGCTTGTATACTTGCTCCTTTACAATCTAGTTACAGGTGGGTGCTCGTTGAGGTTCAAACTGTCTTAATTCCAGTTTCCAGTCAAGCTATAATGGGTTGAAAAACCACCAGATACTAATGTGTTTTCATCTCAGTGCATGTCACGTCTTCCTTTCTTCAAAGCCTGATTCCATCATGAGAGCCTCATGGCCGATGGCAGGTCCTGTGGATGAGGTACTAATTCGCTCCTCTCAGTACCTCATGGAAGCAGCTCATGACCTCCGACTCCGTCTCAAGAGCTACATGGCACCTGTGAAAGGAAAGGTGAAATGTACTAAGTCATGTTTTTAAGTGTGCGTACTTGATAATTCTGTATTGCCTTAGGACTCCTTCCTAATTTTTGTTCTTTGTATCCTTAGAAAAGTACTAAAGAACCTTCCCAGAAGCCTTCTCACTGTACTATCTACGTGGCAAAGAACTACCCACCTTGGCAGCACACCACCTTATCAGTTCTGCGCAAGCACTATCAGGTGGTCATCCTTTCATGTTTCTTTGGGCTGCTTACTTGCTTTTTTGTGGGCTCTTTTTTTCTACCTGTAAAAAGCTTATAAGCTGTAATTTGTTACCAAATTATTTAAATACAAAGCAAGGTAGTTTTCATTTTCTGTATGCTTTTACAACTGTCCAATAAATTTTGGTGCTTAATGAAAATGTCCCAAGGAATATAATTGATTTGACAGTATGATTTAGTTGTGTTTTTGACAATCTGAGTAAAAAGTGGCCCATGTTCTGTTTTTTTTTTTTTCATTTGTAAGTGGATAGCTTTTAAAATACTCTTCCCGAGTGTATTTCTGAGGAGACATTGTTGACTGACAGATTAATGCTGCCTTACTATGCAAGCGGGCTCAGAAGCATTGTTTTGGTCCTTGAATAGCTGTAAACTATTCAGTGATGTTACAAGAAATACTTTGAAATGAATACATCAGTCATAAGTAGAAGAAATAAGCTTTTCTGAAAGCAGGAGAATCTGTGCTTTGGACGTGGGGCAACTGATGAGCGTGACTTTTGGCATCTTGATGAACCATCCGTCTCAGCTTGAACAAATCGATATTGTAGCTGATAGATTAGAGAGTCATGACTTTTCCAACTTGTGGTATTGAGATAAACCAATATTCATCATGTGAAATTTGGTTTTTGCGGTGTTACAGCTTCGGGCATTCTATGGGCTTTTTTCTGCATTGGTGTTAAAATCTGCTGTTTGGCGTGATGCACTAAATAGGATTGTTTCAAATGTCTAAATTTTGGAGATAAGACCCCAAAAGTTCAGGGAACTAGTGCTTAAAAATGTGCTTGTGATAAGGCTTAAATGCAGATTTAAAATGCATTCTGGTAGAAAATTTAAGTATATTAATACATAGTCCCCGGAAAGAATAAAGAAAATGCAGAATAATACCGAGTTGCCTGAATGGCAGTAGTTGTCTGGGGTTTTTTGTCAAAGTTTTAAAATAATACTTTTAAAATGTTTCAAAGGGATGGGAAAATTATTATACGTGGAATCAATGATGATGACAAACCTTGCTGGTATTTATGGGAAAGCATGAAGGGTATATGATATTAAAGGGCAAGTTTTCTTAATTATACCTATACTTTTTAATGGATATTCATCAATGTTTAGGTCAGTGGAGGTCAACTGCCAGACAATAAAGTAATTGCTAGTGAGCTTAACACCTTGCCAGAGCTGAAGAAATATATGAAGAAGGTTATGCCTTTTGTTGCCATGATCAAGGTAAGTGTCAGAGGGACAGTTCTGGTATAGAAAAAGCTTTCGTCAATGAAACATATCAGACAAAGGCAATGATAATCTGTAACTTCATGCATGGGTATTGTTGTTTCCCGTATTTCATTCCTGGATCTCCTACTAACTTTTGACTTCAGTCTCTATCCTGACCCTTACTTGTCATCTTCATGTTTTTGTTTATAAACTTCTTTGACATCTCTGGAAGAAAGATAGAATAAAAATGTCTCTACATGGATTGGCCCAGTGAGCTAATGGTCTAGTTGAGGCTTGGTAGTTTGTGTATTTTGCAGGTTATACAATCTGTGCTGCAAATACAAGTGGATTCCTCTACATTTGAAATGTGACTTTTCCCGTTTTTCATGCTGAAATAGAATAAGGTGTTGCTCTGGAGACATAAAAATGCTTAGAAAGTTAAGAACAAGGCTAGAGATAATTGATGTTTTTCACTATGAGGGTGGTGAGACCCTGGCCCAGGTTGCCCAGGGAAGCTGTGGCTGCCCCATCCCTGGAGGTGTTCAAGGCCAGGTTGGACGGGGCTTTGAGTGACCTGGTCTGGTGGGAGGTGTCCCTGCCCAGGGCAGGGGGGTTGGGACTAGATGATCTTTAAGGTCCCTTCCAACCTAAACCATTCTGTGATTCTGTGATTGCACTACGTTTAAGAGAGGACAGAAGGGACTGTTCTGAGCCCTGAATGGAATTATGAATTTTATGTATCGTTCTTATGTTTTTGTCACTAGTATTCTGGTATTTCATCGTTATTTTCCCAGACTCATGCAAGCCTAGGAAAATCTTGGCTTGCATTTTTATTTTAAAGAAACTTTTTTGTGCTCGCTGTTGCAGATAAAAATTCAATACAGCATCTAGGAAGGTTCAAGAAGCAAAGAATAAGCAAAATCTTAAACCTTTTTGACTTCTACTCATGATCTGTGGAAGTTGAGAGGGAAAAAATCTTAATGAGGGTAAAATATTACTCTTTCTCCTTAAGCTTTAGCTTGATTTTTAAAATGCATATAATAATGTCTTCTATTTGTTAGCTTTGTTGTATTTTATAAATGGAGGTGGTCTTTTGCCCTCTCTTAGGGTTATTCTAATTATTGCTTTTCATGGTAGCTCAGAAGCCTTCAGAGGAACAGAGAGCACAAAGCAGCTGTGAAGCTTCCTGTATAAGTGAAGTTTGTAAAGAGATGTAGTGATGTGTTAGATCAACTGGTACAGTTGGAAAAGGTCAGACAAGCTTTCAGTCCTAGAAGCGTGTTAGGTCTGAAACATCTCTGTTTGATGTCCTTAGTCTGGCAGTAGTTAGTGGTCCTGGTGCACGCAGGGAATGGGTTGGCATGCTGAGGCTTACCCAATAATCAATCCTTTCACTTTTAAAGAGCTGTAAGCAATTTCACATAAACACGTAGTAACATCTGAGCTCAGACTCCCTAGATCAGTATGTTTTTCTCCGAAACCAATTATTCAGCAATTCCACTGTACAAGGAGCATTTCTGCTTGTGCTTCCTGTGCATCAAAGGAGAACTTAAACGTAGAAGAAGCTTTGTGATTTACAAAGGGAAGCAATTCAGCGTTAATGTAGGGAATCCTTCACATTAAACTGGCAAGGAAACCAGGAAACCACAACCATGCTGAGTCTGACAAAGCAGAGCTTCAAAGGAGACAGCTGGCTCAGCATATGAAAGCAAGAAANACCAGAGGGCTGAGGCATCGGTGGGGGGCGGCACATGGAGCAGAAGGATTAGCAGAAAAATGTACACATGCATTAGAAATGATGCCATGGAAGTTTCGCTACCACAAAACAAAAAAAAAAAAAAAAAAAAAATTCACAGGGTTTTATATTGCCTGTAATACTTTGTCTCTTGTGACTGTTGCTTTTGGCTTTCTGGACTAATTAAGTTACTTTTATGTTAACATATAAAGTAGTTGTTATTTCCCTGCAGAGAACTTGTTTTACAACTGCTGTGAACATGTCCAGTTGTATGCTTGTACTTTATTTTAAACTAGGTCATAAGATTGAATTTCCTGCTGTGAAATACCACTGAAATGCTGACTTATTTTGTGAATTCTCAACCTGCACATTAAGTAGGGATTATAAATAACTGTGAATGTCAAACACCTTTTCAATTCTGTATTAAAAATGTGTTCTAATTGCTCTTACTCCTCCCATCAGTGTCACTAATTCCCTGTAGAAGAAACCCTGTTACAAGAAAATTATTGCTCCTATGTTAGCATGTTGTGCCAGCAGAGAGCTTTCATATTTAAAAGCCTATTCTTTTCATGACTAATGTAGATAGTTTGCCATTTTGAAGCATAATTTTACTTGCAGCATTTAGAGGTGTTTTGATTTATTTTTTTTAATTTCCTTTGACAGGAAAATCTGGAGAAGAATGGTTCACGTGTTCTTGATCTGGAACTGGAATTTGATGAACGTGCAGTGCTCATGGAGAATATTGTCTATTTGACAAATTCCCTGGAGGTTGGTATATACTTGGCATATTCATTACTTGGATTTTATTGGGATAGCTGGAGGATCAGCCTTTCCTAAGGCTCTAAGCCTGTTTACATTAACTTTTGGGTGTACGTTGCTCAAGTAATAGTTCTTTATCAGCTTTCTGTATTTCGATCTTGCTGTTTAAATTTGTCAAATACAGGTGTATAAATCTGTTAAATATAGACATGAGACAGAGTGGTAGGTGTGTAGTATAAAAACGTTCCCACAAAACAGAGGTGGGTTTTGCTGCAGTACTGGTTGTATCCGTGATAGTAAAGTTCAGTGATGCTTCTGAAGAGATGTTTTTCTCTGAGCCAACCAATATTTTACATTTTTTCAACTGAAGAAATGAGGGGGAGCAAGAATGATCAGAGTCCTTAGCCTTGTGTCCTTGGACTCTTACAATGGCATGTTATCTATAGCAGATTACCCTGCCTTCTTCAAGGAGCAGGCGCTGGGTGGGGCTTGTAAAACTATGGTATATCGTAAAATGGGTGCCAGTCTAGTAGCAGTTATGCTGCTTCATATGCTAACCAGAATTTAGTTCAATAGGCAATATTTAAATGAGGGGACAGCTAGGTTTGTGTTAAAAAAACAAAACACCTGTTTCAGTATATGTATATTGCAAAACTTCATTTTGTAACCTGTACAGTATGAAAAAAATGTTTTTATTTGACTTTATTGTTTAACTTTATTGGATCTGTTAAACAGTGGATCTGTTAAACAAACAGTGGATCTTCCGTACAGGAGAATCTAGAGATACTTGAGAACTGGGCTATGAAATCTGAAGTTTAACAGGAATTGTCAAGTTCTGTAGCAGGACAGAGTTACCCCACATTTCTTTATAAGCTGGAACTGGCTGGCTGGCCATCAGCTCTGCTCCAAAGGACTCTGGGGTCACTGTGGGCTTGTCAGACTTAATACAAACTTAGTGCGAGTGTGCTGTCACTGCAAATGAGCCACGCTGCGTGTTGACCTACATTAGGAGGAGTTACCCACATAGGACATGATTTGGCAAGTCAAGGGAAGTCATCCATCTCCACTCAGCTCTGCTGAGCCCAATTCGGAGCGTGTGTCAGTGCCCCCCTCTCATCCTCCCTCACTCTGCAGCCCTGGGTTAAAGAGGCTTTGAGGAGTTGGGGCTGTTGAGCAGAGGAGCATCGAGACGGCTGGGGGAGCCTTGAGTGCGTGACCTCCAGCGGGAGGCTGAAGGAGGTGGGCTTGCTGAGGCTGGAAGGTCTCGGAGAAATCTGCTGCTGCTCAGACAGTTACAAAGATGATAAAGTCAACCTCTTTCTTGGCTGATAGTCAAACATGGGACGGTAACTGGGAGTTACTGCTGGAGGTGAGACATGAGGAGAGGTTTTTGGGAGAGCTGCAGGGTAGTGTTGGAGCAGGCTGGCCAGAGAGGTCAGGGGTCTCTGTCCTCGGAGGCGGACTTGGCCCAGCGTGGGCAGTAGTCCCACTTTGGGCAGGGAGTAGGTCCCTCCCAAACAATATGTTGTGATTTTGGGTGTGCTATTGTGGCCTTATGTCAAGGCACATTTACTTTCTGCTTTACTATGTGAACACTTGTTTGATAAGCCTGGTAACTTCTGTTGTTCCCTCCAAAGCGATTAAACTCCTGTTTATTTCCCTCGCTGCCCCACCCTTTTCTTTTTTTTTCTTAGCTGGATCACATTGAAGTGAAGTTTGCATCTGAAGCAGAAGATAAAATAAAAGAAGACTGCTGTCCTGGAAAGCCATTTTCCATATTCAGAACTGAGGTACAATCAGAAATTCAGATACTGGAAGTCAGAAAACTTAATTTAAAAAACAGAGAAACACAAACAAACAAACTCCCAAAAAACCCCAAACAAAAGCAAATACGCCATTTAAAAACTTGAATCAGACATGAACATTAGATTTTTTTGCATTTGATCCAACGACCCTTCAAAACAAGTAACATATCTTGAAGGAATTAGGATGGTGTTGTTTTTTTTTTCTTCCTCTGTATAGAGCCCTAAATGTGACTTTGATTGTACCCGAGCTTTAAGGCTCTTCCAGCCAGCACAATTTAATGATTTGGCCTGAATACTGTTAGAAACACGTGGCCTGAGCACTAGCATATTCTTGTATTTGTTTCTTTCAGTATATGCCTCAACTGCCACCCTTTATCTAAAGTAGATCGTATTCTAGTTAAAACATAGGCCACAAATAGAGAATTGAGAAGGTCTTGTGCAAGTGTGGCTGAATCTCACTTTACCACTGTGATTTAGGAATTGTGTTGCTTATTATACTTGTTTTAAGGTATTATACATTTCCATGTGGAACTTTGTATTACTTGTTTGCTGAATCCTAAAGTGTTTTTTAATACTTTCTATGTTTATCTGTTAGTTTATAACGGGCTAATAAATGGCATTTAATTGCATAAAAATAAAACTTTTCAAAAGTATTCCTACAGCTGTGTCATGGAGTCTTGGAAGAATTAATGAGTAATGTGTCAGATTAGTGAAACTCTGCAACAGTGGTATCATGTATGGGTATTTCATGTATGAATATTTCTAGCCCTAATACTTTTCAACAGTAAAAACTTGATTGATTTCCCTAAATATGTCCTAAAACCTTGTGTATACTGTGTCTTATGTTTTGAAGAGTTGTGGGAGTGCTTGCATTCTGCCACTGGCAGTCAGTGTTTGTAAACAAAGTTTATCCATCCAGAATATTTGTTGATAGGTGATGTTTATTTGTTTTAGTTTCATGTTTCCTCTGAGGCCAGAGGAACGTTCTCCTGTAACGTTTGTATTAACTTTCTTACAGCCCAGTGTGTCTGTATTTTTGGTGAACCCTCAACCATCAAATGGCCACTTCTCTACAAAAATTGAAATCAGGCAAGGAGACAATAGAGAGACAGTGATCAGACGCTTAATGAAGATGGACAGAGGAATCAAAGGTAAAGTACTAGCACAGACATACAGCTGTCACATGCTGATTAGATTAAAGTTTCCAGGACAGAAGTGGAAACAAACCTGCTGAAGTTGGTGCTGTTGTCATAGTTGCTTAGAAAGGAGCAAGAAGTTTTGTGTTTGAGTGAACAAGAAAAGAGATAATCTGCAAATAGCCAGGCTTTTCTATGGGTTTTCCTCATTAGTCTTTTGTTCTGCCACTGGTACACTGAAACCTAGTTTCAGCCAGAGATTAATAGGGATTTTATTTACCCTTATGCTTTGAATTTCCAAGAAAAAGGGTTAGTCCCAAACTGGTTATAGGCAACTTTTGCCACTTCTATTTTTGGAGCCCAGGGCTGAAAAAAACCTCACCAAATTTATTTTTCTATTTAGCCTAAGGTGAATTAATTTAACAGTTGCTATGTTGGCTCCTTATAATTTCTGTCCCAGTTCATAGTGGAAAACTCTCTGTTCACTTAAAATTGGAATTACTGAAGAATTGCTCAATAGCCTATCAATTACCATTGTTTACGCCAAACTTGAACTAGCAACTACTTTAATACTCCTCTTGAGCTTTTTCTTCCCTCTCTACTCTTGTATTCTTTATGTACTAATACTTTTATTTCAGCTGTTAAACGTTGTACTCTGCAGTGCTAAGAGAGACGATAAGTAGTGGAAGAGTTTCTTTGAGAGCGCTCAGTCCATGGCAATAGTGGATTCCAGTCTGAAAGCGTAAAGACAAAAGCATTTCGTCACCTGTGAACCTGACTTTGCATTTAAGCTCTTGTAACACTGCCTATTCCGTGCCCTGGTGTCAGCTGGTAGCCGGTAGTGGAGAGCCAAGCGAGAGCAGCCGGGGAGCCAGAACTTGGTGCTGTGTCTGACAGTCCTCACCGCTTGCTTACCAGAAGTTGGTGCCTCAGTGGTGGTGCAGCCGTGGCTCCAATAAAGGTCTCCAGGCAGAGCTTGGGGGTGCTGCTTTTGCTACGCAAAATTTAGAGGATGTCAAGTGCTCTGAGGTGGCTGGTGTACTGTGGTTTGCAACTCTATGGAGGTTCCTTTTGTTTGGCAAAAATCCTGGGATTGCTGCCCGTAATTGCTCTGCCTCCTCTTGCTGCTTTGCTTTTTCAATAGTCTTGTGTCCAGTAACTTTATGCGGCGCTATTATGCTGCCATATAAAATCTTGAGGTGATGTGCACTGGTAAGACAGAGGAGGAGAGATGCTGTTTCCATCTTTGTCACTGTCTCACTGTGTGGCACTGAGAAAATCTTGGCCTTTTGGGTTTTTTCTGTGTTGCAGTTGGAATAAAAGCTGCCTCTTAGGAGTGCTGCTGTTGTCAGTTTAAATGTTTGTGGTATCTTGACAATCTAAAGGCGGTCTTTGTAAGTAGTAGTATTTCAGAGTGGATGCTTTTCCTCAATTTTTCTTGGAAGTAAGCAAATTTTTTTCTAGCCTACTTGTTGATAATTTTAGTGTTCTTCACTTCTCCACCTGCTTGGAAAGATATTTTGGAAAATACAGAATAGCATGATAAAATGTTGTGTTAAACATTGTTGAAACAAGCATTTAAGTTTCTGGCCAGTGTAATGAAAGAAAATAGCTTTCTTAAAGGAACAGCAGCTGTGTTTTTGTTGAAGAATGCAGGAATTAAGAATCAAACAAATCTGAGGCACTGTGAGCTGGGTATAAAAGGAAGACTGGACCTCATCCAAAAGCTTGTGACAGCAGAGCCATTTCTTCTTTCTGTGTCTTTCAACAGCTTGTTTATATTAGTGTTTATCTGTAGAATGAAGACAACTACGTACTGATGATGGTGCTCACAGAGAAGGCTATATGATAAAGTATATAGCAAAATAGAGGCAGGAGGAAACGCACTGCATACATAGTAGACGTGTATGCATATCCACTACCCTTCTGCTAGGTGCATATTTTGAAATAATTGAAAACAAATGAGATTAAGCAGTGACTGTTCGCCCTGTCTTTTCCAGAAGGTGTCAGTGTTCTGTTGGTGCACAAGGGCCAGAAGGTTGTACTTGGAGGAAGGCTTGGCCAAAAGATCCCAGGCTTCCTAAAGACTTTTCTCGGTCTGCTTAGCGGTCTTTATTAGTATGCATTTTAATAGGGAATTGTATTTAAGACGAATCTCACCTTCCCCTTTCTCACAATCTCTGAAACTCATTCCTCAGAAAATGATACCATAACTGTTCAATTACTCATACCTGTCCCAAAACCAGATAAGGCAAATTTAGTGTATTAAGTGTTGTTTTGATTAAGTCAGTTGATTCTATAGGTTGTGTGTAGATCCCATAGCCTGACTAGCCAGTCTCTTTACTGCAGATCTCTCTAAAGTGAAGCTGATGAGGTTTGATGATCCTGTGCTTGGGCCACGCCGTGTTCCAGTCCTTGGCAAAGAAGAAGCGGAGAAAACGCCTATTCTTGAGCAAGCTACCTTCCACATTGACCTGAATGAGAAACACGTTCGCATTACTGAGAATGGCCTGACGAAGGACATTGGTGACACAATTGTTTATCTAGTTCATTAAACTGGCATGTACCTGGCTTGATCCCTGGCTGTGAGAAAGTTCATTGAGTGACTTTGAAAGCATCTGTAATGAACAAAGATGAGAATTTGTTCTATTAAAAAAAAAAAGCGCCCACCCAAAACAACCTAATTTGCATGCATGTTCACCCCTACTCTTTTAAATGTGGATATAATAAAATTATTTTCCTCTGGCCCTTTGGCTTTTCTTGAAAAGAAACAGTTATCCTGAATGCTAACATGGCGAATCATCCTTTTCAGCTGTGGCCAGTGTTTTCAGAAGCAAACTAGAGTACCACACTCAGAATTCCGCTCCCTCCTAAATAGGCTAGGATCTGGGTAGAGAGGTTGGTTGTAAATCCCCTATAAGAGAGGGGAAAAAGTTGCTTGCACTCTTCTGTATTTTTCTTTTCAGTGACCCAGATGACTCAACACCACTAGGGCACTTTTACATGGACTAGCAGTTCAGAAGTAATTCAATACTGAAGAACTCTTAAGCAAGAGTTAAATATGAAAATTTCCATGCTTCCCAGCTCTTAAAACGGGAGCGCATGTGGCAAACACTGTTGAAGACTGACTTTTCCTTTCCTTATTCTTTCATAAAAATATCCATAAATCTATTTTAAGTGGAAAGGTTAAGTGTTCTTTTCATAGATTTTAAATTGATGGGTTTTGGTAATTTCAGGCCTATCACAGGCTGCTTTTTCCCTTTTTTTGAGTCATGAGTCAACACGTAGAGTTTCAGGAGTTCTGTCTGCAAATTCATGAATGTGCCTGGTGACGAACATCATACTTTGTTCCGCACCATTACTCTTCAGTGGTTTCACAATTCTTGATGCTCCATATGGCTTAACATTTGAACTTCCTCTAATAATATGTTACAGCGTGGGAGGAAAGAGCAGCGCAACAGCCCCGGACGGCCGTACTGAGAGCACCAAACACTGCTGGCTGGGTGTGCCATTTTCTGCTCCTCCCTTTATTATCCCTTTGAAAAGGCAGGTTTTGTTTGTGGTTATGCAGACATGATATGAGCTTTCCTCTGCTATTGCTTCTCCCCAGTCCCGCTAAGCAAATACTCCTGTGGTTGTCAAGAGAAAAAAAAGTCATTCCGTGGTCTAAGGCAGTTGCTGGGCACTGGGGATCGGCAGGTGGAAGGGTGGAGGTTAAATACTCTGGCTGCTGCAGGATCTTGGGAGAAAAACTTTGCCAGCCCTAACCCTGATCGTCCTTTTCAGTTGCTGGAATACCAAGGGGCAAGAGGAATGTCTGTGGTGGGCAGAGGTGTCTGCTTGCTGGTTCAAGTGAGCTTGTCCCTTGGTGCTCTGGACCGGTGGGCAGCTGGTGGAGGCACCTCAGTGCAGCTGCTGGGAGAGAAGAGCCGTGGCTGCAGCACGGCCGCGGGGACGCAGGCGCAGTGGTGCGCTGGTCACGTCCCTTCACTGCAGCCGGCACTTGGTTCTTTGCTAAAGGCTTACTTCTGTGTAGTCCGAGTGAATTCCCTTCCAAACTGGAAAAATAAGCCCTAGTGCACACCTCCAGTGCCACTTCTCATACGTGCCCGTTAGGTGTTTGGCGCTCGTTTTCAGAGTGCAATGGTGAGATGCCGGTGCTAGTGCTGCTCTGGTACACGCCTTTGAGAACTCCATTTTTCTATCAGTATGTGGCTGTTTCACACCCAGCTGTCATCTCTGTAACAGTTGCTTTCCAGTGCAAAGAGTGGAACATGAGAGAGGTCCCCTCATTCCTCCAGTGCTGGGACCCTTCCCCGCCAGGCTGCCCCAGCATCCCTGTGACAGCAGCGTATTTGAGCGTTGTGGTGCCTCCTGAGCGTCTGCCATCGCAGGAACCTGATCTGAACTCTGCGCTCACTGGAGGAGGAATTGCAGCCGCCAGGATGGAAAGTCTAAATATTCTCTGTGCTGGGAGACTTTCATACCCAGCTCTGTTGTGGGTAAGCGTGTAAGCTCTGTGACAGCGTGACACAGTGCCTCCGGTCAGCGTGGGGACAGGGGTTTAAAAAAGCCTGACAAAGATTCCAAGCGGTGAGGGGTCGATGTGCTCACAAAAACAGGGGTCTGGAGTATCACTCTTGTTCGACTGGCTCCGTTTGAGCAAGTCTGGCTTGAAGGCTGTGAGCAGAATTCTCTTAAAGAAGACAAGAGAAAGGATTTGGGGTTTCCCAGTAGGCTGAGGCGGATGCAGGATTTGCTCTGTTGTCTCCAGAGGAGAAGGCTCACCCTGGATATGTGACAGCAGAGGCGATGCGTTGTGGCACTGGGACCCTCGTACTGCCCCTTGTAACTCGTCAATGGATGCTCTTCCCACGTACGTGCATTTTGATCACCAGTGCTCCACAAAGAGCAGCTGAGGATTGGGTGAAGCGAGCTGATTGGAAAGGTTTCCTTAATTTCCATGTACAAGAACACCTGTATTGGTTCCAAGAAGCAGGGATTACAGCAATAAAAAATCTAATATATTGACAAAGCAGCAGCCAGATAATCTGAGCAGATAAAAATTAGTTCAGAGTTTTAGAACAATAAATATTGCTTCCTCACTCTTTCATAATCCATGGGGTTTTTTCCCCTTCAGCAACTGTCCAAAGAGCACAGACTTTCCCACGGGATGTTTGGGAGAGCTGGTTCATGAAGTGGGGGTGTGTGCATGCCGTTCATGGGGTTTTTTTTGTTTGTTTTTTCTGCCATGAGGGGCAAGTTAAATAGCGGTGGTATTTCTTACAGTCTCAGTGTTCAGGTGAATCAGCCAAACTGATTATTAATGAGCAAGATAGAGCTAAAAAGCTGGAATTTTTGTCTGTAGTGGTTTGTTTGGCTTCCAGGAGATGTCACTGCTATGCTGGTTCTTGAGCATTTTTTGCCAACAAAAGCTAGTAACAAGACAAAGAGGCTGTCTTGGTATTAGATTTCCCACATTATTAGCAAAATTCTGGCCTTACTTGGTAGTCTTCATGTTACGATTTTGATTAGAGAAATCTGGAAAGGGAACCTTTTTGTTTCTTTTTAACTGAGCCAATTTTTGAAGTATATAAATTCACAACCATAAAAACAGGATTATTGCTGTTTTTTCCCAGCTCTTCCAGTTTCCTGCTGTAGCACCATAGGATATTTCCTTGGCTTTCTGCGCCCTTCAGTTTTCCTCTCCAGGAAAACACATAGATACTTTTCTCTGAAATGTTGTAAGGCATAAATAACATTTCTTACAGAAGGAAGTTAAAATAATTTGGAAAAGGTCAGAGGAACAGCGGGTGCCACCAGCTGCATGGCCTGATGCCGCGCCAAGCTGGACGAAGCCTGGCACCGCACAGCGACGGCAGCGCTGGGAAAGCCAGCTCCAGACAGGAAGCAGGCTTATTTCTCTCTGCAGCTGTTCTCCGTCTCCCTGACGCTGTTCTGCCGCCCGTCTCGGCACAGGGAAGAGAAGCGGCAGGTTTAGATCAAGTTGTCTCCTGCCTGCGTCCAGCCAGGAGTCGTTCGCATCGTGAAGGAGGCAGCGATGGGCGGCCAAGGCACCGTGAAACCTGTTCCCTCTCTGTGCCTGTCTGCAGGTACTTGATGAATTTGTCTCATTTTAAAAACAAAGCACACAATCCCCAGCGAGTTAAACCTCCCCTGGCATGAGCAAAGTGCTGGGCCTACCTTTTACCACTGGTGGGGTTTGGGTTTGGTGTGTTTTGGTGAGCAAAGCTGTGCGGGAGGAGCGTGCTCCTGGCTGCCTTGCAGGCGTACCGGAGCTGCACTTACCTGCTGGTCAACGGGATTTGGCTCCGTCCTCCAAACCCGACGCAATTGAGTGCTCTAACTTGCGAACCCCCCGCTGCCTGGCTGGGGGGCAAGAGGGGGGGCGAGGGGCCGTCCCAGCGTTGGGAACTGGTACGACATCAGGGTGTGGAGGTGGTGATGCCACCTGTGCCACACGCTGGGGCTGCTCCCAGGCGTCCCATTTCCACGCCTGGCGGGACGTCGCTGCTCCACTGACAGGGTGGATGTCGCTGAGGTCCCGCCACTGCTTATTCTTTCCTGGGTAACGCCTGAGGACGGGGCGTCTTTTCTTTCTGGTCTCAAGTAAGGAGTACAGTTAGGAGCCCCATCCTTGGTTAACATTATAAATAATCTGGTATATTAAAAAGAAAAAAACTATACAGAAACCATATAGCTGATGAGAAACGAATGCTCACTGTTGCGTATTACACTGAAATATCTCTGCAGTGAGGCTTGGGCAGGGCTCCTCTTGCTCAGGAATTCAGTTCAAAGCAGTTTATTAATCCCTCCAGGCTTTGCAGGCAGAAGAGAGAATTATTGACTCTGTGGCACCACCAAAGTATCCAGAATCTATATTTTGTTTAAAGCAGAAACAGTTATCCTTCAACGGTGCCTTATTGTGTCAGAAGGATTGTGTGACCTCTGGGGAATTATTTTGCGCTGCAGCGGGGAGCAGCAGCAACCATCGTGCAAGAGCTGGAGATGCACGCTGGCTGCCGAGCCACGGGGGAGCGGCTGGGTACGGCGACCCGTGAGGTTGGTTTAGAATAGTCGTCTTTAATATCTGCACCATACTTTTGAGGATCCCCATTTGTATCGACCGGTTCTTGAACTGTCCATGTGGCAGTGGTGAACCTTCATGCTGTGGCAGAGCCGGGCTCTTGGCTCCATCTGGTTCATGTGAAGGGACTGGAGGTGTCCTCAGCCTCCCCTTCCCCGCATCCCCGTGCGCCCCCACTGCCCCCCTGCCCTGTCCCACGGGCGCTGTGCTGGGCTGCTGGGGCTCGGGAGCCCAGGGAGAGAGTGACATCACCAGCACCCGACCAAAACCTTCCACCCCGGAAAAATGGCACCTTGATGCCCCTCCCAGTGAAACCGTGACCAGTGTGGTATGTCACCAGAAGGGCTGGAGAGCCGAGAGCTGATCGCAGCACGGCTGTTAACATCCAAGGGGTAACTTGTGGTGACATGGCTGCGAGATGCTGAGGTCCTTGTGGATATTGTAACCCGCTCTGGGAGCGCTCCTGCCTCGCCGTAGAGGTGGAGGGTGCTGGAGATGAGCGTGGAGCTCAGTGGCAAGGAGGCGCAGGCGCAAGCAAATGCTTGAAAGGGAACTGGTAGAAAGTAGAGAAAAATGGGAGCACTAACCTCATGAATCTTCTTTCCTCCTCCACAAGGTCACTCCAAATATATAGTGTGTGTGTGATTAAAAACAGACAGAATCTCTTATGTTGTGTGTTCTTGTTCCTTTCTCCAGTGCCCAGCAGAGCGCCGGGGGAGCCGTGACGAGCCAGCCAGTGCGGCCATTGCCGGACCACTGGTCTCTTCGATGTCCACTGCAACACGGCAATTTGTACGAGTCTGCGTGGCTGCTTCTTACTCCCCGAGTGCCCCTGTGGTTCCCGTGGCAAAGAAACACCGAGATAACAGAAGCTTGAACCCGTCGCCATTGCCTGTCCTGCCCATGGTGCCCCATCCCCGGCGGTGTCCGGCACAGCCGCGCAAACCGGCAGCCTGGCCCCGGTGTCTGGGGGCTCTGGGGTGCCCCACTGCCCCAGCCGCGGGCAGGGCTCTGCCAGGGGAGCACGGCTAAAAGTTGCAAGGAGGTAAATCTGCGTTTCATCAGTGGCATAAAGGGGATTCAGTTGTTGCTCCTCTGATCTTTAAGCAGTGGCTGTTAGAGTAATTTCTGATCCATTAAGCAGAGATATATGTCTAATAGTAAGAATTTTTACTTCTTTTGATGTTTTATTTCTTTAGTAGCAGATTGGGTTTTCGCATCCTTTTTTCTCTTTATTTGGGCAGGGGGGTCACATTACTTTCCTCCAGATTTCTTTTATGTCTTTCATAGTGTGTGAGGAGGAGAAAATCATCACCGCTAATTTGCATTAAGGATGTGAGTTAGATTCAAAGGCACGGAGCACTTCAGCGGTGCTTTCTGAAAATAGTTCTTTGGGTTTTGTTCTGACACCACTCTTATTTGGTGGAGGGAGGTTTATGAAGCTCCTTGGCTGAATTCGTGGGAGATGAAACCACTGAGGGGGTGAAGGGGCGGGGGCCGGGGCAGTGGCAGCGCCGGGGCTGGACCCTACTCTGGGCAGCAGCTCCTGCCTCGTGGCTTTCCCTGCGCCAGGATCTCAGGTAGAGAAGGCAAACCCAGGCTTTTCATCAGGTTTTCCCAGTTGATGATTTTTTGGTTTCTGTCTTGGCTGGATCAGTTGGGTCATGAGAATGTGCTGCCAGTGCTAATTAGTTAAAACTGGGGCCACAGCTCTGACCTCCGACCCTCTGCTCCGCACAGCGTCAAGTATCCTTGTACAGCCCGAGTACCCTCCTTCAGGGGGTTTGATTCTCCTGCCATGCCAGCTGCTCTCTCGGGTACAAATCCAGGCATTCTCCTCGACACAGAGCGCTGGGAAGGCCGAGGGCCTCTTATTTCCCAGCTTTTGGCATTTTTAAAGAACTCACATAAAGACTGCAAGGGTTTCATAAACAGGGACCTACCGATGAGTTTAACAGAACAGGAAGCATTGCGTTGTTGTAATAGTACATTGCTTACAGTACTGTTACTGTTGTTATAAAAGAGATTTAAACAATGGGATTCCACAGCACAGGTCCGAGAGCTTTGGCTCTCCCGGAGATGGTGTGTTGTGCTGGATGTATTTATCCCTGAACTGCAAACAAAAGGCCATGCAAATGAATTGCAACAGACTGCGATGGCAAAGCAGTGTCGAATCTGCTTCAGGCAGCAGCAGCGAGGAGGAAAGCTGAGTACCCAGCGGAGTCAGCTCTGCCCTCCTGGGTGCTCCGAGAATGGGGCGGTTCCTACTCCTTTCTCCTTCCTTTCGGCCGGAGCAATGGTTCAGACTTCGAAGTCTGTCTCCACTGCTGGTGGGGACACAGCTGGCAAAGGGTTTTCATTCTTCCAGTTAGTAGCACTGGTTCAGCTGGCACAGGAGATGACACCTGGACCCCGTGTATGGTGGGACTTAATCCAGTGTTGGAGATGGCATTTGCCATGAATACACGGAATTTGTTGAAACAAGGGTTTGAAATACACGTGCGCACAGAGACAGAGCAGTTAGAAAACATCCCTCTCTTCCTCTGGTGTAAAACTGTTGGCGATCTGAGAACTTCAGCCGAGATTTTTCTTGTCTAGCAGCCCGAAGAATTTTGGGACGTGAGGCTGTGCAGGTGTGTTGCCCAAATGCCTTTGCCCCGCTGTTGGAACTGGGCTGTGGTGCTGGCGGTGCCCGGGGTGGTCCGTGCCTGGGGCAGAGAGGTGCCAACGCCGGCCCGTCCCTGGTGGGGGCTCGGTCAGGGCACCCACCGCCGGCAGGGCCCCTTCCCCAGAGGCGCTGCTGCGGCTCGGTGCCCACAGCTGGGGTCAGCGTCCCGGGACGTGGTGCTGGTTAGTGATCTTGTTAAAATGACACGGATGTCAAAAGTTCATTTGAGGCTCAGTCCTGGGGAAGGTGGATCCCGCCCACCGCCCCCCACACGCTGTTTGCACCGGCATGTGCAGGATCCTGCAGCCAAATTCCTTTTTGTTTTGAAAATCTGTTCTGTTACCTTGATGCATTTTTAAAGCAGAACTAATGCATTAAATCTAAGGAATTGCCCTGTCTCCTGTGCAGAGGCAAAAAAAAGCATTTGTTTTATAATGGAATAGCAACTCCAAGCAACTCCTCATGTTTTTAAAGTACTTTGTAAGATCAGGATTCACAGAATCACCGGGGTTGGAAGGGGCCTCTGGAGATCATCTAGTCCAACCCCCCAATTGTGTGTGTGTCCGTGCAGCCGCTGTAGGCTCGCGTAGCCGGAGCGGATGCTGTACAACATACGTTGCCGTGTAATCGGACGGCAGGAACAGGAGCCCTTTCAAGCCAAGGGGGAGCCTCTCTCAGCCAAGGGCTTGCGCCCACCAAGCAGCCTCACGTCCTGCTCTTAATGAAACGTGTGGGTGTCGAACGCCCCTGAGAACCTGGCTTCCCTGTGCTCCAGGTGTACCAGGCAGAGGATTCCAGGTGACGGGCTGACATGAGCTACCCCGGCAGCCGAGCGCAGGGCAATCCGCTGGGCCGGGTCTGGATCTGGCCCGTGAGTTCACTCTTGCTGTGGAGTGATCTCGGTAGGACGTGCAGGACGAGGTGGCGACGCCGGTCCTTGGTTTTGCCGCCTGTGTAAAACCTGCTCGCTCCTTCCAGGGGCCCCTCGGTGGAGACTGGGCAGTGCTCCCGGCTGCTGGCCGCCTGCTGCTGGTCAAGCGGCCGGAGAGCTGGCGCGTGGGCTGCCACCAGACCCTGCGGGAATGCTGCCGCTTAGCCGAGGCTGTCCTAGTTAAAAACCCTCCCAGCGAGGGAGCCTGAGTCATGATTCTCTCTATCCATCCAGTCCTTCTCCCTCACCACCCACCAAGCAAAATGCCTTGTTTTTAAAAATAAAATGCACAAGTATTTTACAGCAGTCTCTCTCTCTGCTGCTTTCTGTCCCCTTTGGTATGTTAAACCTGGATATAACGCCCAATAACCTGCTGCTTCTGCCAGGTCGTCATATCACAGCAGTTTCCTGATCCAGCAGGGGCTCTGAGGCTGTGAACATAAACTGCCGTCTTCAGCTGGACTTGTGATCTGAAAATTTAGTGCAGGTTTATTTGCTGTTCTTGGGAGAGCAGCAGTGACCCGCTCGTCCTGCAGCTGAAGAGTTTATAGGGGTAGTGCCACGGAGCCTCGGCAAGGGGCGAGACGGGAAGCAGGATCAGGGTCCTGTCCCAGCGCTCTGACTGTCCCTGCCTCTGGGACCCGCCTCTAGCCACGTAAAACGGAGTAAAGCGCTGTGCTCTCCTCTCGGCCAGAGATTTCAAAGCACTTTAGAACGAAGAAAAAAACCCCAAACCAATGCTAAATATTGTTATATTTGCTCGTAGGTTCCTGCTGGGGGCAAAGAGCGTCAAAAATAGAAAGCAGGAGCTGGAGCTGAGGCGGGCTGAAGCCGGAACCCGGCTGGTGAGGCGGAGGGCAAAGCCCTCGTTCCCAGCCGCAGCACCAGGCAACGCTCCTCTTCGGGCCGTGTGTTCCCGGCTGGTGAAACAGCAACCCGAAATAAGAAAGTGAAAATAAACATTTCTGGTTTTTTTCATGCAAAAAGTTTTAATAGTAACACAGTAGCTTCCACGGGATGGAGTACCGCATGCGTCGGGCGCTGCAAGCTTTCCCAGGACCTGCGTTTCCCCCTCGGCGACCCCCAGCCCGCTGGCCAGCTCAGCTGGTAGTGCACGCATGCTGCAACTCAGTCTGCCACTCCCGCTTCCAGTCTATACGGTGCCATAACCCATTTGGCTCCAATTAATTTAATCTACAGGCTACAGATCTAAACATTAGTGCTATAAACTTAGATGAATAAACTTTTGAAAACTTAAAATGTTTTTAAACCATTGTTTTTCAGTTACAGAAATACAAAATAAATATTTTGAAGATTAATACAAAACAGAAAATTAATATCTTTTTGTTTATTGACTTCTCTCTTCTCCCTAGTAGTATGTTAAATTGAAAAAACCTTTTTAAAAAATGAACTTCACATCCTGGAAAAATATTAAGCATCACTGAATTTGTACAAGTGTCTCTGAACAATAAACTAAATGTATGTATTTTATTTATTCCTCCTACCCATCACCAAATAAGAGAAAATTATATATCCTATTGTTTCTAAGCATATACATGTAAAAATAGTCATTTCTGTTTTCTCATTTATAGTAACGTGGCTGTAACATTTCATTATAATGTTTCCTGGGCTCAGTGCAGAAAGAAGACAACAAAATTCCCTGGTCTGTTATGCAGGGGATCGAGGGAAACTACCTTTTGTTGATCCCTACTGCCTTTAAAATTTCTTCTGGTTGGAACTTTGGTATAAACAGATCTTTTCTCCACTTCTATTACATGTATAGTCTTCACCTGCCTGACCACCGTTTGGGATTTTGTGTGCCAGCCCACAGAGTGGTTCCTGATCCGTTCACAACTTTCCACTGGAAACAGGTACAAAGTGATCAGCTTGCGCAGGCTCCCACTGACCTCCCTGGTAAGTCCCCATCACTTCACCTGGACGGTTTTGGGTTCTAAACACTGATTTTTATGAATATTTTGAAATGTTACTTTTTAAATGGGGGAGATACTGATACTTAAGGCAAAAAACCTGAAAAACTGAAAGTCTATAGCTATTACTACAGTTAAAACATGTAGTTGCACAAATGAACTGCAATAACTATTGGACAATGAATAAACCTCCTAAAATAATGATAAATGTACACGTGAATTTACATGTTCCTGGGCTGCTCCAGAGCTTCCCACTTTGCTTTGGGGCCAGCGTTTGCAATCCCCTTTCCTGGAGCTGGGGCGGGAGGAGGGCTGGGGCGACGGACCACCCTGCCGCGCTCCCGGGCTGTGCGGCGGCCAGCGAGGGCTCAGAGCCTCCGCGGCAGCAGAGCTGCCGGGCTGCGGGCTGGGAGAGCTGGAGAGGATGGGGGCCTTTCGGTAAAGGCTGCCCATTCTCTCAGGTATTTTTTTTCTCAAGCTAATTTCTTGGGTTTTCTGAATCTAGAGGAGGTGCGTGGTGTTTTAACAGCTCTCATTTTCCTTTGGTGGCTTATGGAAAATTAAACAGGATGAAGTCAGGAAATAAAATGCTTGGAAACAAGTATTTGTTAAAACACCTGGTGACTAGGAATATAGTGTGGATTAGAAGTCTGAACGCACTACAACCTTAAAGGTGTTTTTCTAATGTTAGTTTTAGAAAATGGACCTTTACCAAGGGGAGAGCAGTGTTGTTGGGAGAGTGAAAGAAGCAAATATCTGGTGTCCTGCACACTGTGGTCTTTCACTAGCTTGACAGGATTGGGATATTTTTTTTTTTTTAAAGCCCCAGGTTCTTTGGAATCATGTGGTCATGTTAAAAAACCAAATCCCCTTGACTTCTGTGTAAAAAGACGAGCCCTCATGGCTGTAGGAAAAAACTCTCGAGGATGACTGTCAAAGGCTCAGCGACTGGAAGACGAATAGAAATCGGAGCCAGGCAGGGGCTCTCTCACAGTTACTGAGCCCCCCCGGCACTCCTCCTCTTTGTGGGTGTCTGGAGCTGCCCATGCCCGAATCCAGCCTGTGAAGCCTCCAGCCTGGCCAACGCAGTGCTGGTGGCACCCGACCAGATGTGATGCTAAATGCTTTGCGTGACCGTAGCATCCTCTGGTATGACTCATCTTTTCTGACCAAGGGATCATTAGATCCTCTTTATCAGAGAGCAGGGACTGATCCTGGGGGACTTTCTATGGACCCCAGTCTGGCTACGGTTCCCAAGCTCCTAGGAGAGCAGTCTGCCAGCGATGCCAGTTGCCATCTGAAATAGCCTTGCGGAATTCCCTCCTGAGACTGAACGTCATCACCGAATCATGGAATTTTTTAGAGTTGGAAGGGACCTTTGGAGATCATCTCGTCCAACTCCCCTGCTGACGCAGGAATGCCTAAAGCACGTTACTCAGGACTGCATCCAGGCGGGTCTTGAAAATCTCCAGAGAAGGGGACTCCACAACCTCCCTGGGCAGCCTGGTCCAGTGCTCGGTCACCCTCACCGTAAACAAGTTTTTTCTTATGTTTGAATGGAACTTCCTATGTTCCAACTTGTGCCCGTTGCCCCTCTCACTTTGACCTTCCTTGTGGGAAGTGGTGGGGAAGTCCCCTTTGGGCCCAGCGCTCTGGCTCTCGGATGGACTGGGGTGGGAGGCTCTGAGACCGAGTTGCTCGTGGCTGGGGCAGGGAGGCACCCTCCACGTGAAGGATGTGGAGAGAATTAGTTAATGTTATGTTTTCTTACCTCTGCTGCCTCTGCTCGTAATTTATCAGGAAACATGACTGCAGTTCAAGCTCAGGGGGGTAGGTTACTTAGTGAAGCACTCCAAGGTTCCTGCCAGACTAGGCAGGCAATTAAAGCTGAGCTGATGAATGATCTGATTCGGGCTCCAATTCATTAACTAATCATAAGAAATGAGCAGATAGAAAATAAGCCCAATTCAAGAACTTGCGAGATGTTCGTTAACGGTCCCTCCATCCCCCTGTGCTGCTTTATGCGTTCTTCCAGAGCTCCTTTCCTGTGCTCTGCTGACAGACGCGATGCTCCGGGCGGCCAGAGCCCGGATCGGCCTGCCTGCACCTTCAGCCGGGTGGGCAGAGAACAATGTATTTTCATTACAGAAATACATTACGCTGCAGTACACCTGCGATTGTATTTTGCCTTTCCTAGTGTTGCTTTCTTTGCACTCTGCTTCGTGTAATGGTTTGTGGTAGAAGGCTGCAGACTCGGTGGTTCAGCAGGGCCGGGGCTCGGACCAGCCTCTCCGTACCATTGAGAGCGCGGTAGGGAGACATCCCTGGGGGGAAAGGGGGCGGCCTTCCCCCGTGACCCCTCCTGGCCAACTCGGGAATGACAAAACAGGGTCCCAATACTGATGTCTAACCTCTCTTCCCTGAAAAAATGGGGCTGAAGAGAGTCTGGAGGATGGGAAGAGAGGAGAGAAGTTAAATATAATTATAAAAAGAACAGAAACCCTTGAAGAGCTCGCCCACCTCCATGTAAAGCTACCATCCTCCTACCAACATGTGATGCCTCCCTTTTCATTGCTACCTGTTAAAAAAAATAAAAATTGGGTGACCGCAGTCAGAGATGGACAAGGGTTTGGAGCAGATCTTCATGGAAGATGCAGTGTGCTTCAGGTCAGCAGCCCAGAGCTGAAACAACAAATGCCATTTGCTCATGCTCGAAGAACCTGGTGTGGTTGTTCGGTTTGCAGAATAAAGGCGATTCGAGTAACGGTTCCAGAACAGATGTTTTTAGTCTGGTGCACTTAGAGAACTGTTCCCCGACAGACCCCGTTGATGTCTTCTGCGGCATGATCGGTTTCTCCGTGTAGACAAGGGCCACTTGGTGGGCACTGCCTGGCTCAGGGCTGGTGACAAAGCTCCAGGTTACCTCCTACAGGAGGTTCTGCTTTAGCCTGGGCTTTTGGAATAAACAGGTCTGAGTTCTAGTCCCTCTTCCTTGGGATGGTCCTTGGTGAAATAACGCAGTCCAGATGCTTCCTCCTAGGTGTTGCCAGGGGAGGAGCAGAGAAGATGAGGAGCACTGAACGATTTTGCTCAGTGGGCTGCTGTATGAAAGCAGTGGGCAGGTATGTCTACGGGAACAAGATGTTTATTAGGAGCTGTTGCTTTAAAATATGTCCTGTTTTCAGTTCTCTCTCCCTACATATTTTGAATATATTTAGGGCACTTATCACCATAGCATCAAAGCACTGAAATACCCTATGCAAGAAACTCTGAGACATCTGTCCCAAAATAGCTGCCTGCTCTTTTACCAAAGCACCAATTTTGCTGTCAGCGCCTCCTTTCCCTGCCGCTGCCTGTGACTGTGTGCGTGCATGTGCACGAGTGTCAGAGCCCTCTCTGTCCCCATCAGCCTGGTGCTGTGACTTGTCGTAACACAGTGGGTTAAGGGCCAAGTCCAGGAGAGATTTGTGGTGCTTTTTGGTGTTTGTCTTAAGTCTTCAGTATCATGTAACGGGCTGAACAATTTTGCAGGCTTCCCTGTGTGCATGGGTGCTGTGAAACTTTATTTCTGTTTATCTCGGCATGAGAGGATAAAAGGGTGGGTTTGTTCCATGAAAGGCAATATTCTGAACTGATAATATGAGCAGTATCCAGATGATGTGAGCCCAGATGTGCAGAAAAACTTTATGGTTTAAGCCTTAAGGCATGCTGAGCACCTTTGGCTTTTCCTGATGCTCTTGGTGCCCCCTAAAGCTTAGCGCACCTGGTAAGTCGGGCCAAAGGAGGTGCTGTCTTTCCTCGTATCTGGGCTTTGGTGGCAGGACTGAGGTGTCAGAAACCAAACTGCAGCCAATCCTGTCTGTTGCTCTCTGAGCTTTTCATTTTGCAGCCCCAAACTGAACTTTACATTCTTCCTTGCTGCCTGGTCTCGCACGCCTGCCTCTCGTGGGAAAACCTGCCCCACTTGTAGATTAAATGTACAAGGTGACTTACTTCAATGCGCATCTGTCTGAAGCCCCCAGTGAGTTATTGTTTGTTATTTTCTTTTTGCTCTTCATCTTCAAATGCCTCTGTGCATGCAGATTGCACTGAGCTCCCTCCTGAGCGTCAGCAGTTATTGATGGGTCTGGAGGAGCGCTCCTTCTGAGCTCCTGATGAAACAGGCGCCGGGGCATTGCAGGGCAGGGTTAACTGCCCATAACAAGGGAAGATCTTTGACTGGGGCTGCCGCAGAGTCCCTGGCCCATCACCTTGTTCCCGCTCTCCAGGGACACCAAGCTGTGCTGCAGCTGGGGGGCTCGCGGCTGCCTCTCCCTGTAGAGTGTAAAAGCTCGGGATCGGCATCAGCCGTGGTGGGTGCGTGGGGATTGCCCCGTCCCCCTCCCCAGGCACAGCCCAGCCTGCTCCCGGCCAGGGCCATCACCCCGCTCAGCAAACAGCGTGACCACGGCAGTCCCGTGAGACCTTGGCTCTGTTACATTGGCACGAGATGAGGACGCTGGTGTTTGGGGGCAGTAAAACGCAGAAGTTCCCCTTCCTTCCCTACAGACCCCGACCCTGCCAAGTAGTCAACTGGGCTTCACGTTTCCTACTGCTCCTTCTTTGCCAGCATTTCCATCTGCGTAATTAATTCTCATGTAGCTCCAACCACCCATGCCGCCGTCTTCTGTGAGTCTCATGGGAGGTCAGCTGTTGAAATGCGTTAGACGCTTCGTCAGTGGATTACAGATGAGGTCATACCAAGCCATCTCTCCTTTCATTAGCATGCAGAAAGTGATTATCTGGAGCCAGGTGTGAGCAGGCAGCCCCTCCTTCCCCTCCAAACCAACACTATAAATGACTATCCAAGCTGGTCCTGGACATACCTAATGCAATTCTATTTATTTCTGAGTGTGCCTGGGAGAAGTGGAGGTCTTCTTGGTTATAGAGACAGCTTATGAAGTTTTCTGGTTTAGTTTTAAAGGGATGAGAGGAGTCTTCTGCAAAGAACCGATGTGTCTTCTCTGAGATGCTCAACTGTCTTTGAGGTGGCATTGCTGAGAGTCATGTTCACCCTCTTATTTGCAGCATGCACTACCTTTTACACCTGGCCAAACTGCACATTTTCAGTTTGTCAGGATTTTTCTGCAGGAGCTTAAATAGCGACAGCGAGCACAAAGTGAAGAACTTATCTGTGCCATTGGTGGTTTCTGTGCTACTCAAAATCCCTGCAGGCAGATGCCAGCTTCCTGCTCACAAACAGAAAAAGTCTGAAAAACTAAAAGAAAAGGGGCTGTAAATGGTTTTTATCCATTCCCTTTTCTTAGTTCCAGAAGAAAGCATTCTCTGAGGTTGTGCCAGTGCCTCAGAGAGTTCCCATTGACCAGTGGAGTTAATTTCATGGCTTTTGTATGCGATTAACCAAGGATGTGATTTTTACAGCAGTTTTGGAAGAAGCACAGCCACTGCTGTTAGGAGATCTTGTGGTCAGTGGTTGTGGCTAGGATGGGAATTGCTGGTCTATAAAACCGGCAATAAAAACAAAGTATGAAAAACAAAAGCTGTTGTGCACAGGTTTGCTGGAGAGTGGTCCCGGCTGGCGAGCCAGGCACAGCTCTGACTCCGCCTGCTTTTCCGTGGGTTCCCAGGAGGAAACAGGGGGTCTGCTGAAAACTGGAGCTGGTGCTGCCGTGACAGAGGGGTGCTCTGGGGCATGGTGAATGCTGAATTTTGCTTTCTATTACGTAGACAATGTTTCATGCATCTTAATGTAGACTTAAACCCATGAATTCCACTTAGGATATTTACAAAAGCACTATCTGAATGGGTGGGCGGTGGGAAGGAGTTGGAGTGAGCTCATGAACTGCTAGGAGGTACGACAGGTAATTAGAGGAAACCAAGCAATGAGGAGAACCGAGATTCAATACCCTGTCTGCAGAGTCTAAGTGACTGCAGTAATGGCATGTCCCTTTCCACTGTCCCTTTCCTCTCCAAATCACCTCTTAAACAATATTCTGTGTTAAAACTCCTGGACTAAAACCAAACAGAAAAGCAGGCAAGCAACCAACCTAACAAAAATCTGAGTGAACCCCCCTCAAAAGGCAACACAAACCGTCAGCTAGGAACTGACTGATTTTGATTTATGGTTTCTTTATCCTGCAGAAGCAGGAAAGTAATGAACCAGTGTTTTGATCTCTGTGGGCTTTCCTGCAGCAGTGAGGAGATCAAAACAAGCTTAACTATTTCTGATACCCGCATGCTTTCTTCCCCCTCCCGCTCCTTCTCCGGTACCGTACAGGCAGCCTTACACGGCACCAAAGAAGATCAGTTTTGTGGATGCCACAAGCACTGTTCACATCTCGCAGCAGCTCCTGGGGCAGTGGGGCTACTCCAGCCACGCTCGGTGCAGCAGGGGCCAGGCCAGGACTCTCCCGCGCAGGGATAGGTGCTGTCCTGTCCCGTCCCACTCCCTTGGGATCTCCCCCAGTTCTCTGCAAACCTCAGACTTGCAGGTCCCGAGGGTGCGAGCGGCATGGAGGCGTGGGGACATGGGGAATACCTGCCCCTCGCCACGGGAGGGGGCGCGGTGGAGGTGGCAGGCTGGTGGGGGTCCGGGGTGCTCGCCCCTTGCAGAAGGGAGGAGAGGAGCAGCCGTGAAGGAAAGCGAGCGGAGGAGTTACCCTGTCAGTTTGCAGAAACGCTGCTGTAGTTCTTCTTGATAGGGAAGGTCAGCTGCCCGGAGAGGTCCAGCGACAGCGCCTTCGGGTGCAGCGCCCGTCGCTGGTGCAGGGGGCTGGAGCTGGTCCTGGGCGAGTAGAGCACGGCCAGCTCGGGGCCCGGCAGGCTGGCTTCTGGCAGGAGAGCCTCCACCGCGGCCACTGGCTCCGTCCTGCTGCGTGACAGGCTTGGGGAGGGCTGCAGGCTGTGCCGTTTGGGCGGCGGGGGGCTGTGGTTCTGGAACCTCACCGTCTTCACTTGCTGCAATGAGAAAGGGACCAAGTCACGGTGGGAAAAGCAGCCACCCACCCACCTTGCTGGGATCTGCCCTGGAGAACTGGGGGGATGAGCTGAGGGGGTGGCTGGCTCCTTCCCGGGGGCAGAGGCTGCCTGCGGAGAAGCCCAGTGTGATGTGCAGCTGATCGCAGGTGGCAGAGAGCGCACCAGGGAACGCACAGCGTGGTGCAGCGGTGCCGTGGCTATCACAGAGACCGGGGCGAGTCGGTCCAGAGAGCCGTCACCCCAGTGAGCGGAGAGAGTGGAGGGGAAGGGCAGGTGGCAGCACGACACGAGGAGGAAGGGTGGTCCGTCCTGCTGTGCCCCTCGTGGAGAGCCCACGGTTTCTCTCCAGCTGATGATGTTCCCCCCGGGAGCTCTGAGGTCACTTGGGCTTTCAGGGGCTTGTGGAATGATTTACTCTTTGGGTGCCACAAGAAGGGAAAGCTGTCACTAGGGCAATTTGCAGAATGATTTTATCTTTATGAAATTTCCCTCTGGCTGCCAGAGGAGAAAGAACTTTTGGTTCCAAATGGCTCGGCTAAAGCAACGCGAGGGAAATGGTGGGAGCTCTGTAGAGACCAACCTGATGGACGGTCTAACACCCAGGTCTGTGGCTGTTGCTCATTCACTCCCAAACTCTCCGGGACCTTGGTGGAATTCTTGCCTGATTTAAGACCTCAGAAGAGTCTCAAGATTTGATCGTGACTGAACGTTGGCTTACACTGAAACAGTCCCTGCAGCATCTTGCCTTTCTAAAGGGCTTAATCTGAACAGCAGGGTCAGCAACGCAAATACACGATTTCTTAATGCAGGTACCAATCCCAGTAATTTCTATCAGAAGAAAACCTGGCGAGACTGGAGTGAAGCCCTCAAGGGCGTTGGCCCCGGGCAATACTGGGCTTGAGGCTGAATGCCAGTCCCAAGAGGACGGGGGGACCCTCCGAAGCAGCAGTAACCGCTGGCCGTACCTTCTCGGCGTTGTTGCGGGAGGTGTCTGGTTTCACCAGGATGGATGGCGGTGCTGACGCAGGTGGCTTTGGAGCTGCCTCGCTCTTTGCTGGAGGGTCTTTGGCATCCAGGATCACCGAGCTGCACACAGAGGGGGTTCTGCTTTCCCCTCCTCTGACCACAAGCGCTGGCGAAGCGTCGTGGGAGAAGTTTGGTCTCGTTCCTGCCTCGGCCATGCCAGCGCCAGGAGGGATGCTGTGTGGCTGGGGGCTGGCAGGCTGATAAACCTGAAACTGCTGAGGTCGTACCGCAGCCGTGGGAGGACGCCGGAGGGAGCCGGCAGCCTGCACGGGGGTCCCTGCCTGCCCCGGCCTCTGCAGGGATCCGTCTGGGGAGCAAGAACAGTTGGAAGGAGGTAAGTCAGCAGGAATCCAAAACGGTACAGACAAAGCAAGAGGCAGAAGCGAGCAGCGGTTACAGCCCTGCACTAACAGCCCCGTTCGCAGGGACGCTGTGTGGTCGCAGCTCCCAGGGATGGCCATGCACCGGCACTGGCGTGCAGAAGCACCGTCGGCCTCCGTAGCCTGCCTCGGCAGGCAGCCGCTCTGCTGGGCACTGGCCGAGCCAACAAACTGAAATGTTCAATCCCCCTGTATTTGCACAGCAGCTGATGCCACAGAAATTCTTCTGTCGTGTTTCTCAGAGCTTGCCCTGCCTTCTCCTGGACTGCAAATACTCTCGGTGCCAACGTGGAAATGCGTTAACCCCAAACGCCAGGTTGTGCAGCCTCAGCAGGACGCGGTTGGGTTTTCCTGCCCGGGTCCCGAGGTGAGGAGTCACGGATGCCCAGGGGAAGCACCGGGATGAACAGGTAGCACCAGACACAGCCCACCCGCGCAGGGGTAAGGGGGGGTGACCCTGGTGGGTGACACAGGACACCTGCCACCAGCATGTGCTGCAGGGGAGCAGACATCACCCCCCTGAGCAGAAACCTCCCCTGGGGAACACCTCCCGTGACAGGGTCCTGCTGGGGCCCAGGGCGCTCCCTGCCCTCCTCCCGCACGGTTTCTGTGCCGGACACCGGAGCTGCCCGCAGAGGGCCCGCTCCTGAGCCCTCCCGCCGGCCCACGCTGGCTGTGGTTCCTACTTGGCTGCTCCATCCCCATCTGCGGTGTGGGAAGTCATACGCTTTATTTCTTCCGCAGTTTTTTGCTGTTCACAAAATTGATTTTTTTTTTTTAAAATTGTTATTTTTTTTTTTAACAGAGCCACCACAGGGGAATGAGTCATTTACTGTAAAACAACTCTTCAGATAAAGCCAATTTTGAGCCTAAAAACACTGCCATCGTCCCTTGCAAACGCGCCTGCCCCCTGGCAGGGGCACTGCCTGCCTGCAGCAGCAGCTCCGCCTGCACGCCTCGCAGAACGTGCCGCTCAGCTGCCCAAACACGCTTGGAAACGTGCTCCAAAGCAGCATGTATGGGCTGAAGACAAACCTTGCCAGCCTCCTTGGAAAGACTGTAACCAACTGAGCTCTGCATAAGCCTTCGCAAAGAGTCCAAAAACCTAAAATTGCCAAAACAATCGCAGCTGGGGAAGCCAGTGGAGCGGGATGCAGACTGTGCTGCCAGCCTGCCGGGAGGCCTTCGCTGAGGCTCCCTCTCTCTGCCCTCCCTCCTCGGGCGGGTGTTTCCTACCGCTCCGGCCGCGTGCCAGTGAGAAGTGCCTATGGGATCTTTGCGGAGGAGGAGAAGAGAAACAGAGCTGATGTGGAGGTCTTTTCCCTCTAGCACTCTGCTACATCAAGGCTTTTGACTTGACAATTTCACTGGGTAACTCCTGCTTCTTTTTTTCCATGAAGTATCCTTTCTCACCTTCAGGCTATTCGTGCTTTTATGCATCTCGGATATTTCCAAGCTGAAATTTTTTTCTCCTGAAATAGAAGTTATTCTATTCTCTTGATCACCCTGCTGCATACGTTTCCTGATTTTACTGTATGCTTTGTTGAGTTACCAGAAATACGTGAAATGTTCAGGATATGAGTTTGCCAGAACTCCCCCAATGGCACAGCTGAATGTTACTCTCTTGTTCTGAGTTCCTTTTGTAATAATTCCCAATAATACTCTAAAGTAACCTTTTTAAAAATTGCTTCTGCGCATGGAGTTGGAGCTCTCAAAGAGCCGTCTGTGACAATTCCAAAACCTTTCTCCAGAGCGACAAAAGGTAATTTAGGGCCCAAGGTTGTGTGTGTATAATTAGGGATTATTTCTCCCCATGTCCGTGTATTGACATTTCAGCTACCGTTTTAGTGCCCTGTTGCTGGGTGTTGAGGATTTCAAAGGTTGGATTTGCTGATTTACGTTTTCCAAGACCACTGCAGAAGGCCGTTTTAGAGACTGATAATATCGTCTTGGTACAGTTCACGTTTACCTTCCTGGAGTTTGTATTTCATTTTTTTTGTTTGCCGCATAAGGATACTTCTATGTCTAATGGCCTCCCTTACTCCACTGTTTACATGTTTTTGGTTAACCAATGCGTTTTCGGCCACGTTTGAGTGGTCGGTACGGGCAAGCCAGCTGGCATCACCCCCACCTCTTCGTTTCCACCTTTGCAGGGGATTAACCCCCCGGGCACTTCGCCCCCCTCCCCTGCCAGCCTGGAGGGTTAATCCAGAGCGGTTGGGGCAGGCTTTGCTATGCTCAACCTAGGAAATTCCGTTTTCCTTCACGTGCAGCCCCTTGCCCAGCTGCAGGATAACGCTGCCTGTCGCTGGCACTCAGCCCAGCTGTAACGAGACCACTTGGAAAGACCCTTCTCAAGAGCCGGTTTCACAAGGGGGATGTAACTGGGTGACAGCGGGGTCACTCCGTGCCTGCAAACGCGGCGTGTCAGCTGGGGACGCCGGCCCCCGCAGCTTGTGCCGCAGGGGGATGCTGCGAGTGCCCTGGGGAATGGCCAGTCTCTGCTCGTGTGCTCAGCCTGACGCAGGAGACCACACGGGAGAGCTGCCGTTCTCCTGCACGCGTTCACTTCTCTTGTATGGCTCGGGTGCTGATTGCAGGCAGCCAGTATGCTTCCCCCATGGGGGACACGACCGGCTTCTCCCTCCCAGACACCCCCCCCAAAGCACTTACTCTTCCTTGTGCTGCCACGTCCGCGCCGCAGCGATGCCTGTCCCGAGGCCACGCTCCTCCCGGGAGAAGTGACGGGCACGGGCAGCAGCGCTGGTTTCAAGGGTCTGCTTTGTCTGGGGCCGTTTTCTGAGATGCTCCCTTGGGAGGAGAGCGAGGAGGTCGATAGTGTCCATGAGGCGTACAGGGAAGGCATCTTCGAGTCAGAGAGGTTAGATTTCCTGTTTGAAACGAAAAAGAGAATAAGCTGAGACTAGACTTGCAGTTTTGTAAGGAAAGCAGGAGTTTGCCTGAAGGGGAACTCAATGGTTTTCATGCGCCCGCACTGCTCCCAGGTCAGGGCTTTGGTGGGAAACGCTATGGACGATACAGTTAGTTCAGGTTTCTGATGTCATTATAACAAGGGCTTTCATCTTTCTGCACCTGATCTATACGAAATTATTCCCAAATAGGGTTGGGATTTGTTACAGTAACCCCATGGCATTGCAGAAGGGACCTCCGGACAGCAGCCCTCCCTCTGTAATTTGCCCAAACGCACTCCCTGCCGTCCCTTCCCTGCGTGGGAGTGTGCTGGATGGCACCCTCAGCCGGAGCGGTGCGAGGCACCTCTGGGTGCGGGGGCAGGGCAGGTCCGTACG
This sequence comes from Burhinus bistriatus, assembly GCA_013397275.1. Taxonomy (NCBI): domain Eukaryota; kingdom Metazoa; phylum Chordata; class Aves; order Charadriiformes; family Burhinidae; genus Burhinus; species Burhinus bistriatus. Next base: position 488,185 of record VYXH01007236.1, on the reverse strand, counting down.
GACCAGGCAGCGGCCGTATTTGTGCTCCTGTCGTCCGGCTCTAGCTTCCCCTGCACTGTTTGGGCAGCTCTCCGGTGCACAGCAGCTACCTCGGATTATCCTCCTCCTCCTCTGCCTTCCCTGGAGAGGTCATCTTCATGTTTTCACATGAAGCCACTGAACTGCCAAAAAAGCTGTCAACCTTCCCCACCGGCACGCTGGCCAAATACCGCTCCAAATTCCTTAATGAAGTCCTTTTGTTAACTCCTCAAAGGAAGGAAAAACCAGTCCTCTGATTCTTCTTTACCTTTTTGGGGGGTGGAGGAATGATTTATGGTTGAATAACTGAGCAGTGATTCATCAAATAACTCGGGCATCAATTTATTATGAAGAAATTTCTTAAGGAGGACAGAATAGCAGCTCCAAATCCAGCACTTAGATATGAAGTGCTTTATGAGGCTACTTAGGGTGACTGGGCTGTGCTCTCCATCATTCGTTTGCTCTGTTTATCCATGGGGCCGCGGTGTTATTGGAGGCTACATGGTGAAGAAACGAGCTGGAGGGATGAAGACTAATCACCAGGGCTCCTGAATTGCGGGGAGGGTGCGGAGGGGGCCACGCTAGGATGAAAGCAGCACTGGGACCTCCGGCCTGGACCCAGCGATCTGGCAGAGTAAGGCACAGGCAGGGAAGGAGAAGTGAGAGAGAAGCCCAATGGCAGCGGGAGGAACTGGGAGTGTACGGTGAATTTTTGCTCTGTCTCTAGAAGGCTCTCAGGGGGCAGAGGCTGAGACGCCCGGCTCCTTCCTCAGCGCCACCCTTCGCCCCGCGCAGAGGCACGGGCGGCTGTGCGTGCTGCCCCTGCGGGCAGAGCTCCCCGTGCCCATCCGTCCCCATCCCCGCAGTCGGGGCTGGACCATCGCAGTGAGTTTCCAGGCATGGAAACCCTGCTCCAAATAATGAAATAGCAGTCCCAGGAGAGGTGTCCTGACTTATCCCCACTTTCTATTTGCAGAAGCGGAGCACTACATTTTGAAGCTGTTCTTCGTTTCTCTGCCCAACATGAGCGTATCTCGGGGGAACTAAGGGCACAGGCAACTTTTTTTTTCTGTCCTACGTTGTATATTTTAATTATTGCTCTTTCTAATGCATGTTTGTTTAGCTAGATCAATGGTATCCAGTGATTAAATGCCTGCTCTAAAGACAGTATTTTGACTCGAGAAGAGCCTTCAGCTTGTGGTTTCCCTTCTGGCAGTAAAAAAAAAAAAAAAAAAGACTGGAGTCATGCAAAAGGAATAAAGGCGAGTCTGAGCACAGACAGCTGCCGTTCATCCTGGCTCCCAGACTAACTCATCAAAATGTGCTGGTTGTCTCATCTTTAGCCTTGCCAAAGCTCATGGACTGAATTAAGCAGTCATGGGAGAAGCTGCTGATGTTTCTGTCAACATCCCAGGTTTAAAACAGGTGGACTAAGGCTGATGTTGCGCTGTTTGCTCACCCGGACCATGTGTCCCCTCTGAGGGGAACGCTGCTGGCCCCCTCTGCTCCCTGACTTATCCCTGCTCTGGCACCCGGCTGTTGGAGGGAGATGGGATTTCACATGGTGTGTGCAGCTGAGTCGGTACAGGGAGAAATCAAAGGCATGAGAGCTGCCAGGTGTCATCCCGCCCAGGCGAGGAATCCCTGGCCCTTGGTAGTACTGCAGGAATCCCGTGCAGTAATTTCTCTGCAGGAATGAGATGACCCCAAATCCTACACGTTATGAGCTCCCCTCTCTGCATGTTTTTGTTTCATGTAAGAAGAACCAGACCTGAAGAGGGGAGCGACGTAGTTGCTGGGGAAGATCCCCACTCTCCCTGTGACGAGGGACATGCCCCGCAGCCAGCCATCGTGGTCTTTGCCAAAGACGCGGACTCCTTCTCCCTTCTGCAGCTCCAGCTCGTCTGGTCCGTGAGCCACGTAGGAATGGAGAGCCACGCACCTGGGGAGAAAGGGGGCGTGAGGGGGAGGCAGGGCAGTAACTGCCCCGTGCAGGATGGCTGGAGCGTGTCCTGAACCTCCTGGGTTTAACTGTGCTGAAGAACTGATGCTGCCGGCTTTGGGTGAGCAGTGGCTGGTTGCCTGGAGCCTCTTCAACCAGTACGCACATCAACTATTTGGGTGCTGCCACTATTGTGGAGAGAACTGTGCAGGGAAGAAACTGCCTGTAACTTTGGGCCAAAGGGGATATGAATAAAAAAAGAGCCAACAGGAATGGAGAACAAAGCAGATCCCATCAATGGTTTCTGTCCCAGAAGTGCCAGCCAAGGGCGACAAGCACGTTAGGGAGGAGAACGCTGCTGTTCTCCACCTCGCAGCGCGTGCTCCGTTGAAATAACTGATTAAGGGCTGGCTAATGTGTACCTGTCCTGAGGCAAAGCAGCATGAAAGAGTGCAGGTACGATGCTCTGTCCGAGCAATAGCATCAAGAACACATTCTGCCTTTGCAGTACGTGGTGAGCCAGAGGCCTTGCATCTGCTTGCCTTGAGCATCATCCGGAGGGGTTGGAGGCGAGAGGAGCATTGCTCGTACAGCAACAGGCGTGTTAACCCCATCGTCCTCCCTCTCCTCCTCCTCCTGCGACCGGACCCCTGCAGAGACTAACGCTGGGACTTCAGTCGCTGCCACTGGGGCCCTTTGAGAGTAAAGTGGACAAAGGAGGAGGTACGTGGCTCTGCTCTGGGCTAGCGAGGAAACTGGGCTAGAAATTAATTTGAGATTCCCCTCTAGACCTTTCTGTTGTGATTCTGGGACTACGACGAGGTGATGAAGCTTTGTTCTCCACAGTGAACCATGTGTGACCACACAGCAAAGCAGGAGCAAAAGAAAATGACATATTTTTCAAAACTTTCCTCTATTTGTTCTTTAAAGAACTTTAATTTGTCTCCAGTGTAACACATTTGATTTAATTGCATGGTTGGGGTTTTTTTGTTTTTTGTTTTTTTAAGGGGAGTGTGATCTGCTCCCAGATATTACTGAGTTACAGACCAATACACCAATTACCAGATATTATTTAAAAAATACAAACAGCAGACTGGTTGTCTAGATAGTCAAGGAGTATCCCATAACTTTTAAAAATGTTTCTCTCTCCCTGTTGTTCAGAACAATCGCTTGAAAGTTGGGCTTGAAACGCCTGCCCTTATGCAGTGATTTTTCCTTCTGTAACTTGCACAGAGCAGGCGAGGCTCAGCGTAAGGGTGTTCCAGTTGTGCAGTGGTTTATCACCTTATACAGGATTCGTCTTGAGGGGCAGGACATGCAGATACTGGTTTGGTATTTTGTAGGGTTGAAAAAGGAGCTGTGCAAAATAGGCAGCTGATTGAACACTTGAATACAATCCTCATGCTGCAAATTATTTTAAGGTCTTAGGAGTTTTCTTGTGCCTAGGATTAAGTGTGTGCAGTAGTCTTGGGTGACCTATGCTAATGCAGGAAAGTAGCAAACGTCATGAGCGCAGTACAGGTGTGTAGCGATTGCTCATGTGTACTGGTGTTCCACAGGTCTGGCTCGATACTGTGGAGGTGCTAATTACCATGTAGACGGCTTGTTGCTATTTTGCTGTTATTAGGCAGCTTACTACAGCGCCAGGCTGATGAATCTTATCTGGAGGAAAACAAATCACCACAATATATTATCTGCAGATTTTAACTCTGGGAAAGCTTTAAAAGATTGGATCATTCAAAACTCCAGTGACCTTCACTGTTTTAAAATAAATAACTAGAGGCACTAAAGGATTTAGTTTCTTTATATTTAAAAAATTTAAAATACGCTGTTGACAAATAGGCAGAACTATATATCTGTAAATACTGAAGTAAGGTGCAAGGACGGTTCGCCTGCTGGGAATATAATAATTCAACTGTGATCCGAAGTCTCTGCGCCCCCCTGCTGAGACCAGCCAAGGACACCCCTCCGCGGGTCTGCGCACACAGGAGCTGCGCTCTGGTCTGCCTTTACCTCCCGGCTCTCAGGAACCTTTGGCTGGATAAGCCTAAGCTGAACGTACAGAAAATCACACGACCCCACAACGTATTTCAGTTTCCTTACGTACATATAAGCTGATATGTGGTGCTGCAGATGGGGAAGAGTGACAATGGCTGCCGAGTGCCCCAATGATCCTGGCGCAGGATAGTAAGATGCACTGACCTACAGGGAGAAAGAACGCAAAGAAAACAATATATTAATCTGAATATAGGCTTGTTTTAGCCACTGGAAGAGCAGCTAAAAACACTTCACAGGCTTCACCCACACTTCAAGAAAAACCCCAAACCAAAGACGTTTCAGGAGAAAAGTTGGGAGCATTTGACAAAAAAAAAAGAACAGGCAGTAAGAGGAAGACCCGCTTCAACACTGAGACACTTTCTAGGGTACAGCTCGGTTGGGCTGATGGTGCTTATCCCGTCCTGTAAATAGGGAACTTGTTGGGACAGCTAACCTGGTGTGTGAGGAGGCTCTCAGGACAACGATGAAACAGGATGAAACTCAACTGAACAGCCATGACTTCCAAGTTTGAGCCCTGTAATTGTTGCTAATCTCATGTATCTGACATCCACTCGAGTGGGGAAACGCTCCTTTGCCTCTTCCTTGTGTTCAGTGTTTCCTCACCCCTTTTCACTCGGCTCTGAACCGGGTGAATACCTTTGATTCATTCGCTGTCTCTGGTGCCTGCTTCAGGAAGGAAAAGGAGTTTGGGAAAGCAGCGTTTCGAGCCCAGACTTTGCTAACCAGGAGGAGACTGTCGCGCCTGCCGGGTGAGGACTGGTGTAATCATTGCTGTTTCCCTTGTGATTTATTTAGCTCCAGCTGGGAGTATTGGCATTGTCTAAACCCTAAATAATACAGTCCTTGCCCCAGTGATCTTTTAATAACTGTTATTAAAGCTATTTACCACGTCCGTGGCGTCCCGAGGAGCTCCACAGCCCTGTGCGTATGCTCGGTGCAGACGGTGCCGGGTCGGGGGTAGCTGCCTGCTGCAGCGGGAGCATGGGCAGGGGCACCTCGCTCGGGTTTGTGTTTGGCTTGGGGAGGCTCTTTCCCCACTGTCATTGTGCATCTATGGAGAGGTATCAGCCACCATAATGCCCCCTCTGTCCTCTTCTAGGGGTCTTTCATGTTCCAGGCAGGACCCTCAGCCCTGTTTCTGCTGTCAGGGTAACTGTGTGCCTTGGACACGCTGTGCCAGAGCTGCTGCTGCAGTGGGCGAGCGCCCGTCCCTGCTGCCGCCCACTGAAGGTGAGGAGATGACTCCACGGACCTCCCTGTCATCCTGGTGAGAACGTGGGCAGTGTGCTGGGCTGTTCCCCTGTCCCTCCACGTCTTGCAGGTCAAGGGACATCCACCCACTTAGGGGGTTTCTGAGTTGGAGGTCCTCTGCCCAGTGTCCCGCTGAGCGTCTGGCTGCTGCCCCCTCACCCCAGAACCTGCCTGTGGGCTGTTTCTGTTCTTCTTCTGAGTTTGGTTTTGGTTACATGTCCTTTGTACTCACTGGGCTCAGGGATGGTCCCACCACGGGCAGCTGTCCTCCCCTTGTGTGGCACTGATCTCTGCAGAGGCTTCGCCTCCACGAGGGGACTGAGAGGAGATGGAGCTTTTGTTCAAAGGGTGAAGGCCATCCAGTAGAAAGAATAAAAGAAATTTCTACAAATGCTAGCTTCTCAAGTAAGAGCAGTGCTGCTTGCATGCCCTGCAGATGGAGAAGTAAATAGGATGACCTCTCTGAGGCTGCTAAACTCTGCACCTCCATCTCCAGTGTGCTCTGCAGGCTGGAGGGAGCTTCCAGATGCCAAGAACAAGACGTGGAGATTTTTCACTTGGTTGCTGCTGCAAAGTGGGTCAGTGTTTCATAGCTGGCTGATTGAATGAGTGGTAAAAAATTGGTACTAGAACTATTAGATATGGGAAACGTTAATCCTTTTCCAAAATCATCTGACGAACATGCAGCTAAAACCCCCTAAAGCATATTGGCCAACTATACAAGGTACTTCCACTAAGAAATGCTACTGCAGTGCTTGGTGGAGGCGTAGGTCTCAGTGCTGCTCCGTGCTTTTCCCCTGTGTTGGGGCCATGTCTCCTGGACCACATATTGCCGTTGTCCCCCTCGGTCAGGAGACTGGCAATGCGGGAGGGTTATCTCATCAGGGAATTCCTGCCGTACCAGAAAAGGAAGGCGCTGGGCTAGATCCTGCTGGGAGCTACATGACAGCATGCTTTAAAGGAAATATTTTCCTTGCTGGTTGCAAAGCTATCTTTCAAATGGCAAATGCAAAACAATTTAAGCTGAACTTTTTTGACCAGTCCTAGCTGGCTGCCTTGTTTACATGCCCAGCAGGGAGGCGGAGGATTAGCTGGAACAAGGACGACGACATCTCTGTCCTCCAGAGGTGGTCCCTCCCGGCGGGGGGCTGGAGCCATGGCAGTAATACCCTGCGCTTCTGCATCGCCTTGCTTGGAGACTCTCCAAGCAAGCATTAGGAGATTAGCGAGGTCTCTCCAGCGCCGCGGAGGCAGGGAGGGTTTGTTATCTCCGCTTCGCAGGCAGGAGGGCTGAGGTCTGTCGCAGGGATGGAGGGAGCAGCGCTGCCACCCCTGGCACTGCTGGCTCGGGGGGCTGGGACGGTGTCCTCGGGGGTATCCGTCTGTCACCTTTCACTGGCAATGTTTGTTTGTGAAAACAGTGAGAACAAACAGTGCTGCCAAACCCGGCCCAGGAAGGTCCCAGTTACTGAATCCGCTGGTCTGTGCCAACCATGCACGCTCCTCCTCGTCCGTTTGGTTTCCACCCATGAACTGTGCTTTGCTGCTTGTCCCTGTGCTGGCAGCACAGCAAACCTCGGGGCCGGGAGGTGATGGGGAGCGCGCTCAGCACTGCACGGGCTGGGCCCGTGGCTTTGGAGGAAAGGATGGCAGCGTTCAACCTGGCATCCTCAGGATGCTCTCGTGACGTGCTGTGAGCGAGCAGGTCATCCCCGTTTGGCACTCGTCGCTGCACATGCTGAGGAGTGAGCCGTGTTGTGCGGCTGCAGGAGCACGGCTGCTGTCGGGAGGTGGAAACAGAGCTCCCAGTGAGGCCGGGCGGCTGCAGCAGCATCCCTGGGGAACCTCAGCCAGCGGAAAGTCACCGGGCTGGGATGTGGCTGGCAGTCATGCTCTCTGGCAAAGACCACAGGATCTTTAATGATGCAAGTTGTCAGAGCTTTAATCTCTTATTCATTTCAAATCTAATTTCTAGTGGTCATGTCTGTAACACGGTGCTGGGGCACTGGCTTAGCAAGGACCTAGGGAAAAAAAAAAAGTGACTCACCAGCTCTGTTGCTCTCTAGTAAATCAAGTTAATTAAAAAACCCCAGCAACTGTAGCTTCTGCCTCTGGACCTGGAGTGGCAGGTAAGCTTCAAACCATCTTTGCGTTCCTTGTTTTCCAGTCCAGGTAGGGTCAGACCAGGCTCTCGTGTAAGGTTGATTTGAAATTATAATTTTGTTTTAACCATTTTGATAATCAAAACCTTTGAAATTTGGGGATTTGGAGTTTCTTTTTCCTGCATTGGAGCAAAATGACAACCTTTTGCTGGTTTTCCTGAGGGACCTGTGTTGAAATGTCCACTTCTGGATGGAAAGCTTAATGTTTTTATCTCTCTGTTTCCTCTCTGCATGGATCCTTTCAGAGCCTGCATCAAAGCTGGTTTTGTATTTTCAACAGAGAGGAAAAAAGATGGAATGAAATATTTTCCAGCCACGTGTAATTGACTTCAGCATTCACTTTCACTGATCTCCTGCGAGTACCTTGCAAGCCCTTATAAGTACAAAGAGTTTCATTCCCTGCCTCTCCTCAAATCCCTCTTTTACTCCATCTCCCTATCCAGCTTGTCGCCAACGCCATTTCTAGCTTGGCTCCTCTCTACAGCGCCCTGCCGGTACAGGCAGTTCCCTGTTGAGAGCGTTCATGAGACTTTTTCCCCGTTCCATCGCGGGGCAGTTGGCGCTGCTGGAAGTTGGGTCCTGCAAGTTTCAGATCATTTATCCCGTAGAAAAGCCAGATGTACTTGACGGCTGATGTCAGGTTTATCAGCTCACTTGGATGAGTGGCGAAGGGTGGCAGCAGCTCTTAGCCGGATGCTTCCTGACCCGCGTACTGCCAGGCCCAGGGGAATAAGCTCAGTTGTGACTGGGAAGATGTTTCTGCCGCTGCTGGTGCTTTCTGCTGGGGGCGGAGAGGGAGGGCGCAGGTCAGCAACGCCGCACTGCAGCCGCTTGCACAACAGGCACATGCACAGACACGGCGCGCCACAAGCCCTGCAAACTGGTTCTGGCTCCCGCCTGAGCCCAGCTTGGCACCAGGAAGGGGAAGGAAGAGCAGGAGGAGGGCGGGCGGCAGCGCCGGCCGCTGCTGGTTATTCCCTTTTATGGGCTGAAATGAGTCCGACCTGATCCTTGGTGGTGGAAATGCCAGGCGGGCAGAGCGTGCTTTGGAGAGCCCTGCAAACACCCAGCACAGCCTCTTCGCCTTCACTTCTTAAGCCGTGCTTTGTTGCTGCGTGTACCCAAGGTGCAGCCCCTCCGGCTCCCTCTCTCCCCACTGAGCACCAGCATCGCCGGAGATGTGACTCTGCCAGGGACGTGTCACACACAGGGTGTGTCAGGGGGATACTAATGCTCCTCTTCGTCTCCCTCAAATATATGTAGTCTCATAGCTTAGGGCAAGTGTCATGGAACTACAAGCTACTGGAAAATTCCCACTTTTTTGACCCCGACCCCAAGAAAAGCAATGAACACATCTGTTCAAAATGCATGGATTTTTAAAAAAATTACTAGATCCAAATGTATATTCAATATCTGTCTGGATGCTGTCCTTGCAGAGGAGAGGCATTTAAGGGCTTGGATAATAGTAATAGGATCAATTGGTTTCCGGTTTGATTGCTAAGGTTGCCCTGCTGCCCCATCCCCGAGTGACGGCTGATGGCAGGACCCCCCCTCCTGTGATCCTAACCCTTGCTAGTGTCAAACCCGGTTGCAGCATGGCTCCTTGCCTTCCAGCTGGTCTCACGGGGCCTTACATCCTTATCTCGGGCAGGGAATGAAACTGGGTCATTTTCTGAGAGGAGAAAAGCAGCTCGGAGCGCTCCGTGGAAGGCACGCTCCTGGCGAGCGAGCGCCTGCCCAGCCTGCGGAGGCAAGCGAGGGGCTGGGGTGCTGCTGGTGGGACAGTTCAGAGAAAAGCTCCGGGGTTTGGGCATGGAGCCCGGGGGCCATGGCTGTTCTCAGACTTCTTTGGGCTCCACACGGAGCCCTGGATGGGGAGGCGGACTTTCCCTGGCTCCTAGGGAGGGCGGATGCTGCAGTGCACATTCCTCCTGCCAGTGATTCACCCGCTAACCCTGCGCAGCCTCCGCGGCTTCACCCGCCACTCCCCATCTCAGGCAGATGCCTGCGCCCTCGCCGCAACAGCCCTCTGCTCGGCGGAGGAGGGCATCGGCGCTGGCCTGGGCAGGGGGCACCTTCTGCCCCCCTCCCCTTGCCCAGCCTACTCCACATACCTCACCCCTGCCTGCCCACTAAGGTTATCCAGCCCTGGGCTTTGTCTCCTGGGACAATTCCCACTTAACTGATTAAATCCTCACCTACTTCATTCTCAAAAACTGTTCGATCTTGCCCACCAGGTCTCAGAAACTCCTCCTGAGAGGCTGTGCTGTTTGGGGCTGGCTCCCGGGCGGCTCGAGCACTGCCATCCCTGCTCCTTACACAGCACGGCCGTGTGCGAGCGCAGGCTGCTCGGCACCTGGGTGGACCCTGGGCACGATTTCAGCCCGGCGTGAGGAAGGCTGAGCTGAGCTGTAAACTCAGCTCCATCTGCTGCACCGTATTTGTGACCACCCACAAATATCCAGGCTACTCAACCTCTGCAGCCTTACTAGGGAGCACAAAAATGCACGGAAGCAATTACGGATGTGATTCGACCCGCTCTGTCTTTACTATAGTGCCAAAAACACAAGACCTCAGCTTGATACTCGTACTCCAGGGCTGAGTTTTCAGGGCTGGCACTAGGCATGCAACTGTTCATTACTTCCGAACTTCTATTTTATCTGGAGTAGTTTAAACCCAAGAAAGACAGATCTTTTTCTTCCAGGTAATGTCATCTATATAAAATTAATTGCCATGGAACGACCACACTTTCGGAGATGCACTGCTGTTTTTCCAAAGTCTCGGCACTTACTACTGAAGCTGAACTTCCACCAGAAGCTGCTGAGCAGGGTAGACCAACCGTTGGGATCAGCATCAGCTCTCGTCTCTCCTGTTACTCCTCAATCCTGCAACCTTGCTCTGATCACAAAGGCTGCCTTATCAACAAATTCACCCCCACAGCTTTTCCATCTGATTAATACTAGGAAAAAGGACGAGCGACCTCAGTGGGATGTGGCCAACGTGGTCCAGCCTGGCAGTGTGTATCTGGGCTTGCAAAAGAATCTCAACTTTACAGGTCAGTCATCGCAACCCAAACCCAGAGATGGAAAAAGGAAAAGCTGCAACCTGTGTGGCCCCGTGAACAACACAGATCCTCCTGCAAACCTCCGGCAGAAAACCTCTTCCTTAGAAGAAAGGAAATTCCAGCCCTTCCAAGGCAATATGTTAACACATCCACTCTGTTGCTTCTGCTGTTGACAATAGTTCACACCGAGACATTTTTGGTAAAATTATATTGGGTTCGTGAGACGTGATACCGTTTCAATTGAGTTATAGTTCTATCGTAAGGCTTCATTTCCTCTCACATAAAACAGTAGCTAACCTCCAAGGCTCTTTCCAGGCTATTGCTAAGTACAAAATACCTGCTGGGTTTTATTGCACAGACGCCGAACTACCAGGGGCTGGCTTATTGCTTTATAAAATGTTAGAGCAGCCTTGAATATGAAAGATGTCACAAAAATCTAAATGAAACCTTTTTTCTCCCCTTTCAGGTGATCTGTGAAGATTCTGCATTGAGATCCTTAGTCAGAGTGTGAAGAAGGAATGAGACTCTTTTGCCTCCTGAAATAAAGAGTGGATATAGTCCAAAAGGTCAGTCTACGTTTATTATCTCAGCTTCCCGCAGCATAGTCCCAGGTTTAGCCTGCAGACCGACAAGGACAGCCGGAATTGCCCTCCCCTGGCAGAGAACATTCAGCTGGCCGTGAGCACTGATTCACGGCAGGGCAAAGACCCCGATTGCTTTTCAGAAGGGCTGACAGCCCTGCTTAGCTTAGCAGAAGCAGGAGGCTTCCTCATTATTTCTGTAGATGTTGTAACACTGCTGAATTGGCATTTTGTGAGGAAGCCTGTCCTGTCGGCAGTTTGTCTTTGGAGAAAACTTTGTGGATTAGGGTATGGTAATGGAGCTCCAGCTTCCACGGTACCTGCGTGTGCTCTGGCTGGCAGAGCAAAGGTTGCGTTCAGAGGTAACCAAATGGATGATCTCCTGTGCTGAGATTTTGGCTTTAATCAAGTTTTTTGACTTAGCCCGACGCTTACTGTTGAGGATAAGCATTGGGGATGCTGGGGACTCCTTGTATACTTGAGACTTACCAGAAAAACTGAAATACCAATTAATAAAAAGAGCACGTTTCTACTTTCCTTTTAAGCATGGGGGTTAGACAAAAAAGCTGTTAAAGCAATCACTGGCAGTACAGACCTGCTCAGTACAAAGCAGCTTCCTCACTGATTTCACTGGGCTTTTATTTGCTCGTGATTCAGCGCCTGATTCTGCAGGTCCTACTCTACCGGTGCAACTTAATTCCACGAGGGGAGCTCAGAAAGGCTCATCGTCAAAGTAAGGCAAGTGAGTGTGACCAATGGCTGGTTTGAGCTTTAATTTTGCAAATGTTGAGAACTGCCTAATTTTGATCTATATCCTTATATTGCAAACCAGATGTTTGCTTGCAGTGAATTCAGGCACACGAACACACACACACGTGTCTGTGAATGAGCTGAGGCTCAGTTAGCTCCATCAGGAATTCATGTTCCTTACTAATTTCTAAAATGAAAAATATTTTGTTTTGCAAATTAAGCTCTGTTTTCTCCCACTCTACACCTGCAGCTGACTGCAGTAGGGCAGAAATCAGGATGGGAATGTGCTTTATCCATGTTTAGTTACTCTGATAACTTAATTTCTCTTTTTATGAATTCCCTTGGTTCCTTGAACTCTGAAGACAGACCTTTCCAATTCAAAAGGAGGGGAAAAAATCCCAAGCAGCCTGATGTGGATAACATCTTAAAGACACTATTAGCATGGGTGCTTTGTATTTGCACGATTGTGCTTTAGCTTCCTGGATTGTGCTTTAGCTTCCTGAATTGCTGCCGAGCATCGAGCGTTTCTACCCAGGATTTGCATTTTAGGCTCATACTGCTCCTACAGCATCCACGCCGCCGCTTCCTTACCTGGAGAGGGGTGCCATAGGGAAACTCCGCTTTCTCGCTGCTCTGGGTGGCCACGGTGGGGTTGCTGGAGCTGATGAGGACAGGGGAGCTGATCTCCAGCGCCTGCCGCTCGGCGGGCGCGTGGACCATCCGGTTGAGGGTGTTCAGGGCGGTGGTGATGGAGAACTGCCGCAGGCTCTTCCGCCTGGAGTCGGGCACCTTGGGGAAAGGCGGCGAATCCGCGCCCTTTGCTTTGGGAGATGCTGTTCGTAGGGACGCACACTTAAACTGAGGGGACCAGTGGCTTTTGCTGGTCTGCAGGAGTTGCCTTGCAGTGGTGTTTGGCTGGAAGAGACAAAGGGAGACATGATGGCGCGTTTCGGAAGCTATGCCTGGCACAGCCCAGTTTTTCCTTTTTCCTCTCTTCTCTCTATCTATCAGCAGAGCTGCGGGCATATTTTGGGTGATGTTACAGGTGATCTTTAACAACTTGCAGCTCAGTCATTCCCCTGATACATTTTCAGTGACAAATCCCAGATGCAAAATTACTGATGCAAAGCTGACAGCTTAAAATTGGTTTGAAAAACTTACTGTTTAGACAACCTGTTACTGAGGCTGAGTGCTCCCCCCAAAGCTTTGTTTCTTGTCAAAGCCTTTGGCTTGCAGAGGCGTAAGGAGAGCTGGCTGACTCTCTAGCAGCATTATAATAAATTTAACTCTAAATTAGAAGGGATGTTTGGGCACATCTCCCTTTTCCACTTTGTGCTGGCATTCTTGGGTGCGTCTCGCAGCAGGACGTCGAAGCTCTGCAGCCAACTTTAAGGCATGAGCTTGGAGAAGCCCTCACTGATGGTGGCTTTCCCAGGAGGATTAGATCCCCCCAGCTACCTCTCTGTAGGCCAACACATTCATGGCTTGGTCCTGCTTCCACTGAAAACAGCCTGGCTTGTTAACCATTGGGTTTAACGAGGGAAGAGTCAGGCCCCGAGTTTGCATATGGGCAATGTTCAAACAGTATTTCTTGGAAACTGCTGATCACACAGTATTAATAGCAAAGGGCATGTGGTGACAATGTTTTTTACCATGATGACTGCCAGAGGAATTAATCATGATTTACTGCTGACATTAACGAATTGCAAAACTTTGAGATTCTCACCCACTCATGTGAGGCAATGTGCCTGGCTCCTGGGATGAAGAAGGATGACTCTAACGCAGGAGCGGTACAGGTGTCTCTCAAGCATTATCATTTGAAAGCAGGGATTGTTTTCACATTTCCCTCCTCCTCACTCCTTAAAGCAAGGTTTAAAAACAGTAGTGTGTGCATATGTACACATATAAGATGGCAATATTGTCATTTCTATATGTAATTAAATTTTAGCCTAAACAGGAAACATTTTTCTGCCCTGTTTAAACACCGGGGGATGCGATAAAATGGGGCACAAACCTAAGCATCAAAGCCAAGAAAAGCCTTGCATCTCCCAAAAGAGACCTACCTTTGCCTTCTCCATAATTAATTTCTGATTCCTTGGTGGCTTTATGTGGCCCTAACTAACTTATTTCTGTTAACATCAGACTTAAATAAGTAATTACTGAAGCTAAAATGATTTCATTAAATGAAAAGGCATTTTACAAAATATATTAGAGCTTCAAATAAGATGTTTTACTAGTGTCCTTTTATAAAATAGCCACAAAGAAGTGCTTGCTGTAATTATGATGAGTACAAGTATTAATTTTATTTCTAGGAATTCTTGTTGGTGCCATTTACACCCTACATCTCAAGCTAAACTGCAGGAATACAATTAACGTCTAGACCAGTGCTAACAAAATACTGTCAGGGAGTGGGCAGCTTAAAGGGCCGTGGAGCCGGAGCGCCGGGAACGCCGCCTGCGACGTGCGGAGCTGGCGCTGGGGGAGGCTGGGGGCCACCGTCTGCCGCCCCCCCCGCAGGCCCAGGAAAGCAGCTGGGGGGCTCACGGAGCAGATCCCCCAGCAAACAGAGCTACACGAGAGCTGCCTACAACAGAACCCCTTAGAAATGCAATTTTGATATTTTGCCCGAATTCAGCATTTTTGCCCCCAGTTTTTTCCCGTGTTGCGGAGGCTTCATTCCAGCGAGGGAGAGGGAAAGGCTCGCTGTCTGCAGGGCTGAGAGGCAGCTGTGAGCCAGGCTGGGATTTGGGCTCTGTCCCCGGGTGCCGGCACATGCTGCTGCCCAGCGTGGCGTTGGGTGGGCATGGTGGAGAATGGGCTGTCACCCCCCTCCACACACCCGGTGGGGAAGGTCCCTGCTTTGTCACCTAACGTGCCCTCAGTTGTCATCAGACGGCGATGCTGTCGCCCTGAAGGGCAGGAGCACGGTGTCACCAGCCCTCTCTGGCGGGAGAGGTGGGTGGTAGGGGTGAGGGTGGGCTCGCCCTGCCACTGCGAGAGCAGCCTCCTTAACAGCCGCCCTGGTGCGGCCCCGTCCAGTCCTCTGGGAGAGCTTCTGTGATGTCTGTTCCGAAAAGCCGGCTTGTCTGGCCTTACTCAGCACAATGCTCAAACTTGGTTTTAATTTAAAGGTGTGAGCGTGGCTGAATCGGGACCGTGGACATGAGTCTGACGGCGAGGACATGAAAAGCCTTTGACTTGCTGAATGGTTTCCATCGCATGGAAATGCCTCTCTAATTGCCACACACACAACTAATAATGAAAATGGCATTTTAGCTACAAAGCAAGTGAAAAACCCCTATGTAAGCATTGAGGTAATGGGTGTCATACTGCTGAGAAGCTCAGATCACTATTTCAGAAGCTGAAATAACTTGACATTGCTGGAGCGTGGATATTTGAAATACTCTGGAGGAGAAAAGCTAGTTTGCATTGACTGATAGCTACATCTCGTTGGAAAGGCCTATGTTTCTGAGCAACCCAGCGGAATGAAATCTTCTTAACTTTTAAGATGTTTTGATTACATCTTTTTAATGATATCTGCCACGTGTGCGTGTGGAAGTAAGGAGAATTTTACGGAAACAAATGTATGTTTTTCTTTCTTCTGAGCTAATGTGCAAAGTTTGGGGCTAAAATTTTAATGACTCCAAGGCTGAAGGGGTCAGAGAAGGCTGGTTCCCACTGGGCAAAACTGGCACTCTCCAGTTGCCCGCCTCGGCTGACCAGTCACCCCGTGCTCTGCCCAGCTGGAGGAGGACACAGCACTGGCACCGGCACTGCCATGAGGTTACTGCAGAAGGGAGCTACTGAGGTGACTGCTCCAATCTTTGTCATTCCGTACAGTAACAACTGACTGCTGTCACGAGGCAGGGGGACAGGAGGATGCTCTCCCCGCTCTGCAGACGCATGCTTGTGTTAGACGTGCGCTAACTCCCCACGTGTGAACTTTGCTGCGGGAGTGGAGGTGAGCGCAGTCTCTAACGCAAATAAACAGCATGAGTAAGCCGTGAAACAAAGGCACATAGAGTGAAAGAGAAAAAACCAAACGCAGACCACAGAAAGCTGAGGAAGGCGCCTCCTGCGAATAAGTGAATCCTACTGCCAGGGAGGATTGCTGGCTGCCCAGCCTCTCTGCATCTGCACTAGCAAGCCGAAAGCCCACATTTTACAGAGCTGCTGGTGATGTGGGACGCTGCTCTGAACTGATTTTTCTCTTTTAGTTCCTCCCCTTAGTCAGAAACCACAGCTGCCTCTTGGCTGTTTGATTTCCCTTGCCCCCTGCCAGCCGCATCACATCCAGCTCCAGCTCCCTGGGGGACACCTGGCCTGGACCACAGCCGCCGCCTCCTGCCTCCTCTTCCCACCTGTGAGAGCGAGGAGACCATCGCATCTGCACTGCCAGCTGGACGGAGAAAGAGGTGACTTCTCTGCGAGGACACTGATGCCTTCAGGCAGTGCTTTCTGTGCTGCTCTGCCATGCCTCACCTCATTTTGACACTACAGGGACAGTTGACTT
This sequence comes from Burhinus bistriatus, assembly GCA_013397275.1. NCBI lineage: Eukaryota > Metazoa > Chordata > Aves > Charadriiformes > Burhinidae > Burhinus > Burhinus bistriatus. The sequence goes on along the minus strand of VYXH01007236.1, from coordinate 471,846 downwards.
TGCTGTGAGGTGCACTTACTCAGAGGAGCGTGTCCTCTAACAGACTGAACGCCAGCTCTGTAGCCTTTGGGGAATAAAGGGAACCACAGTAAAAGTTCAGGTATTGCTCTGCAAATGTGTGCCTCCAGTAGGCTGGGTATGTTCAACCTGCAGAAATGATGCACCCCAGACCTGGAGGCAATATTTTCTTTACCGTGTCAGTATGTGTCATTTAGAGATCTCCCTGCAGTGTTTTGGTCCTGAGAGCAGACTGCCACCATCAGCCACTCCTCATCCGCGACAGCAGCGTGGGTGAGAAGCTGAGCTGAGGGACTGCAGTCGCTGCTTGTGGCAGGCACTTGCATCCCTCTCTGGATGCCCCTCGTCCTGCGCGTACCCCTGGGCGCCTGCGGGGCAGTCCAGGGAGGTTTAACTGTTGGCGGCAGTGTCTGAGGGGGCTTGGGAACCTTACTACTTTCCAACAGGGAGCTCCTGTGGAGTTGGGGAGTAGCAGAACACCATGCAGTCTAAAGAAGAAAACCGCCCAGCGCCTGGCTGCCGCGGGGTGGTGTTACCTTATGAAACGTCAGGCAGTCCTTGTTTTCGGTCTTATCCCTGCTCCGCAGGTCAAAGCTGTAGAGTGCTCTGCCGAGGGGTGGTGGCAGGGGCAGGTGCTTGATGACTTGCACGGAGCTGGCTGGGAACACACCGCTGATCCCGTTGACCTCCCCCAGATACCAGTTCTCGTCCAGCTGTCGGAGCAACACGATGATGTCCCCTTTATTGAACCTCAGCTCCCCAGGGTTGTGCCCTCGGTAGGTGTACAGGGCCTTGGCTCGCGGGACCTGTGGGAAAAGAAACAGCCCTTGCAGTTTGTTCATGACAGCGATGCTTAACACAGACAGAATTCCCCAAAAGCATTTGTAATTACTGGGAAAAATTTAGAGGTCTAAGGCTTAAGAATACGTTTTTGGGGATTAACTACCTACATCCTTTCTCAATGTCTTTTTCTAATGAAGACAAGCTCCAAAATACTTATGCTAAATTTGTACCAAGATGAAAAGCAGGCTGAACTTGTTTAGGAATATTAAGAAACAATTAATGCCTTAAACTAGACTTCCCATGGGATCTTTCTGCCTGCTATAATGTCTCCTCTAATACAATGTCTATTTTTATGAACGCGGGTATTTCTATTTCAGAATGACCGGAGCTCGCAGTGGCTGTCCAGCTGACCCGGTGGCTGTCACCTGCAGTGGCCAACTGTGCACATCTAGAACGCAACAAGAGCAAGGTGAGTGCAGGTTACTGCTCTCCTGTGGTTATCTCCCTGCTTTAACACCGTGTGACCGTGGTTTTATTTCAGTCTGTAATCTGGGTTACAGGAAGACAGGCTTCTTAATGTTATTGTTGTTGCAGTATAATACAAGAAAGAAAAGATATACCAAAACCAGAAAAGATGAGGGAACTTTACCATCTTGACTCTCATCAAAATGAAACTACAAAGTTCACTTAAAATAACTGCTTTACTGATCCTTATCTGTAGTAGAGAACTCAATTTAATACACAATGCAACAGATCATTTAGATGGCTGAATAAACCCAGAGGTGCCCCTGGCCTCGGTGCTGTGAACCCCCGTGGTACAATGTGAGGGCACCTGAGGGGTGTTTTTCTTGGGAGGAGTGCAGATATGCCGATGATTTCTGCGCTTTCTGTAGCCGTTCTAGATATGAATCTGGGGGGTCTTGTACATTGGAAATCAGCAAAGCTGAAAGGCTCGATCCACACATACTTGCATTAAAGACAAGATGGAGATACCTTCAGCACATTTGTTGGACTAGAGTACTGCGTCCCACTCAAGTGCATTCTGGAACGAATAAACAACCTGTGTTTGTTTATATTTATTGCCATCTGCAACATCACAGATGTATATGAAATTCAAAACACTGAGTGTTAAGTGCTGTCCTTCTGCTGGCCCTTTGGCCGGACGTGAATGCTGCTCCTTTAACTTTGGTCAGCCCTGAAGTGGTCAGGCAGTTGAACCAGATGATCATTGTAGGTCCATTCCATTCCATTCCATTCCATTCCATTCCATTCCATTCCATTCCATTCCATGTGTTTGAATGCTGTGAGAAGGTGCGCTACCTTCACAGGACAGGCTGCCAGCAGATCCCTCATCCCATCATCTCTGTAGACAAGTTAGAAATAGAAGTTCTAAAAACAAATATCCTCGTGTGTGTTTGTGAAGCCTCAATCACTTAATGATGCCATCCTAGCCCAGGCTTTTCTCAGTACGCAGCATTTCCATCCCGTACTGGATGAGTGGTCCATCCAGTCTCACATCCAACTGGAAACAGTGACCAACATGAAGTGCTCAGCTCTGCCGCAACAGTGCACCTCTGGGAGAGATTTCTTCTTTGCTTGAGGCAAACAGTGATTGTTTTTGGCATGAAGTAAGGCAGCTGTATATATTCTAAATTATTATTTGAACTGTTAGAGCTGCAGATATTGCTCTTTCCTTGAATCATACCAGATTCTTGGCTTCAATAATATCTTGCATTGTGGTTCGCTTTTTTTAATCCCTTTCATTACCTGTTCTGCTGTTTCTGGCTGTGGGAGCTTCACTGCAGTTGGTAGGAATCTGGAAATAAGGAACAGATCCATTTTCTGGTTTCTGTATGCTTTCCAAGACATGGCAGTCTCTCCTTCAAAAGATTCCTTGGACCAAGAGGAGAATCTTTGAATTTGGGACAGGAAAGTAGTTTAAGGGTCCTGCCTGCCTCTCCTGTGCTGGTAGATGAGATAAAACCCCACTAAGTGACTCCTGGGCACCTCCAGTGGAGGCAGCTGCAGCTCTGCACCTCTGTGGCATGGGAGTCCGTGCTCTGCCCTAGGGCTGCCTGTCCTCGCCTGCAGGGATGGCTCCCAGACACAGCGCAGCCCTAAATTTTAAGGGGAAAAAAACCAAATGCGAGCTCCATTTGTAGCCTCCTAGCTGGTAGCACAGCTGCATGAGCTACATGCCGAGAAAAGGGGAAGCCAGGATTGTCCCCAGCTCTAGAGCCTTGCTCCGTTTTAAGCAGAGGTGCCGGAGCCCAGGACAGCTTCTTCTGTGACAGTCTCTGCAGATCTAGATTGTCCTTCTCCACTTGTTAGGATTTGTAATGCCATGTGTGGAAACTGCAGACTGGCAGAGGAACTCCATCCAGGGCCGCGTGCTTCAAACCCAGCATGTCTTCAGCTCTGGTCTGCCGGCTGAGACGCGTGGACCACCATGGGGAGCATGGTCCCATCCCACAAGAGCTCAGCGGCGTGGGCGCGAAGGGAAGCATGCTGGTGGGGCAATGGGATTTAGGGCTGCTGGCTCTGCGTCTCCCGTGGACAAAATGTGGATTTTTTGCCTGTTGGCTGCCAAGTGCCGTGACCTTGTGAGCAGGACCTTGCATTGCAGTTTTTCCAAGCCGTAGTCACCAAACCCCCGCCAACCTCGTGGGAGACAGCACTGTCGTACCGGTGACCCATTCAGGCTTTTTCTGTCTTTTTCTGTGGAAGGAGATAAACCCATTTCCCCAAATCCACCCATGTCAGTGCTCAGGGCTCAGGCAAAGTTCACCCCCCATCAACCACTTCTGGGAGGTCAGGAAGGTGGAAGAGAGAAACCCAATGCTAGTTTTCTGAAGTGTGGAAAAGATCAAATTTTCCATGGAAATTATTTAGATTTTGGGAAAAGAACATATTCCAGCACTCCCAAACACTGATGCTGGGTAGGAAAAAGGAACCAAGAAGAGAAAAAATTTATGTACTGGGTTTACTTCAAAGCATTTGAAACAGGAAACAATTAGTTTAATGTTTAGTTCTAATTAACTCATTCTGTCTGTTAATTTGTGCTAACAGTAAACACCTGCACTTGGCTTAGTGACACTGCAAGTACATTACTGGAAAAAAAGGAAATTATGAAAGTGAGACTCAGGCCAGCTTCGCTCTCCATCCGTCCCCCGAGCTCGTGTGGGAGATAGGGAGCGTGTCAGTACCAGGACCACAGAAACTCTCCCTGCAAACGCATGCCTGGACGGACGCACTTCCTCATGCGGACAAACAGCCTGTGGGAATAGAGGATTATGGAGGGCCAGTTCTCCTTCAGAAAGACTCAGTGACAGACTCTCTGGTGTTAAACAAGGACAAGGAGCACAGAGAGAGAGACCTTTGATTGCCTCAGGAGCAACCAGAAAACAAACAAGACTCACGCAAACTGCGAAAACAGGGCTTGTAAAGGAGGAGCCCAAACGTACGGGGATGATGAGAAAATGGTTGCACAGGAAAATAAAGCAAAACATAAAAGGCATCAAGAACGAGTTATGGAAATATATTAAAAATAAGAGAAACTCTGAAATGAAATGCATGCCTATTACTAACTGGGAAAAGTGAACAAGCAATGGGGTGCTGAGAGTCCAGAATATTCTTTCTTCAGCAAGAAACGGGATGAGACAGGAGGACAGGCCAGAATCAATAAGTGAAAGCTAGGTAGGATAGGCGTGTTTGTGACATTAGGGCTGGCTGAAACTCACCCCTCCGCGCTTGGATGGATGGGCTGTTTCTTCCTTGAACCATGGTCACAACCTTCATTGCTTCACCTCCTCTTTAACCCTTTCCTCCCACTTCCATGCCCTTTCAAATCTCACAGCCCATTCCGTTTGCAAGTTTCCCTCTAAGCCTGGTTTCTTTTCCCATTGCTGCTTCCTGGAGCTTGCAGTGACCGTTGACATAATCTCACCCCTCAATTTATAGAGCAGAGCACTTGTGGTCACTCATTGAAATTTGTTGTAAAACTTCATGGATCTCAGTGAATAACAGTTAATATTGAAGTAGAATGTTGGTCTTTAGAGGCTTGCTAGTCATCTTGAACACTCACAAGGTAACATGGGTCTATTCCTTCATGGATGTTTTGTCAAGGAATTATTATAATGTTGGTGGTCCTTTGAGCTGTACCGCTTATTCCCTGCTAAAGCTCCCTGTAATCCCAGGAAAGGCTCTGCGGCTCCCCTGGCTTCAAGACCAGGTTGGACGGGGCTTTGAGCAACCAGGTCTAGTGGAAGGTGTCCTTGCCCGTGGCAGGGGGGTTGGAACTAGGTGATCTTTAAGGTCCCTTCCAACCCAAACCATTCCATGATCCTACGTACTTGGGGTGGGGACCAGGGGAAGGCTGGAGCCTCCAGCCTGGGGACAGGCTTGGGTTCAGCACAGGACACAGGAGCCCCACACCTCCTGCCTGACCTGGGGAGGGACGAGGGCAAGGAGAGCCGTCCTTGTTTGCTACAAGCCTCAATTAAAACCACCTCAGAATTAAGTGCTTCAAAGGGACAGGTGGTGTTACAAAGGGGTGTTGGACGGGATGCGCGGTTCAGGTTGTATAACAAGGAGAAACTGTAATCACACTGGCCTGTTTGAGCACTGATGACTGCCGTTTTCAAAATCGTATGGTTTGTAACTGCCAAAATATTTTTTCTAATATTTTAATACTCTATTAACAAAGAGGAGAAGTATTAAAAAAAGCCATAGCAATACAAAGCGTTTTGTTTTGGAACCAACTGAAATTAACTTGAAATTATTTCAACATCTTCACTTCATCAAAAAAAAGATCATTCAAGTCATTTTTTTAAGGCCCAAGTCAGTTTTTCCAAAGTCTGCCTTTGTTACTTTTCAAAAAAATGTTGTTTGTCTGTTCAGATACTGAGCCAAAAATACCGTATTGATTTCCCAACTTTATTTAGGATATAAACCAAGCCTTTATCTACCCACACGGAGCAACCAATGTGGTTTTTACTGTACAGGGCGCTTTCCTGCTTTGCAGGCCTTTCACAAAATAAATCTTCAAGCTGAAGGTTTCAGAAAGACGTACATCAGGGTCACCATTTTTTAACATGTTCATGAGATGTAGGAAAGACAAAGAAAAGCAACTAAGCCACCCTGCAGCAAACCACCCCGCTGGGGCGGGGGGAAGCAGCAGAAACCCTCCACGGGCAGCTGATCTCGGTGCGTATCGCTCCTCCTGGTGCTAAAACACTGGCAGCTGTGGGCGTATCTCGTATCTGATTTCTTTCTCAGGCTTTGGCTGGTTTCTGTCCACTCTTGGATGTATAAGATCCTCTGCAAGGCATCTGTTTCGCTTTATTTAAAGTAGGTTAATTGCAATGGCAGAAACTGGGGTGCTAATTAAACCTGGTGATAAAGACAAGGTGTGCCTGGAGGTAGCTTGCCCCGGGCTGAGGGCACAGGGAAAGGCTTTCCCGGGCAAGGATGCAGTCCCAGGCGTGGGGTGAGGAGGGACCTGGTTTGTTTTCATGGATTTTTCTCCCGTTACCATGTTCAGTTGCTTTTTGTTAATCCAAGGCAGCACTTTAATTTAGTGGGGTGGCAGTGACAGCAAAATGTTCAGCCAAATATTGCAAATATTGGCACGCTCCCTAGCTGCAGGGTTGAGCGTCTGTCTTTAAATTCAGTTGGGAGAAGCTCTGTGAAAAACTCAACTAAAGGTTGTTGAAAATTTGTGTAGAATATTTGCTGCCCTGTAGTGGAGAGGCAGCAACTACAAAGAAACATCACTGGTGAACCACAGAATCACAGAATACCAGGTTGGAAGGGACCTCAAGGATCATCTGGTCCAACCTTTCTTGGCAAAAGCACGGTCTAGACAAGATGGTCTAGACAAGAATGGAAAAGGCTTTTTTCCCGTGATGCCATGCAATATTGCAGCTACGGTAGTAAGGCTAAATTAAATAAATAAAAGAGAGGAGAGTCTTTCATGTTCTCCTATGTGAAAGCCTCTAAAGTCAGTGGGAAGCCGGGTAGAAGAAGGGAATGCCGTAGTACATCAAATTGCCCACTGATACTTTTCAGGCTGTCAAGCAGACAGGGACCAACGGGATGTTTTTGCCAAGACCTTTGGGCCAAGGGCAGTCAGTGCTCATGAACCGAAACCTATGTGGGTTTCGGTGCTGAGGAAACACTTTTTTTCTGCCTGCGGTGCCTTTGACTGCTGCAGAGAGCCTGGCCTCTCCCAGAGAAGCCTTTCCCTCTCTCTGTTTTCCAGCTGGTTGTTACTTTTTCCAACACTGCCTCATTTTTTCTGATTTTTCCCCCTCCTCTGTTTTCTTCTCTGTCATGCCTGAGTGAGACATGACCCTGCTACTACCATGCCCCCCAGGAGGTATTTCAGGCTCTCCGAGTGGCTGGAGACCCAAGGTGCCCCCTTGCCGCGGGGCTGCCCGCAGAGCTGTTGGGAGAGCCCCGGGCTGCGGAGCCAGGAACTCCCTCTCGCATCAGTGCAATGCGGTGCGTGGTCTCTAGGCGAGATACCTTTCTCTCCTTGGCCACTCTGCCAGCAGGGATGGTCGTGGCAGATGCACCTCAATGACTTGTCCCTATTCTTAGTGGATTTGAGACCAATAAGGGAGAAAAGATTTTTTTTCTTTTTTTTTAATACTATTTTTGGCATTTGGCATCAGCTATGCTAGGGCAGCCATCCAATACATCTGAGTCTCCCTCTGTACGAAACAAAGCAGCAAATTAAAAATATGTACATGTGAGGAAGCAATTCAAAGCATCTCTTCATAGCTGGGAGAAATGCACACTATAATTATCTTAAATGAGCTAGTTATAACTTCCTCATTATTGGCAGTGGATTAATGTAAGACCACACACTCATAGCACTGGTATTTAAAAAAAAATGAAGAAAAAGAAGTAGTGTGTGAGGCTGGCTGGGGTGGGGTCACCAGGGAGAAGCATTAAAAATTGCCATGAAAGGAGGAAAGCCAAGCCAGGGAGCGCAGCGAAGAGGAGAGATTTCTGATGGAGGCTGTGATCACCCATAAACCTTGTCCCAGGCTCCCTGAGGAGCAGCACAGCCCCACGGTGACACCAAGCCGTTGCCTGCGATGTCCTGGGGTGAGCAGGAGGACGAGGCTGTACATGTCCCTGCACCCACCTGGGCTTCATTTGCTCCTTCACCCATTTCCAAGCAAGGCTCACGGCAAATGACTTCAGTGAGACCCAGCTAACGGCGTCAGATGGCATCCTCTTCTTTCCCAGATGCTCTGACATCAGCAACATCCATGACTGCGTTAGATGAATTAATCCTAATTATTGCTGTTGATGTCCAGGGGTGCTTCCTTCTGATTTACTGCATGCCAAGGGGAGGACAGCAGGAGCTGTTTGGGCAGGAGTGAGCCCCAGCAGCGCTGCCTGCTGTGGACATCCCTGTTCCTGCACCGCTGCCCGGCAGCAGCGTTGGACCCAGCCCCCCAAACCTCAGCGGGCACCCTGCTGACTCCGGCAGCGGAGGCAGACCCGTGGGGCTGAGGAGGCTGCTGGCAGGTGGATCAGGAATGGCCTCAGACGGGTCTGGACCTGCACCCGGGTGGTTTCCCAGCTCTGATTTTCCTAACTCCGCACAGGGAATGCCCCGGAGTCGCTCTCCGCTGCGCCTCGTCCCTTGAAGGCAGCCAGCCACCCCAAGCATGCAGTCTCCTCCCCCCCCAGCTGAACGTCTTTGCAGTAAATACCGAGGGCCTGATCCTGATCTGGGTTTCATGGGTGTCGCCCCACGTGCAGGGAGGCAGTTGCTCCCCAAGACTTTGCGCAGGAGAACCGGCTCAGGCGCGGGGCGTCTGGGGAGCCCCGGCCCCCCGAGCTGGAGCAGCGGCGGCACTTTCGGGGCTGTCCCACCCTGGAAGGAGCCGGCTGCGCAGAAGCAGACACGGGACACTGCAAATAAGCTGTGAGAAGCCAGGCCAGCCCCAGCTGTGTCACCTGGAAAGTCTGAGGGGATGGAGATGGTGCGGAGGGGAGATGCAGCCCGGTGCTCCACGCAAGCTCTGCCTTCCCCTCCCACCCCCGGCACCGCGTTATTTGTGCAGATGAGCTAAATAGCCGTGCTGTGCAGAGGCAGCGATATTCCTGTAGATACACGATTTCTGTAACACATAACAGCCTCCTTGAGAGGAACAGTTTATTTCTAGGATAGTGCCAGGAAGAAGAGAAATCCAGTGCTGGCTGTCTTCCAGTTTGATTTTTCTCCCACTGGGTACTGTGGGTTCAGTTTGCAAGTGTTTTTTGATTACTTTTTATTTTGGAGCCGTTTGGAGCAGGGTTGGTGCCGGTGGGAGGGGACTGGCACCTGGGTGTGCTGCACGGGGCAGCAGCGGTGCCGGAGCCAGGATGCTCCAGGACTTGCTCTTCAGGGAAACATGTTGAATTGGATCCTGCGAGCCCCTGAACTCCATTGTGCCGGCTCTACGCCTGGGTAGCAGGAGTCCTAGTACAGCCTAAATATTAAATTGTACTGAGGTGATTGAAAGAACCTCCCACCCAGAAAGCTGCCACTGCGCAGCGAAGAAGGGTCAATACCAAAGGACGGAGGAAGCTCTTCCTACCAACCCCGTCTCCTTTTCTTTAAAGAACTGCACGGTGTGAAGAGGCGGTATGCAAGAGGTGAGGGCACATTTCATTGCCCAAGATCCACAAGTGAGCACCAGAGGTGCACCAGGGTGGCTGAAGAAATGTGAGAGTAACTTTGCTCTTGGCTGTGGCCCAGGGTGACCCGTCCATCTCTGCACAGAGATGCTGCATCTCCAGTGCAGGGACCCCCACAGCGCAGGGACAGGCTGTTCCACAGCACACGTGGAAATATCCAGAGTATTCGATGCGTGTAGGAAATGAAAAGCTTATGTCCCGACCCCGCCGCACTGATGGGGAGGGTGGCAAGGGTGAGATGCCAGCGGTCCCTGCTCTGAGGGACGGTAGGTGTTGCTGGAGGCAGCTGCTGTGCTGGGCGCTGGGCAAGCGCAGCGGTGACTCCTGCCCGGAGAGTGGGCGATCCAAAGAGACCGTGCAGGTGAAGAGTGGGGTGATGGTGCAAATACCATCCCTGCTTCACCTGTGGGGACAGGAGCAGGGGGAGTGGGAATGACTCCTCTGGAGGCAGACACCGACTCCCAGAGAGATCCGAGAGCACAACCCCGGCCACGCTCCTGAGCAGCCGTGATTTACACACTGCGAATGGAGAGATGGTTGCTCTCTACATACTGACGCCAAAGGACATGCTGGCTTTTCGTAAAGAGAGATAATCAATAGCAACTGCCGCCCATTCTGATTACTAACTTTCTGCAAGCCGCCTTCAGCATCCTGCCACCAACTGCCCGCATTTCCATGGGATGAATGAGCCCCACGTCTCTCCTTTGTGTGCTCAGCTAGCGCAGTTTCAGAGCTCTTTAGGATCCAGTTGGATGAAAAGAGCTATTTGAATGTAAATTAATTGCCATTACAATTCTGTTTTTCTCCTTTTCGGCAGAGGAGATAACTTCAGCCTTGTCACAGAGAACAAAACCATCAAAAGTGAACTTGTCATTTCAATCTCTTCATATAATTACATTCTGAGGATTCAGACAGTTGGGTGGTTTCTGCATTATTTCTCCCCAGAGGAGGATTGCTCCCATCTTCCAAGCACAAGCAGACTGTGTGCACCAGGGAGAGCACACTCAGTCCCCTCCTGCTCAGGTTGGGACTGGGGCTCACCAGCTCTGTCCCGTGCCCTCCCGGGTTCACTGGGACACAAGGCCAGCACTGGCTGGGGCTGAAGCTGGTGGCCGCCCGGCACCGGGAGCCAGCAGACCTTCACGGGGGAGCTGGGGATGGGAACTGTATGGATTTAGCTGGGTATGGAAAACACCGTCATAAGTTACAGGTGTAAGTGGGTGCGATTTACAGATGGAAGGGCTGAAAAGCAGCCGAAGGAGTCTGCAGAAGCGGGTATTGGAGCCTGTCGCTGAGACTGCCGGCGCTGGTGTCTGTGCTGCCACGTCTGCGCATCCGCGGCTGCTGCCGGGGTGACACAGGGGTGAACGGGAGCACTTACACCGTCTGCTAACGAACACCCCTTTGACAGGCCACCGAGCCTTATGTCACTTGTGAGCTTTGGCTATTGTAATGCTGGCTTCGTACTGCAGAGGTGAAATGGAAAATGGGGGAAATGATCGTAGAAAATACAGAGCAGCTTCTATGAGGGAGAGGCTGTGCCAGCGATGGCTGAGCCTCAGGGGAGTGCCCGGCTGCCTGTGGGTAACGTCCCCGCGGCTCTGGAGGAGGACAGTGCCGGATCAGGCTTTACTTTGCCTGTGTGAAGCCACAAGAGAGATTTAGGTGGGCAGGAGGAGTGCCAAGGCACACGCAAGGCAGGAGTTGGGCTTGAGCGTGGCTTTGCCTTGCAGCTGCCCGCTCCTCGGTGCCGGCAGCGTTGCATGGCGCAGGCAGAGCCGGGACGGGCCTGCAAAGCGTTTGTGTGTGAGGAGCCGGGGGCCGGCAGCGGCCGGCGCAGGGCACAGCAGGGTGATGCTGGGGACCGGCGCGTTCGAGCTGCAGCGTCTGCACGAAACCTTTTCACGCCTCTTCCACTCACGGTTGCTGCTATCAGACGTTTTAGTCTCTGCTGCAGTCAGCAATCTCGGGCAGTGGTTAAGTTGTGTGTCATGGTTTTAAGCCGCACAGAAAACAAACTGTGTCAGCCCTCGGCGTGCCCGGTCATGATGCTCTGCCTCAGCACCGCAGTTCTCAGAAGTGGCTGTTTACCGGGTAGGGAGGAAACCTGCGTCCTGCACCCTGCTCCTGCAGCTCCCGAGCCCTCTCCCTGCGCGGGAAGGGGAGCAGCATCCACGCCGCCCTCACCCAGCCATGCCTGGCCCGGGCATGGGGCGCCGGCCGCTCCACAAGCCGGGATGGCAACGGCGGCCATGAGGGGATGAGGGACGGCGCCGGCCACCCCTGCGGGCAGCCGGCCTGTAGAAGGCGGGTGTCTGTGCTGCGTCCCTGCCACCCTTCAAAGCTGCCAGGGCCCCGCACCTTCCGACTGCCCAACAACCCAGGATTTAGTTTTCACGTTATTTCAGGGAAGTGCTTAATTAGTGACAGTACATCTCTCCATTAGCCTGCCACCTCCGCTTAGCAGCCATTTTGATGGTGAATGAATGACCGTCATGAAATGATGGCCACGAGCTGGGCCCTGCCTCAGCTGTTGGCCAAGACCGGGGAGGTCACTGTCTGCCCGGCCTTGCGAGTCCTCATCTTGCCTTGGGGCTGGTGGAAGGAGCCGCTCTCCCCTCTCTGTATGTCCATTTCCTAGGGCAGACCGACCGACTGCAGCCCAGTTACACCAGAGGCAGGCCGATGCAGTTTCCCAACAGGCGAGGCTTGCTCTTTCCTCCCTGCAAAGCCAGTGAGAAATTCTGGGCCCATCAGTTGTTCAGGGCTCAAAGAAAACCCTTTTAAAGGGGTCAGATTGCCAAGGGACACATGTTTGCCTCTTAAAAACTGCCTCCTAAATTGTGTCCCCTGTCCTGGCATCAAAATGAAATGGAGGTTCCCTACGTGAGGGTAAACTCAAATATCCGCTTACGAACTCATAAGGAAAAGTTTTTTCTTAAAAAAAAAAAGGTCATGGTTCTTTATTCATTCACACAGTGCCTTGCACGGTGGAGTCCTGATGCTAAATGGAGTTTGAATGCCTGAAAATTAGTAACAGCGGAACGAAGTCCAGCATTTAAGAGCAAGCACTGCAGTCTTCCTTGTGAGAAGGGCAGAGGCGAAGTGAAGGACAGCAAGACAAGGTTTAGATGGCAGCAGTGAATGGGTCTTCTCCCTGCCGAGATCCAGCCTCACCTCTCTCGGGATGCTTTTTAGCTCCAGCCCTGGCGCACCGGCAGAGCTGCACGTGAATGTGCCTCCTCCTCCTCTCCCTTCCCTCCGGAGGGGAAAATTACAAACTCAGGCCAATGACCAGCATTGTGGACCCGGGGATGGTGGCCAGTCACCAGCGGGGAAACTCTGCAAGAAGAGGAGGGCTCTCAGACTTTCAGCCTCCTCGCTGACCACGATGCTCAGCAGGTGAACACGCACGCTGAGAAACCCTGCTGTTCTATTCCTGACTTGCCATCTGAGCCTGACTCATTGCCTTGGTAACAAATTAAAACACTTTTATGTGTTTGCAGCTTGGTACCTTATTTTGTAAAACCAGGGAAACTGGCTCCGTGGAGGTCCTTTGGCTTTCCACGCCCTGTGGTATCACCGGGAATTGCGACGCTGGATGCTCTAGCGAGAAGCCTTGTTCAGCCATCGAAAGTGCAGAGGGAAGTTTGCCAGTAACTGAAACGGACTTGAACAGTTGGAGGACGATCACACACCCACCCCAGCCCTCTGCAAAGCCGCCTGACGCGCCATCCTGTCCTGGCTTGAGTATGGCAGTGCCACCTCCCATTTACAGTGCAACTGGGTGTTTGATCCTCCATCCCATCAAAACGGTATTTTCTTTTTAGGCTTTCAATCAGGAACCTGCCATAACCCTCATCCCCTGACTCCGAGGCTGTGGTTCTGTCTTATGCCCCTCTCCAACAGGAACGAAGGAATGGCTCGGTCTCCTGCTCTATGGAACACTGACTCTTCCTCATGGCTGCAGCTACTGCAAAGCTCTTCTGTGCTCTTGAATCTGTTCCTGTTGCACACACAGCTTTTGGTGTGCGTATTGTCAGGCAATCTATATCGAGGTGACTTCACCTGCTCTTTGCAGTAGATAAAGGGGCTAAAACTACATGCAAAGGAGAAAAAAAGCATACGACGGTATCCTGTCCAAGGTGCAAGCCAGCACTGCGGAACCAGTTCCTTGGGTCACACTCAGCATTTTTTAGAATGAGACAAACCCTGACGGGATGCGGCTGTGGAGGCAATTGAGGCAAGCCCTTTCGCCCAGGAGGTCATGAGGCCACACAGAATTTTTAGCTAAACAAAGGGGCTCCATTGCCAGCTGAGGGACCCTGTGGCACAAGCAGCCACCAGCAGTGGCTGGGCCAGAGGATGCTCCCCCTCCCCGGGGCAAAAGGAGCTGGCGCCACCTCCTAAGGCAGAGCCACTGTGCCAGAGTCCCCGGGTCTGCAACGCCTGTTTAGCGCTTGTCCAGCCCGAGGTGAGATGACACGTGTTATGAGGTCATTACTGTGACTGCACAGGAACCGTTGGGGTTTTTTTGGGGGGTGGGGAGGGTGGTTTGCACAGTGAGTGGGTCAGGACACGTGTGTGCCTCCACTGGGTGCAAACATGAAGGTTGCTTTGAATAGGGTTTCAAAAAGATCCAGCAATCCAGGTCCTGTCTGTCAAATTCAGAAAGGAGTTGGAGATGTTTCTGGAGGAGAAGAAAATACCAAGACACAGACACTATATATAGACGTCCGTGTGAAGGTGGCGACGTTGGAGTGCAGTGTATTTTTATCCCAATAGAGGTGTTATCTGTCTATCTCCCATGAAATGCTGGAGGGGGGTGTTACAGCACTCACTTCATGCAAAGAGAAAATAGCCGAAGTCACAGTTAAATTTGTGTGGTCTATGTTTTCCAAAGGCAAGCTGTCATACTTGGAATTTTTCTCCTCTGGCTCACTGCCCTGTATTTGTTGCATGACAAAGTTCATCATCCAAGTAGCTGTTTAGTGGCCTGGATGGATTTTTGCCGTGTGTAGGGTACGGTTTAGGTCTGCTACTCATCAGAGAAGTACGGGAGCTTTGCGTACACCTCAGCACACACGATCTTTCTGTTCTCTCACCGGCGGCAAAGCCGTGTTTAGCGTACATTGGGGCTGAAGCCAGATAAGAAGGATGCTTCAGCACAAGACGTAACCACATCTGGCACATGCCAGGGGCGGTTCCTAAGAGTTCAAAGGCTTCAGCGTAGATTATTTACGCATTCACCTCCTAGCAAATCCTTTTATTCTTAAATTCCAGACAGTTTATTATGTGGAGAGCCTGAAAATCCAAAGACTTGTCCTCTCTGCATAGATGTTAAAGATCTTAAAACCCAGCCAGACGTCCCGGGCGCAGGTACCGGGCAGTGCCCGTGGCCTCCGTGCAGCACCGGTCCCTGCCGAGGCACAGCCTGGCGTAGACACGCACAAACCCAGACTGTGCCCACCCTGGCTTAGCACATGGATTCGAAAATTAAAGAAATAGTTTGGGATGGGCTGTAACTAGAATATTCCCTGCTTTTAAGGCCTGGCTCTGTGAAATTCCTGACTGAAACTGTGTATTGTGTTACTGCTAATTCAGCAGCTCTGCTGGGGCCTGCTCGCACTTCCGTCTTGGAATGATACAAGTGCTTGGCTTGCTTGGTGACAAGGGGATTTATTTTGTTTGTCTTCATGGATGCTCATGAGGATGAAGAGCAAAAAGCTGGCAAGGAAACATCTCTGCTGAAAGGAGAAACTTTGATCAAACTTGTGATTTTCTCAGCTCCATGGAGTAAAGGAAGTTTATTTATAGAACAGCTTCTTTGGTAAACACAAAACACTTCTTGTATCCTGCTTTTGATGGCGTATCTGGCTGCAGTGCAATATGGTGCACGTTAATTTTATTTGCTTTGTAGCGCAAAGTGGTGTATGGTATTAGTGGTAATTAGCAGACTATGCAGATCGGGGCCGTCTTTCTTTGGAGAGCACACGACCTTCCACTGCAGTTGCAAATGAATACAGCATTTAAGAGTACCCAGGAAAGCAACTGTGGTGGGATTAACTGTGGTGGAGCAGGATCGCACGATCACTGTTCTCACTGTGATTCTGGACAAAAAGCATCTGCTCTGCGGTTCAAATTGTCTGGAGGCCTCTGCTCACCCAGATTACTTCAGATGAATCCCCTGAAACTCAAGCACTCCATGGTGCAGGGAGACGACAAGTCATCCTTGTGGCGGCCGTGTCTCTTCGCACCGCACAGGCACTGCCCGCGAGTCCCTGCCGGGGGAAGCCCGTTCAGGGGAGGGTCCGCAGGCATTGCCATCCCACTGCAGCACCTGAAGTGACGACTGCTCCCGTCCGCAGGTATTTAAAACCACCAAAACCAAAATGTGACTAATACGTCGCATTCTCCACCTTGCAGCCGAGGATTCCAAAGTGTTTTATAATTAATTAACTAATTAAGTATAAGAGCATTTCAGCGTAACGTGTTTTTATATCCCTTCATCAAGAGGCATAGGAAGTCAGAGGGCTGTCCCAGCGCTGCAGGGAGCCGGTCTGCAGCCGCAGCCCTCTCGCTCACTACTTCTGCCAGTTCCCAGCAGTTTGGTCTTAAAACGCTTTTGGGAGCTGCAGACTGATGGATGTTGCCATTATATAATATCAGCAACAAGTTCCTACCTGTCCCGAGAACTAGTAAAAGAAATGTGAAACGGGCGAGAGAGGAGAAAAACAGATGAGCATATTTGTGCTTTTTTATCTGGGTCTGGGGGAGTTCAGTTGGAGAAACTACAAACCTTTTAATTTTCAGCAGAAATGCCGCCCATAATGACAGTGGCTGAAAAGTGTCGCTCGCTGATGGTTCGTACGTCACACCAACGGCACTAGCAAGCCCCCGCAGCCCTCCTGGAGAGCTGGTTCCTGGCAAGGGGCCTCGCTGGCCGCGGCTCTGCTGCTTGCAGGAGCTGCCAGCCTTGCTGATGGAGCAGGGCCACCGCGGCGGAGGCTGCCGAGCCCCACGGGTCGCTGTGGAGGGGCCCAAGGACCGCACTCACCCTTGCCCGGCTCTGCTGTTCCACCTGGCCCCCGCTCGCCCAAGGGGTGCTGCGGACATGAGACCGCTCCTGGACTATGTGGTGTCGCCCACCAGCCCCTGCTCCCCCAGCACCGCCGGAACAGCACCAGTCACCGCCTTTGGGGGCTGAGCTACGTTTCATCTAAGCTAAAGCGTAATTTCTTTATGCATTCTATGCATGCAGGAGAGGTGGACCACCTGGCCCAGGCACTGCTGCCGTGCAGGGACATACCTGCCTGCCTGATAAGCCATGGGCCGGGCAGGGCTCCCAGGAGAGGGACCCAGTTCGTATGTCTCAGGGCCACCCTGCCACACTTTGCAGTGGGAAAACCTGAGAGAGGAGCTCCTGAGAGATGTCTGGTTTTGATGTGTGATCCATCCAAGATGACTTAGTGAGGCCACATTCCCTGGGATACACACACCAGCCTGCGGAGGGCTCCTCCACAGCTCCACAGCAACACCCCCACGTAGGTACCTCTAGCACGCAGGTGAGAAAACCTGCCCTGGGTCTGCCTGGAAGTTTATGGCTCTGCAGTTCTGAAAAAACGCTCTGAGATTTAACAGCCATTTGAGACAGGCTTTTGGATACTATGAAGAGGTTTGTAGAGACATAGTACAGAAGAATAGTTCAGGTGGGAGAAATGGAAATCCAGGAATAGAATGCAGGAAAGGTGAAGCCACAAGTCAGTCTCTACTCCAAATTCAGTCTGAGCCAAGCTCCTTTAACATGTCTAATATCATGTCCTCGTTATTTAAGAAAAGCTTTTGTACTGTTAAAGAAAATGACAGAAACAACTTAGAATTTTAAAATAAGCCTAGTAAATCATCCCTAAAGACAGTAAGTCGAGTTTAATATTTTTCATTAGTGAACCTCAAAGTATTTTGCCAAGGACTTAAGCATCATTAGGCGCTCTCCTTCCTTTTCAATGGCTGGGGAAACTGAGGTGCAGCGATGGGAAATGCCTTTCTCCATCTCTAACAGTTACAGCTTTGCAATTACGGATTTAATTGCTACCAGTCAAAAATCAGTATATTGCCCCAAAGTCAAAGTGCCTGGAATGTACCCCGAAAGTCAGGAAGCACCTGAAAACTCCTGAGGAAAACAGCTGCTCTGGAGTTTTTCTAAGGAGAAGGACAAGCTGGTTTTGTCTCAGCCTGAGTCTTTGCAATTACTGTTGTGATGAACTCAAAATAGTCAAATACCACAAGGAAATAGCAGCCGGATTTGCAAACAAAACGATCTCTCTTACTTCAAACATTTCTGCAATATTGCTTACAGGAAAGTTTCATAGCTCTTGGCACACAAAAAGAAAGCTTTCTATGTTCACAGACAGAGTAAAGGACGTAGACCCTCCTTACCCCTTCCATGTGGATCCTGGGATTTGTCGCCAGCCGGTGCTGATGAAGTTGCAACCCCCTGGGGACTCTCCTGATGGAGGCAGGGGAGGACAGGACCCCTGACCTCTGGATCGAGCCAAACCTGGTAACGTTTTGTCCACACCTGACTCCATCCAGGAGGCGAATGAGGAGCAGGTTGGAGGGCAACTGCTCAATGCTGCAGAGGACGAGGGTCCTGCACTCGGGGCACCTGAGCTCCTTCTGGGATTTCAGGATCCTCTGCAGACAGGGCTTGCAGAAAGTGTGCTGGCAAGGTAGCACCTTCGCTGTGGCGTCGAGCTTTTCAAAGCACACAGGACACTCCAACAGGTCAAGGAGAGCTAAATCATCCATCTTCAGTGGAGAGCCCCGTCACGAGCGGAGCTGGAGCCATCCACATGCCACATCCACCGGAGCGGGCTGAGCCGCCTTCCTGCGCCTGCGAGAACCGCACCAAAATCCTGGGCTCAGACAGCTATCCTGCACGGAGGGAGAGGGAGGAGGGAAAAAGAGCAGAACTTGACTGCTGGAGTATGTAATACATCCCACCTACATTGCAAAGCAGTGCCTCACCAGCCAATTTGCAAATGTATACTTTGCGCTCACATCCAAGTTTGAAGTGAGTCACTTGTGACTCAGTACGCGCGAGGGGACGGCGTTGGGGCTGACGCCAGAGGCAGGAGCCCCAGGTTCTGCTGGCCAGGCAGACGGATCCCGCAGCTCGGCCGGGGCAGCGCTGGCTGCAGCAGGACAGGCGTGTTCAGCCTTACTCACGCTCTAGGCAAAGTTGTCTTTAATGCTCCCCGGTCTGCGGATCATAACTGACACGACAGTAAAAAATTTACCAGCTCAGGAGATGAGAGTCCCCGATAAACATCAGACTGGACCTGTTTACGCTCAGCTCCGGCTGAAAGCAGCCGCTCACTGCACACATCCCTCGCACACCTACGCACCACCTCGTTTTTCAGATCGCTCCCAATTAAGCTCGCTCTCTACCCGTTTTGACAGCAGTTCTATAAAAAGTCCTCCAAACACAACCACTCTCCGGAGGTACCTGGCAGAGACGCGAGGCGCTCTGCAGTGCCATCCTCGCCCGGTTTGGCTGCCTCAGCTCTCTGAAGCAACCCAAGACAATTATTCCTCCCACAGCCTGAAGTCACTCAACCTGTTCAGCTCCCCCGGCGCTGCACGCTGGCTGGGACTGAAGCACACACCACGTCGGGATTCAAGCCCGGACTTGCGGCGGGCGCGCGGCCCCGCAGTGCAGATGGGAGGCCCTGAGCCCGCCGCGTG
>VYXH01007236.1:429655-452588 GCA_013397275.1 Burhinus bistriatus | reverse complement strand
CCCTGAGCCCGCCGCGTGCCGGGGGGCCGAAGGCAGCCTTTGCGCCGGGAGCTGCCTCAGCAGCTGCTGGGACGCACAGCCTGTGCCAGACCCGACCTGGCCTCGGCTTTCTGCACCCACTGCTCAAAACGGGGAGCGACTGCTCCAGCCGCTCATTCCTGCAGATGCTTGCCTCAACAGCAACTGCTCCATGGGACAGGAGGGAAAAATCGAAAAGCATGTGTTTGTTAGCAGGGCAGGGGCTGGCTCCCCGTGCGACTTCCAGAGCCATCTCCAGGGGCTCCAGCAGCTCCTGGCTGTTCCCGCTCCCGGGCTAGTGGGGCAATGGGTTCTGTGCTGGGGTGAGATGGCCACAACTGGGTGCCGCGCGTGTCCAGCTCCCGGCACCGCTCCCCGAGGGAAGCATGCCCATGTGCTGCGGTCAGACCCAAGCCCAACAACAGCAGCAGGGGGTTGATGCAGGCACCTTCTCACCCCGGTGAGGCACTGGCCCTGGCAGGGGAAGGCCAGGCGGCATTTCATGGTATCTGTAATTTGCATTCATTTCATCAGCTGAATTCCTGTCTTGAGGTCTGCCTTGCGCACACATACTGATGGATTGCCTAAGGAGAGAGCAGTAGATGTAGCAAAGATCCAAGATAGTTTTCCTTACAAGCCCTGCCATATCTCAGTTATGTGTTTACAACCTTCAAGTACTACGACTATTAGAGGAGAAGACTGTAAATCTGAAGGAATGGTTTCTACTTGATCCTCTCACAGATAATGCCATCCGACTGCACACACGTCCCTTCCCTTTTCTCAGGACTCATTCAGGAGTATGAAGTGGAAACAGTTAATGTGGTTTTTNACAAAGTTTTTTCTTTTTCTTTTTGGCCATTTGGCTAAATTAAAATGTTGACAAACATCTTCAGGATAATGCAAGAAAACAATGACCTCACTCTGTTTCATCTCAAGTTTCCTTTTACTTTGGTATTTCTTTGTAGTCTGTCATATGTTGATTTGTGCTTGGCTGACGGAGTGCACACTTTTTAATGAATGATGTTGCAAAGAACATCATCTCATCTACTGGCATTTTTAAATGCAATGCGTGACATAAACTATAGTGAAAACAAAGGTTTTGAAGGTTGTTTTTCTTTTTTACATATTCTTCCCTATTTGTGCTCTGTGATTAACACTGATGTTGTGTTTTCATCTGGTTAGAAAGGAAACAGAATTATGAAACACCTTGCAGCGGGCAAGTGGTGGAAATGAAGTTGAGCGGCTGGTTTTGTGCATGCCAGTTAATGCTAATCTCCGATCAGATCTGGTTTGTGAGTACGTCTTCAATTTTTCCTAAACTTTAAGGGCAAGTCTGCTTTAGTTGTACTATCAAAACAACGGGCGGGACTGAAACTCAGTGGCTGCTGCCCGAGCCCCTGGCTGCCCTGTGGGGCACCTCAGGAGGGCCCTGGCTGGGGGATCCAGGGGTGCTGGGTGCACTCGGGAGTCTGGGGGTCCAGAGAGCACCGCACCTGCGGGGTCGCTCGTCCAAGGCAGCAGTTGCTCTCTGGGCTCCCTGAGGGGCTGGGTCTTACCCCGCTTCAGTGATGTGTGGCCATGGAAGCATGCTGTGCCGTGCCATGCGTCTCCCGAGAACGCCACCGGGCGTGAGACCTCTGGGCAACCTTTTCCCTTGAAGCTGAGAGCGGCTCCAGCCCACCCTCTGCCTGCCCTGGGCACACAGGCTGCGGGTCACCGAGGCAGGGAGAGGGGCTTTTTCCAACCAGGAGTTTCTAAATTGCCTGGTACAGCGAGGCTCTGATCTTGATTGCAGTCTCCGGGTTCTGCTGCAATATAAAAGCCGATGATGCTAACACTTAGCATTTATATAACACTTTAAATCTTCAAAGCACTTTCCAAATGCTGATTCAGCTGTGGAACGCCCCTCGGGCTAAGCATCATCCCCACTTTACATGGAGAAAACCAGGAGATGAGGCCACACAGCATATCAATGTCCAATTTGGGATCGGGATGTAAGGCTTTCCTGGTTCTCCACTTAACACTCAGACCATCCCATTGAACTTTATTATCTGCCACCGCCTCTCCCTTGCAATGCGTCTCGTAATTGGGGTTAAAAAATAAAGGCAGAGCTAGAAAGCTGCTAGTCCTTCCCTTTCATTTAAAAAGTCTCTGTTTGATGCCGATGTTGTAATTAACTCCAGGCTGGATGCAGTGAGATGCCTGGTCTGGAGGACGCTGCTCCTCGGTCAGCAGGCAGCACTGGGCATGGCCGGTGTCACCTGCTGCCACCCTGGTCCCGCTTGGCTGCAGGAGCCCTCTTCACCTTACCAGTGGAGGGACACCTTGTGCCGAAGGGATGAAACCGCTGAAGTACGTATTGTGAGACTCTTAATCAAAGTGGTTTATCATGAAGCTGAAAATTGGGAAGCAACGTTGAGAGCAGAGATAGTTGTTCTGCTCTGATGTGCCCATCTTCTCTTCGGTGCCAAGTGGCTGCGCACACATGTCTCCCCAGGGAGCTGCATCCCTCAGCTTCCCCCACCTCCAACGTCAACTCAGAAAAGAGCTCAAGTGGATCCCAAACCAAACAGCAAATGCACTTTGTCCCCATCGTCCTGCAGGAGCCATGCTGTCCAGCGAGCGCTTCTGTCCCCCTGGACACTGCCAGCTCCTTCCGAGGAGAAGGCTTGCTGCTGTTAGCACACGGCGCCCGATTGGAAATGAACTGTGTCACCCCTGAGAGCACGGGGGGTTTACAGCTGCATTTCTTGCTGCTGACTCCCGAGGCTTGGCAAGGCGTGCCATGGCGAGAAGCGCGAGGTGCCTGGTGAGAGCTCCAGTCTCTCCCACCACCTTGCTCCAAACCTTGCTCCGCTTGGTTTCTCTGGGAGACAATCGGAGAGATTTCGGTGTTTACCTGAGTGTGCATGGCTCCTCCTCCCGCTTTAACCACCAGCTCCTGGCTGTGAGTTTCCAATGCGTAAAGACACTGGTGAAAAAAAGTATTGGCTTTTACCAGCTTTGTATTTCACCTGTTTTAACATTGTTGGCTATTGCCAGTTCTGGTGGTTATGAGACACTAACATATAAACAAGCTTTGCATTTAATACCTTTAGATCACAAAGGACTCCATGAAGTTGGATATAATTACTCCTGTTTAAAGCGGGGGAAAAACAGAGGTGGGGTGACTCTTCAAGGTCATAAAAGCAATCAGTGGCAGAGTAGGGAAGGAGCCTACACCAGATAACCTCTGCGATCAGCTCTGCCTCTCTCATGGCCTGACATACCTGGATGATCCTTACAATATGAAAACTAATTTTCTCGCTCTTCCTGTGGCTGCCTGGCATTGTTACAAGAAATGGAAAACTCATCTCTCACTTATCATACAGTTTCTGTATTGATGGGCAACGAAACATGGGAAAACTTCTAGTGAAAACCCTGCTGTTGCAAAGCAAACAAACCCTTGGTCCATGCAACCAAAGTAATTTTTAAGTGTCTGTTCTGTCAAACCAAAGGGGTTTTCTTTGGCCCACCAGAAGGATGACTCTCATGGAGCTCTGCGGCCTTCAGTCTTCTGGCTGAAACTATGGAGACGTTAGAGCATCTAACTCTCCACTCTTTCTAGGGGGTCACTCCAGTGGGAGCATCGCCCCTCCAGCACACCGTGTCCTCCAGGCTGGCTGCCCTCGTGCCGGCAGCGCATGGTGGCTCTCCAGCAGTACCCACATCCCATGCAGGTCTGGTGATGGGCTCCTGAGAAGTCCGCTTTGGCACAGCCGTGGTGGGGCGGCTCGCCTTTTTGGGTCCCTCTGGGCTCTCCGCTCAAAATAACAACAGTGAATAGCGTGAGCAACTGAGAGGAGCTTCCCTCTGTTAGCCCATGCCTCATGTGCTCCAGACTGTCCTCCTCACCCCATCCTTCATCCCACCATGCAACCCAGTGCCCCGGCAGCTGACCCTGCAGGCATCGGGGACCCGGTGCCCCCCGCGAGGCATTTGCCAGTCTGCAGGTAAATGAACGCTATGACACTGCTGCGGACGGGGAGTGTGTACGCCTGGAGAGGGCCGGGGCATGGCAGCGCTTCCCGGGGGGCTATAAAACACCTCTGCTGCTCTGCACCTCACGAGTGGATGCCACACGCCTCCTCTGCCGGGGAAGAGGGACCTTTCAGGCTGTTTTTAGCTCCTGGAGGGCAGGGAGAGGGGGTGCCTCTTACAAGCTGCTACAAATTACAGATCTAACAGCTTGTCCTCCTACCCACCCCCAAACACAACGCTGGGTGTTGCCACTGAAGGGGGGCAAACAGCAGGTCCTGCCTGTGCCTCCGGACCCCGAGGGCCAGGACAGGGAGCGGTGTCCCGTGTCCCCCCCGGCTTGGGGTTGCTCTGCTGCTTGGCTCCCCTGCGGCCAGCACGCCATCGGCTGCCGCAAGCGGCTGCACACAGCTGCAGCGGCGGGTTTTGTACGCGTGGTCTAATGCTAATTGAGAGAAGCCTGCACATTTAGTAAATACGTTGCGTTTGCTTGAAGACATAATCGGGCCAGCGTGAATCTGCAGGGATGTGCACAGCATGGGGGCCGGCAGCCTGCAGAGCAAAAACCTCCCTAAAATCTTCCATCTCTCAAACCCACCCCTGGTCCCCTCTGCTCCATCCCGGCCAGGCAGGCAGCCCTGCTCTCACCACTCTGCTCCTCACCCTCCAGGGGAACACGCAGCAGCGACAAACCCCCCCGCAGTTGGGTACTACCTCTTTCTTTCCCACCTTTTTCCCTTTCGTGAGGGATGCATCAGCTGGCAGATAAAAGCCAAACACTGAGAAGCCATCTACACTTAGGTAAGAAGAGTGGTTTAGAGAGCTGTTTATTAATCTTAGGGAGAGTTGAATGCTGTATTTTGCCCATAACAGCCTTGTGCAGTCTTGCTGTTGGGCAACACGAGGGCTTCAGCCGATTCTGAAGGAGCTGGAGCAGAGCGGCGCCTATCCAGAAATAGAGAAGTATTTTAAAATGTAATTTATTCACTGATTTTCCTTAAGACAGATTGTTATTTGTTGTTGATGTGTCATTAGAAGTAGCTGGCGGTGGAACTGGGCCAAGCAGCAGTGAGCGGACAGGCACCGTCCTCCCTGTGCCCGGGCAGGTCACTGGACCTCCTCCTCCTCCTCCTTTTCCTCCTCCTGCCACCTGGTCTCTGAGCCAAGGGCTGTGGCCACAGCCCAAGAGGGGAATGGAGGTAATGAAAGCTGACTCCAGGCTCATGAGATTTTGGGCCAGACCCAGAACAAGCTTTGGCACTTCCGAGTTAGCAGCTGTGAGGTCTGAGCTCGGGCACCGGGTCCTGAGTGGGTGCAGCTGGCAGGCGACGGGGTGACACTGCCATCCCCCTGAGGACAGATGCCCTGAATGCCATCTGCATGGGTGATGGGGCTTCAACAGGAGGAGACAAGAGCCATTCGGCCGGCTGCTGCATGGCTTGGTGTTGGAGGTTCCTCCTGGGCAGGGAAGGGCACCGGGCAGCCCCAGTTTGGACCTTAAGCTGCCTGTGAGACCTCCAGGCAGACCATGGCCCCTCCAGCAGACAGTGGCCTGGGTGCCCTGGCACCAAAGCCGAGCTGGGCTGAAGAGGTGGCTGATGCCAGCCCCTGCTCCACGCTCCTGCCACGGCTTTGTCTCTCTGCTGTCTGGTACAGTCATCCGTTTTTCCCTACAGTGCAGTGAAGAACCACAGAACACCAAGCACTAAATCCTGCTCCACTGGCGTTTGCCCAATAAGGGCTCAGTCTGCAGGGATGCAATTTCCATTTTTTAAGACAGGAAGAAATAAGAGTTTCCAAGTAGCAATAGACCTGAGCACCAGCCTAACAGGCCTTTGAAAGCTGCTTTGAGCACTTCTCGGCTGTTCTTCACACAGGTCTGACCATAGAAAATGTCAGGCTTCAGTTACCTAATTAAACACAGATGCAAATAACAACACTGCTTGCAACGATAGATCACCTTTTAGTGTTCCCAGGTGCTTCTAGCCAACAGTGAGTGCTGCAGCTCAGAGCAGGGCAAAGCCAACCAGGTTATAAATCCCGCTGCTCAGAGAGCTCTAGCTCCAGGCATGGAGAGGATGGTTGTGGTACAGGAGTGAGAGTGTGGAGGGGGTAGGTATTTAATAGACTGCTGCAAATGTACCTCTGCTTTACAGAATCCATTGGTTCAGCTATTTGCTGCTTCTTTGTTTGATCATGTTGTGATTTGGGAGCTGGCAGTTTGAGTTTGTTTCTCCAAGGGCTCCTGCCTGCAGAGCAGTGCTCTTCCTGGAAGGAGTTCTGGACAGCAGGAGCTAGGCTGCTCGTGAGCCCAGTGAAGAAGAGTGTAGTGGAAAAGTGCAGTGGGGTCGGAGTCCTTGGGGTAGAGTTACTTTGTGGTGGCAGAACAGTTTCCATGTCTGCAGGCACCTGGGAGCTGTATCTCAGCCATGGTATGGACCAGTGTCCCGTATGCGGTTGCCTCTGCAAAGTGGTGTTTATCCAAGAACTGTCCGTTTCCCTGCCACAGCCACCGTGTGTTTCTGGAGGCGCTCGGTGGGCAGTGCCACCTTCCTGCCGTGGCTGCTCTTCTGTTCTCTACCTGGTGCATGTGTGTTCTTCTGAACTCCGGTTTCAGGCTGCGCTATTGCTCTCAGGAGGAGCCGAGGGAGGTTTGCTTCCGTAGGTAAAGCTCAACCCCTGGGAATTTCCCTCTTTGAAGCGCTTTTTCCTGGTTTTTGTTTCTTTGTGACTTCAAGATTTTTATGCTTACTTAGGAGTCTTACCTGCCCAGGTTAGTGTCTCTAGGGCTAAGGTGGGTGCGATGTAAGCTGGCTTTCATCGGGGAGCCTGCATGCTGCTCCTGGAGGTGCTGGGTGTCCTCCACTCCCACTGACTTCAGCCTCCAGGAATGCGTGGCAGGCCCTGCCTTGTGTGTGAGGCAAACAGCAAAAGGAGACCTTCTTAGCTTGGTTTCCTAGAAAAATGGAGTCTTATGAACTTAGTGTGTATGTGTAGCTCTGTCTGTGCACTCTCATAACTTGTGAATCCAGGTCAACAGAGAGTAAAAGCATCCAGAACTGTAAATATCCTATGACTTTCATGAAAACAGGAGGCTGAGCACACAAGAAGGAAACCCTGTTAGCCGCTCCATGAAGGGAGACAATGTAACATGACTTCGCACCTTCCTTCCAATCTAATTAGATGCTCACAACTCCCCAAAGGAGAGAGATGTTAAACGTGCTCCGATCAAGAGAGGATGTCTGCATCTTAAAGACAATTGGAGAATCCAACCGTGAGCGAAATCCATACAAAATCAGGCTTTCTTTAGCTGCTATATGCATAAATCTACTAGTTTTTACCATGATATGAATGGCTCCATTTCAGCTGCGTCCCAGTCCCTTAGCCTATATGGGGTGTATTGACAACAGATTTCAGCCCTCTTTGCAATGAGAAGTTTGGATGCAGATGAGATGCTCAAGAGCCCCTGTGGTAGGGGGTACTTGCCAAGAGCTGGTGGTGAATGATCAGCATCTGATTGCCAATCGATGCACACGCTTGTTAGCGAG
Source organism: Burhinus bistriatus (assembly GCA_013397275.1). Taxonomy (NCBI): domain Eukaryota; kingdom Metazoa; phylum Chordata; class Aves; order Charadriiformes; family Burhinidae; genus Burhinus; species Burhinus bistriatus. Next base: position 445,005 of record VYXH01007236.1, on the reverse strand, counting down.
TGCATGGACACCTTTGGGGGAGCAGAGTAGGGCTGAGCAGCCCAGAGGAGAGTGGGAGCGCTGCGGCTGCACCCACCAACCCTCAGCAGGAGCAGCGCGCGTCCCGGGGCTGCAGGAGCCGGGGATGTGCCCTGCCTGGGAGGGAAACCCCTGCATTGGGTCTTTTGAATTTCAGCAGGATCCGTGCTTGCCCCTGTATTTCACAGCTGGAATCAAGTTGCCTGCCCCATGCTCAAGAATTTTTATGTAAATCTCTGACGGAGGATGAAGATGGCTGTGGACTTCAGCGGTGCTCAGTGCGGGTCAGACTGCTTGCCATCACCAAGGGGAGATGAAGCTTAGTGCCTCCCACTCTGAACATTAGAGCTCGCATTTGCGTCCTAGGCTGTGCAAATCTTGCAATGTTTTCCATGATTTTGAAATTGCGTTGTTAAGGTAATTAGTTTCAGTGCTGCTTGCACTGGTACCACCCATTTCAGTTCATGTGTGTTGCTCTTTTGTGCCTATTTTCTGCTAATGGTATTAAACAAATTCACTGCTATGAATATCTGTAGGAAGAGAGTATACTGAACAGGCTGCTTTGAGCAGGAGGTTGGATTAAGTACTTCCTGAGGTCACTTCCACCCTGGATTATGTGGTGATCCTAAATCAAATAATGGACACTATATAGCTAGCACTGAGCACCATGCGACCTGCGTGTTCAGCCAGATCTGGCTGGGGCAACTCATTGAGAAAATTTTTCAGATTTTTAAAATTGTTCATTTAAAATATTACGTGATGTTTAACATCAGATAAAAGATTACAAATGTTATGAGCTGCTTTCAGAGATAAACAGGAGACAGCTAGAAGCAGATCTTTGCCTGTCTTTTCTCACATAGACTGGTCTGTAAGACTCTCAGTACAAAACAATCTCAGCGAAGACTTCCTTGATGCTGCTGAACAGGAAAATACAGAGCAGTAATTTGCAGAATACTTTTATTTATTAAGGTATACTCTAGGGGCAGATGCCAGTATCTCCTGATACTATGGGCAAGCAGAGGTGTAAGGCTGTAATCCTGCAGACCTCCTGTCCATGCCCCATGTCTCTGCCTGCATTCTTCTGCAGTCTTTGCACTGCGTCACTGTCACCTCCCCAGTGCAGAGGTGGCCACACTGAACTGATACGCTCTGCTGCCTGGGGACCACGTGAGGATGAAACACTGCAGCCTCGTGCGCTGTGCTGCTGTTTGCAGTGATGGTGAGTCTTCTGCCGACTGATTGGGAGGCACAAACCTGCGTCTAAGGAGTGTTTGGGGCAACTCTTTCAAGTGCAGACCTGATCAAGGTGGTGTTTCAGCCCAAGCACTGGAAAGAAGTTCAGCACTTGAAAAGATGGCAGTCTCACCGCTCAACAGGCAGTGTTTTGCGTTATTTCTGTCACATGGGAACAGAGGATTTTATTTCTGAAACGCATTCAGGGCATGCCAAAAGGAAGACTTCTTTTCTGTGACATTGAAAAGGACTGGTCTGGTCCTGTCCTTTTTGCCGCCTTTCCTCAGAATTGCTGTGCTTTGCTATTACTATAACTTTTTTCAGTACAAATGCATGTGTCATGGTAGTACTTAACAGAAAGAGAAGTGGCGAAATATGATTCTTTAAATCAATGGCACGCTCCCATTTACTGGAATGGAAGCCCGGCTGGAGCAGCCCTGTGTTTCACCACTTCTTCAGCTAAAAGTGCAGAAGTGTGTTTGACAGACTTGGGTGAAATGAGGGGAGCCAGCAACAGTGAAAGCCCCCAGCTTGAGAGCTTTGAGACCATGCACCGGACAAACGCAGGATGTGCTCGTTCCTGGTCCCAGTCTAATCCCACACACTGTACTGGGAGGCTTTCTCTGCAGATAAAGAAACGAGTGCTGCATTTGGGCATCAGCCTCACCAATGTCTTCTTCAGGCTGGTGGGTGAAGTAGTCTGGTCTCACTCACTCCCTTTTATCGAGCATCTGCTGTGGCACATGAGACAGCAGATGGTACAAGACTCCTGTAACCAGCATAACTTCCTAGGCAATCTTACATCAGTGGATAAAATGTCTTGTCCCATGTGCAGATCAAGTCACCTCTCCTTGTGTCTGGTCCAGGTGCTGTCACCTGGTCACCCATCCTGTCATATCTGGTCCTCCGCAGGCTCGCCCCTCCAGCGAGGGAGTGCAGCCGGTGTATGGACGTGGGTCTGTGCTGGCAGCGAGCTTGTTTAAAAGGGAAGTCACTTTTTTCCTATATTTTATGAGATCAGAAATATGAGGTTTTTTCTGTGTGGTTTTTTTTCTTTCCTCTCAGGGCAAAGAGAAGCAAGAGCAGCTTCTGGCAAGTCTGGTTGCATGACAAGGAGCTGTTGTAGCCATTCTGCCTGCTGGGTGGCAAATCCTCATGGCTGGCTGGTTAGAGTGAGCGAGTCCTACAGAGCAGATGCTATTATCAGGAAGCTGCACTCAGTCTGTTCAACAATAGATGGAAAACCCTCATTTTGTAATGAATGATGAAATCCAGGCACAAGCTGCCAGGCCGTGTGGAGCGGCGACTGTGCTGCCTGCAAACGCCCTTCTGGGAATCCCCGGCTCTGCACTTTTTGATTGTCACCCAGCGCGTTGGGAAACGTCCCCGTTTTGCTGGCACCCTGCTGTGAACAGCCCTCCTGCCGCCGGCGGCACGCGGCTCCCTGTGGGCAGCGTGGGCATGAGGAGCAGCACACCCAGCGCCGCTGCTGCACTGCGGGAGGGGAGCGGGTCCCTCCGGGGCAGGGACGGCATGGACTCCCCCAGCTGCTGGCGGAGGAGGACTGACCTCTTCCAAGGCACAGGAACGCATCTGAAACCTCCTGATGGTAATGCCGCAGCTTGGAGGAAAATGGAAAGTGGCGGAAGGGTGCCTGAAAATCGGACTGAAGAGCAAACACGTGAATAATTGCTAAAGAGCCAAACCCCAGGTCTGGCTTGGACAAACCCCCATTCCTGTGCTGGGGCTGTGGCTCTGACGCCTCTTCGGTTGTTTGGTTTTCTGCTTTCAGAGTGACTCGTCTCAAAGCTGGAGCCATTAGTTAACGGGCTTGCTAAACCCAGCAGGCGAAAGGCTGAGAGGGGATGTGATTGCTCTCTGCAAGTACATCGGGAGGTAAGAACTATCAACAGAGAAGAGGTGGTAAACTAAAGGACAGTATTGGCACAAGCACAAACGAGTACTAATTGTCTGTGAATGGATTTAGGCTGGAAACTAGAGTATTTCTAATCATGCAACAAACTGGCATCTGTAACAGCCTTTCAGATAAAGCAGCAAGGGCCAAAACGTCAGGATGCTCCTGACTGCCCAGTTAGCTCATGAAGGGGTGATGCAGTATTGTGGCACGGCAGCACGCAGGCCACAGCCCGCCAGGAGCCTGGTGCGGTGCAGATGCCAGTCCTTTTGGGGTTCAGGAACTCACCCCAGAAGAGATGGCTGGTGCAAGCCCTGCCTGTGCCAGGGGTGCTCCAACTGCTCCTCTCTTGCCAGGGACAGGCTGTCCCCTGCTGCAGGGAAACCCAGAAGAACAGTGAAAAGAGGAAAGTTTCCTTCTTTTGCTAACCATCAGTTATGGGTAATGTGGCACACCTGATAGTTCCTCATATGCACCACCACATTTACCGTGGGAATGCCACGATCTTACTCACCGTTAAGTCCTGCAACTACTGACTCCTTCCCTTCTCTCTCACCATGCATCCAAAAGGTGTCTAAATGCCAGTGAGTTTTTCCTAGCACATATCCAAAATGTCACATTTCCTCAGGCTAGCAGCAAGCAGCTCCACTTGTCACTCCATGCAGAATCTTTTCTCTCCTGCTTTTACTTGTTGGCCTTTTCAGCACACACAGAGCCTGCTCCAACTCCTTTAAACTATCAGCAAAAATTATCATCTTGACCTGCTGGTCTCAACCTTTCTGCTGCTGCTCCCACTCTGAAGCAAGTTTAATGCTTGTGTCCTTGCTTTCAAGCTTCTACCTTGTTCCTTTGCTTCCTTCGTCTCTGACCTGCCCTCTTATCCATGACCTCTTGCCCTTCTTTGTGGCCCCTAGTGCTGGCTCAGACCCCTTTTTTGTCTCTTCTGCAGCAGTCGCCCACAGACCTTACTGTGAGACATGGTGTGTGCTCAGAATAATGTGGGCGGTGGGGCAGGACTGAAGCATTTGGGCTCTTCCCCATCCCGGTTCGTTGCCTGCCCTGTGCTTTCATGAGAAGGAGGGCTGTACTGCTTGCTCTAAGGAAGCAAAACACAACAAAACATTTTTCAGCAAAACTTGCGGGCGGAAACATGCCTTCAAAGCATTACAGTCCAGTTCACTACGGCTTTTCTTTCTGCCCTACTTTGTACAAACCCTACTTTGTTGCAATAGATCTAAACCAACGTGTTACGCTCCTTAGGGCAAGGACCATCTCTCTTTGTTCTGCAAAGCCTCCAGCACGCTTCCAACAGTCGCTTCGTATTTCCTGACACGGGGAGGAGGGTGAAGAGAGGCCCCATGCTTGAAAGACAGATGTCATCAAAATACAGTGGAAAGGAGTCTGAAGTAAAACGTGCAGTGATGATCTGGATCATGAAACTTAATGATTTCGCTGTTGTATGCAAAATGATTGTTGTATTTTTAGTAAGCCTTGTGCTAGCTGTGGGAAACAAGCCCACGCTGACACGCGAGAGCAGCGGGAATGCCGCTGTGCGGGCAGGGCTGTAGCAGGCGGCGCCAAGCTGCGACACGGCCCATCCATCCTTCGCCCGGCTCTCCGTGGCGTGCTGCCTGCCCCCAGCACGCCCTGACGCTCCTGGCTTTGGGGACGGCCTCGGAAAACACCGTCTGGGAAGTCCCCATTTGGGGTACTTAATGTGGAAAGGTCAGTCCGAGTTGTTCAGAACAGCAAAGACATGTAGAAAGGCGGTTCAGAAATCTTTTCTCTGCAAGATTTATCTGTACAGGGACACAAAAAGCATCACGCGCGTATCCGAGCGAGGAATCCCTCTGCGTGCCGACCCTGGGTTTACCCAGGGAGCACGTGGCTGCAGGACTCTGCGCCTCCGCAGAAGGCTGAGTTTCCTGCGACAGCAGCCATGGGCTGTTTGCATCACCAGCACATGCAGCTGGTGGTGCTGCAGAGGATGGGATTGTTCTAACATGAAAATTACAGGGCCAGGGTAGAACTGTTGTGTTTTGACAGCACCTGTAAGTAACTGTAAGGATGGGAGTCGCTTTGCTGGTCTCGCCAGCGAAGATCGTGGCGGTGGTGCTCGCACTCTGTTCTCTCATTGCTGCTTTGAACTGTGCTTCCTGTGCGATTGTTCCCTTAATCAAAAGAAAATGAACTCCAATTAAGGTATCTTACAAAGTATGATTTGTGTCAAATTAAGACCGCTGGTGTAGCTTTGAAAAAGCAGCGATACTGAGGCCTGATTCACACAGGACTTAGAAGAGACAGGGGTGGATCAAGCTTCTCAAGTAAATACAGTTAAGAGCCAAGTTTGATTCATGCAAATCAAAGTTTTCATATAATATGAGATCCTCCCATTTGAGATAGGATGGGAGACTGACATGAACATTATAATACTGTTTTGGAATGAAAAGGGCGTATCCGTGGCTGTAGGCTTCCCAGGCGTGTTCATGCATGTTCTCTTGGTGGAAGAGACATCTTTTATGTGTACCTACGATGAGGCTTCCAGCAGCCCTGCAAGAGCATCGTCTGTCACGACAGAAACCACTTTCAGCATATGAAGACTGTTCGGTTGGCTGGAAGGTCTGTAATGTGTACTATTCGTATACAGCCTTCTAAACTGTTATCCTAGTATTTCATGAACAAACTTCTAATAAACATAATAAATCAATCTATTGAGAATATTAAGCTTCAGAAGCTCTGGTTTAGAATTAAAAGCAGATAGCCTTGGCAGGATGTAGGCAAAAAGCTTAGTTTAAGTCCCACTCATTGAAATTGCATTTAATAGTGGAAATTTACTGAAATCTTGGAACTTGAAAGAAGAGAGATTTTTAAATCCTGTTGCGTGTACTTGGTACAAGTAGGTATCAGGAGACGTTTAAAACCGAGACAGCAGTTACCCTGTTGATGCATTTGGTACTAAACGCGCTCTTCGTTTGTTCCCTCACCAGGAAAGCCAAGCCCCAAGCGCAGCTGGGGATGGGCACAGTGCACAAACCCCTGCTGTGACAGGGGGATGGAGCATGCCGCATCGAGGTATCAGTTTTTGGGTAACTGGTGGGGATCTCTAACGACAGGCTGTCATGGAAGGTAACTTGGGTCATTGCTCACTGCTGTCGGGATGGAGGGCTGTGTGAGCACCAAGGAATTAAAGTCCCTCAGTTAGATGCCGAGCGAGGCTGGCTGTAACCAGCGCCTTGCAGAGGTGCTGCTGTGCAGAGCAGAGCCCTGCCTGACGCTGATGTCTCTTGGATGACACCAAGCCGTGTGGAGCGATCAACGTGCTGGAGGGATGGGATGCCATCCAGAGGGAACTGGACAGGCTTGAGAGATGGCCCATGCCATCCTCATGAAGTTCAACAAGGCCAGGTGCAACATCCTGTATGTGGGTCTGGGCAATCCCATGCACAAATACAGGCTGGGTGGAGAATGGATAGAGAGTGGCCCTGAGGAGAAGGACTTGGGGGTGTTGGTTGCTGGGAAGCTCACCATGACCNCTGGAGGTGTTCAAGGCCAGGTTGGACGGGGCTTGGAGCAGCCTGGTCTAGTGGGAGGTGTCCCTGCCCATGGCAGGGGGTGGGAACGAGATGGTCTTTAAGGTCCCTTCCAACACAAACCATTCTATGATTCTCTTCCTTCCAGGGTAACCTGAGGCCTGGGGCCTCATCCCCTTTTGCTCTGCATCTCTGCAAACTTCTGCTTTGCCTACTGGAAAAGAAAATGACCGAATCGGAATAGCTGTGTTTTCTGTGCTCCTTCAGCACACGCAAGGGACTGCAGATGAGCAGAGCATTGGGCCTCTGGTGGGTCTCGGGAGGTGACTGTCTTTTAAAAATGAAAAGCAAACCCAGAACGGTCAAAAGGCCCTGAAAGGCAGCAAGAATTACAAATAGGGATTGAAAGCTAAAGAGAGAGAAAATCTTAATTAGATCTCCACCAACCTGTAGAGGAACACATTTGGATTAAAATGAAATGGAGCTTTGTACTCTCAGGGTTTCAGAGCAAGAATGGAAGAGGAATTATTCACATTTGCTATTTGTGAAGCTGGATTGCTTTTTCTGTGAACTTGTCTTTTTAACTTCTCACCTTGTCAGAAAATTGTGAAAAGCTGCTGGGATGGTGTATTTGGGGTAGCTCTTATCACAGCACATAGCAGAAACATTTCCATGGTTTCAGAACATGGGCAGAGTTTCCTATTTAATCCTATCCTCCCCAAGTTAACTCCTTTCCTCTTGTGGAAAGCTAGCCTGTCCACCATTCACCAACCTGCCTTATATTTCACTACCATCGATATTTTCTCTTTGTGAATATCTATCAATATTTAACACAGTGGTATCAGTTTTGCTGTAAGATGAGAGGGACTACTAGAAACCTTGAATTATACATTGTGTGGCTGGGGGAAGCTGGGGAGAGTTTTCTTTTGGACCCAAAGCTCTTGGAGTTGGTCTCCAGGACCTGCAGCTTGAAATCCTAATAATGGATGAGCCCCAGAAGAAACCCAATCAGCGGCATGAAGGAAGGCCCCGCAAAGTGAGGTTCAAAATATCGTCAGCTTACAGTGGTCGAGTGTTAAAACAAGTCTATGAAGATGGGCAGGAACTCGAGCCCCCGGCCAAAGAGCACTCTCGGCGTTTTCTCCGCCACTGCTTCGAGCCAGCGGACCGTTTCTGTGGGGCCGGAGAAATGCCAGAAAAAACGTTTTACTCGCCAGCCAAGCTGACTGCCCAGCGGATCAGCATATTCAAAGAGGACAAGAAATACAGTCTCACCAGTAACTCTCCTCTCCTCAGCGACTACCAGTCAAGCGACAGTCACTGCAGGGTAAGTAACGTCCAGCCTAGGGCTGTCAAATGGCTGGGAAACCAGCTTCAGACTAAACCCTTTTTGGACTAATATGGTAACGGGAGTCTCGAACTGGAACCTCGTTCAGATAAAACTCAGTTTTATCAGTCCAGGATTTTAAAAGGGTGATTGTAAATCTTCAGCCTTTATCCCACAAATTCTGTATTCTGCTCCCTCTGCGAATGGCAGGAGCCGCGTGTTTTGCGGCAGCGCAGTCAGCAAGTGAAGAGCGTCTGCTAGCTGTGCTCCGGCTTCTCACTGGGTTGATTTGCATCTGTCCGTTTTGTAGAATAAGATATAACATTTCCATATATATCAACACCTATACATAGTAATCCTAATGCATCTAAAGCAGTCAAATGTAAGCTGGATATTACCTTAATTAGTTAAATTTAAAACATTAAAGTTGCATGACTTCAGCTGGCAAAAAGATTAGTGCCACCAGCAGCGCAGCAGTGAGCCTCCGAGCGAGGCATCCGCATCCTCTGGCAAGTCAGAATTCCCCTTCGGCTACTTTTAAAATCCCAGCTTAGTTTCACTGGTTATTTTGTTAACATATAATTAATGCCGTTGATATAGAAGTGTCTCTTTAGTCCTAATAAAAAGCCAGTATGTGTGTAATATATGTTAAATTGATTAATACACAGGGATTATGTTCATTTTCTTACCCTGTCGAATTAGATTTATGTATCTTCTACTGCTATTTGGTTTTATCAAATCTAGATGTACCAGCTAAACAATTCATATAACAACGATGGCATATCGGCACTGTTGATAGCACAGCCACGTCACACTGATAGGCAAACTCTAAATGGAGTACGTTATGCTGATATAATCGGCAGACTTGTAAAACTCGAGGTGAGTCTGCTCAGAGAAAAGATGATAAAAAGGAAACCGGTGCGAGGTAAGCTGGCTTGCCGAGCCGGTATCGGGCCTTTCCCTGGGAGACGCCTCATTCCGAGGCAGGTCAGACTGAACAACGAGCAGTTTGTGTCAGCAAACGAGGCGGCTCGTTGTCCAGCCCCCAGCCCTGCAGCCCCCGCCTCGGGGTGCTGCCCCCACGCCCTGCAGAAGGGTCAGGAGCCCACAGAGAGAGACGGGAGGTCACTCAAGTACACCTACCGCTGCGATACAGAGAAAGTTGTATCGTCATCTGTTGTGGTCTTTGGGTCAGTAAGGAATGTCCCTCTGGCGCTTACACAACAGAAGAGACTGAAGTGCTTTAAAAAGCATAAAATGCTTTTCATGGCCTTGATTTGAATACATTAGAAGTCTGTTAATTCTTGGTGCTAATCAAAGTTGCGTGTAGGAAACCCAGATGGCTGATATTTGAACTGTGTTTAGTTGATTCACTGGACGTCTAGTTTAACTGAAAATATCAAACCACGATGAATCTCTCCCGCCTGAAGACAGAGCACTAATGTGATCTTATCCATACCATTAATTTGTTCTGCATTCTTGGGTGATGCTCATCTGTATTCCCTACTTTCCCTAACCATAAATACCTTGAGTAACCACGCTATCCAGTACTGGTTTTGTTTTGTATCAACATGCATTTGGTGTTTGGAGACACCGTGTCTGTGTAACACATATGAGGCTTTTAGAGCCTTCTGGAAAAGGTAAGGATTTGTGCTCGCCTGCCTGCCCCTCCATGCTTCTCCCCACAGAGAAGCAGGCGTCCAATTGCCAAGTGAGCCATCAGCCACCTCACCTCCGCTGATGTGGCTATGGCAGGGTATTTTTTTAGGAGAACATCTCCTTTTGCATCGCTTCTTGACACAGATACTTAAACAGAGTGAAATATGAAGAGTGTGTAAAACAATAGGCTATGGTAACTGCCATGTGATACCTGGTGCAAAGGGAAAAAGGGACCAGGTAAGCAAAATGCTGCTTTCGGAGAAATATTTGACCATACCAAGTTTAGCTTTAAAATCATTACAAAAGAAGACAAATTCAAGTGTGCCCAGAGATGGTTATTTAGACTGGCTCCTCACTGTTAGGAACCCAATATAGCATTAGATAATGAGGTTTTGTTATCATATGACCCTTTTTCCAGTGTTAATGAGTTACAAAGAAAAGCTTTCTTTTAAATCTGAAAAAAAGACATCAAACGCTGCAGAATAGGTCACCATCATGGAGAATTTCTACTTCTGGACAAAACCAAGAAAACCCCTGTCCACCCCCCATCCCCCCCAACTACTCAGCCTTCAAAGAAATGTAGGTGAGTCCCCAGTGCAGAGGTGGCTTTTCCATACGTGCCAACACCACTGCTCTTAGAATTGTGCTGCCTTTTTTTTCTTGCATATGGGTTGGAATGAGAATTTACATCCCAGAAAGCTTTCCCCATCCAGAACACGACATTAAAGTGGGGCTTCTAAGATTTGACCTGAAGTCTTGGTCTGATCCCATAGCCCGTTAGGGCATCCCTCCCCTGCCGTTCTGCTCAGCGCTCGGCGTGGTGGTGGGGAGCTGGCTTGTGCTGCAGAGCCAGCCCAGCAGATGACTGGGCAGAAGGGATGTCCTTCTGGAAGCCCAGGGATGATCAGTGTTTGTAGAGTGTATTTATACAGGCGAGATACTGATAAGATCCTTCTACAGGCTTCTCCAATTCTAGACTTTGGCAAGATCATCATCTACACTAATAATCTGAAAATCATCCGTGCACCAATGGACCAGAAAGAGCTCATGAGAAGAGTCATCCAGACTGAGGGAATAAATGACTGGGCCTTTGTATACCGGGAAAGGAAAGAAAGATTTGTTGGTGGACATAAAAAAGATATGGAAAAAAAGCTTGCCTGCAACCAGCACGCTCAGGTAAGAGAAAATGGAAAGTGCTTTTTTCCCCCCTAAGGCTTTTGGGTCTTACAGCCCTGGTCAGACCACTGAGTATTCCCACCCAAGCCCCATGAATGTCTGTATCTGGCATTTAACTAAATTTGGACTAAAAGCATCACTTTGTTCCTCGTTCCGCTCCGGAGATAACCGATCCACACTGCACTGCAGTTTGTGCTCCGAGGACAGCTGTTCTCTTTCCAGATGCTCATGTCTCCCACTTGATTCTTCCCCTGGAGATCACTGATGTTTATGTAGTTTGGCTTAGGTCCATCCTTTGTCACTGTCTCCCAGCGGAATAAGAGCAGGACAGAGTTTCTCCAGCCCGACAAGGCTAAACACAGCTGCTCTGTGGTTGAGACTGCCAGAGGCTAAAATTTTAATATCAGCTGAATTAAGATTGTGCCTTCCACTTGTTTTCTCACGGGTTAGTCTTTGTTGGTCAGAATTCCAATTAGTCTGACCATAACGTGATCCCACAATACACGATGATGTTGTGGAAAGCAAATACGCAGCATTACAGTTTTGCAGTTCTGAGACCGACCTGCACTGGGTGCAGGTCACCTTGGTCCTTCTGCAACCACCAGCCTTGCTTATAGCTCACTTGCAGAAAGACCCCATGAAAACTGCAAACAGCCCTGAGAACCTAAGCAGGAATTTTGGCCTTTGTCAGTTTTGAAATATACTTGATTTTCAGAAAGAGGGCTTTAACATAAAAGCCAAGATTCATCCCAACTGCTGGCAGACACCTATCTTAGTCATCAAAAAATCACTTCTGGCCTTTGTGGGCATATATGTTGAAAAGGACCTCCATAAGGTAACCGATCACCGCCTTCCAGTCACCCTCACTGGAGGAGCACGCTTTGGAGAAGGACAACAGCTCCTGTAAGGCATTGCTCCAGAGAAATTTGTTAACTGTGGAAGAACTCAGCACAGTACTTCTGTTCTTCATGTTTGGGAATAAAAAGTTAAACTTGAAGGTCCTAAAACTACGATTTTTTTAAGACTAATTTTGGACTTTCTGCACACTGGTATTGTGAACGTGCATTTAAAGATGACCAAACCACAGGAAGGTGGTTATTCTGAGAAGTCAATTAATTTGGACTATCAAATTCATAAGCAGGCACCAATATGAAGCGCATCTGGCACCAGCTCCCCATATCTTAGTTAAAACCTCGTTCTATAGTGCCACGTAAAGCAGAACTGCTGTACAGGAGTGATGCAGGTCTCTGAACCTGACATCAAAAGAACGAACCTATGCCATGCTACATTCTTCCTGCTGCAGTTATTTAATCATTTCTGGGCTCTGTGGAAGCACAGAATTTTAAGCTGGGATTTGAAAGAGGCTGTCTGGCACCCTGGGAGTGAGTTGCAGGCACAAGGGACAGCTTGAAAGAAGTTGTGCACGTCGGTGATGAAGGATTCAGGGGAGGGAGAGGGTGAGGAGAAATGCTTGAAGAAATGAAGCGTGGCTCAAAACCGAGGATACAGAGCTGAGAGGATGGGTGTGTTAAGAAATGACAGGAAGACGGGTGGAGCTCTGCAGACCCTTGCAGGAGGAGAAAGATGAAGTTGAAATTATTGTGTTATAAGCCCAGTCACATTAACTTCTCATTTTCTCGAAGTGTCCACAAATTGTCCCCAAACATACGGGAGCCTTTTTCTTGAAGATCTTGCTACAGAGAACTGAGTATTATTGGCAGAGTGGCATGTCAGGAGCAACAATTACTTAAAAGTCCAGAAGACGGAATTTCCCTCTTTGACATGTGTTACTGACTCGAGTGTCTGATATCCAGTAACAGATTTTTTTCCTGATCTGTCTCTTTCAGGAAGGAGATGCTGAACACGGCTGTTCCCAGTGTAACGGGTCAGGCTCTGCTCCTTGCTCACTGTGCCATGGAAGCAAGTTTTCAATGCTGGCAAACAGATTCAGAGAGTCCTACAGGGCTCTCCGATGTCCAGCTTGCAATGAAAGTGGCCTCCAGCCCTGCCAGATCTGTGCTGCCTGATCAGCACCGCCAGCCCTGCAGCAGGCTACAAGCATCGAGCAATATTTTGTTGAAAACTTGGAGTTACTTAACCTCCAAGCAGCCTCGCTATAATGACGAGTTTTTAAAAGATGGGAAAGGCACATTATACATATCTCACCGTAGCTGTGAATACCACAGCTCTGCTACCGACTGTCCCCCTTGTCTGCGACGCAGACCAGTCTGGCTTTGGACATAGCCCGGACCCCTGTGCCTGCAGGGGTGAGCGTACCCCCGGCGCGAGAGGAAATCACCAGCATTCGGAAGTTAAGCACCTGCGTAAATGTCCCTGGCATCTGGAACTCAGCCTAAATTTGCTGGCACTGTCCCTCAGGTATTTGGTGCCTGTCCACAGCCAGGTCCCGACCCACCAGGTGCTCCAGTAACACCATTAAAAGCAGCAGAAGCAGTTGCAGTTTGGGCACGTCGGTAACACGTCAGGGTGTAAAGTCTGTTTGTACGACAACAGCAGAGCGGTGCCTGCCCTAGGTTTTAACTTGCTGAACGTTTTAAAATCACACTGTCTTTTGTAGTTAACTCTGTGCTTGCCCTGCAGTGTCACAAGCATTTCTGGAAAATCTTGCCGATTCTTAGACCTGCTTTAGCGGACACAATGATTCCTTTGGGGTCTGATTTATGGGAAGAAATTGAAAACCCTTCCCAAACCTGGAGCTATAAAAAATGTACAGTAATTTATTATTACAAAGAGAAGTTATTAAGTTTTTAGCCCACTTATGAGGAAGTGCTGAACTAAAATTCCCCTGTACGATGCTCAGCACTTTTCAGGATCAGGCTGGTGGTGAGCAGGACTTCTGTTGCTTAATATTAATCCCATGTTGTAATCTGCAGAAGGTAAACTCTAATTAGTTGAGGTGAGGCAATGATGTGGGATACTTTGCAGGCACAGAACACAGGGGCTTCAAGAGGTTGAGGTAAACAGAGGAAACAGTATTCTTCCCCAAAGCTTTAACTTATTACGCTTTGTATTCATGAGTAAAATTAATGCAGCCTTAACTCGCATATTACCTCTGAGACTCTGATGAGTTAGGAGACTGCTCACATGTACTTCATGATGAGGTTGCAAGCCTAGACAGGGTAATTTATGGCCAAGTTTCTATTTTCCTACGGTAGGTTATAAGATTTCTCTGCAATACTTAAATGATTAGTAACAATGCCCTTTTAGCTCTTAGACTTCCATATGTTGCCTACTGAAATTGTTCAGTGGGTACTGAGGGTTTATTTTTCCAAAAAAGTGCATAAATCTATAGCAGATACTTGAATGGCTTCATTTATCGTATCAGGATCTGCAATACGAAAAAAATGTAGTCCTTGGGGTATTCACTGATGGCAGGTGAGACCTCACGGATCAGAAATTGTTGTCAAGTGGATCTCTTCCTGCAAATTTGACCTGTTGGCTGTCATAGTTTGTTGGGCTTGTTTAAAAGTTTCCCGTCTTAAGATAAGAAAAAAAGCAACCAGGCGAAATTGTTGCCTTATAGTTTAATGTTTACAATAAACTAGATGCAAGTATGCATTTATAAAATCAATATTTATTGCTCTTCAGTAATTACGATGTTTCTCAACCACTATTACTCCTCCTGGCTGCGTCAGCTATTCCCATTCATCCTGACATGTCACTGGGGTGATGCTTGCAGTGAGGACCTGTGCTTTCCCTTACTGAGTCCTGATTCCCGGTGCACTGGGGGCCACAGGATGTGTCCGTGCACAGCGCGAGGGCCGGGCTGTGAGCCACACGGTCAGAGCAGTGCTGGGTGGATTTGCACCCCCCTGCTTTAAGTGCACTCAGTTTATTTTTGGTAATACACTGACTTGATNCTGGAAGAGGGGAGATTTAGATGAGATATTAGGAAGAAATTGTTTCCTGTGAGGGTGGTGAGACCCTGGCCCAGGTTGCCCCGAGAAGCTGTGGCTGCCCCATCCCTGGAGGTGTTCAAGGCCAGGTTGGACGGGGCTTGGAGCAACCTGGTCTGGTGGGAGGTGTCGTGGAACTAGATGATCTTTAAGGTTCCTTCCAACCTAAACTATTCCATGATTTACCGAATAAATCCTCTTTTATTTTCCACAAAAAAGTATTTCAGCTTTCACGGTGGTGAGGCTACAGCTGAAGCAATGGGCTACTTTTAACACGCTGCTGTTTTTCTTCCTCTGTCAGCCGCAGCCTCCCGTCGGTGCCCGGCATGGCGCCAAGGCGGGAGGTGCGGCCCGAGCTGCCAGCGCTGCCCTCGGCCGCTCCGGCCCCGTCACCGGCCTAGAGAGGCACAGACCGGCCCGGGCCCAGGCTGCTGTGAGGCACCAAGGCCGAGCACCAGGGCGGCGGGCCGGGGGCTGCAGCTGCGGCGCTCCCTCCCTTCCTCTCTGTGCTGGTGCCGCGGCTGCCCAACGGGACGCCCCCGCGGTCCCGGGGGAGGGCCCTGCGCGGGGGCCCG
>VYXH01007236.1:400325-429621 GCA_013397275.1 Burhinus bistriatus | reverse complement strand
CCGAGCCGCTCTGCTGAACCCGTTCCTGCGTTCCCCGCTGGCTCTGCCCCCCCGCCCTTCGCTCCTGAACAGCCGTTCTTTGTTCCTGCTTGCGCGGAGGCTGTGTGGAAAACCGTAAATTTTGTTTGTGGGAGGGAGAAGCGGCGCGGGGGGCGCGCCGGAGCGGGGCCGGGAGCGGACACCGCCTGGCCGCCGCTGTTCCCCGCCGCGGGGGCGGCTGGCGGAGGCGGGTGTGCCCTCCTGGGGGCCCGCTGCGGGCCCTGCCTGCAGCCGGCGGCTCGGGTTTCCTCTTTATCGGAGCTTTTTTTTCATGCTGAGATGAAAACTTGGCGTTTCTGTGCCTGAGGTGCCGGTTGCGTACGCGCCCCCGGAGCAGAGCGCTCTGCCCAGCGCTGCCGGCCACCCCGCGCTGCTCTCCGGCAGGGACAGGGCGGGCAGCGCCCTGGCCGTGGTGGGAAGCGGGTGGCCGTGCTTCTTGGCCAGAAACAGCCGAACTGCTGCTGGCAGAGTCCAGCCACGCGAGAGGGACTTTGGTGCGGGCAGACAAAGCCACCAGATCCTGCCTGCTGCCCCGGGCTCAGCTCCGCGGGCGCTGTGAGCCCTGATGGCCTCGGTGAGGGCATGGCACGGCTGCCCCATGGCACCAGGGATGTGCACGGCCGCGACGGCAGCTCCGGCCTTTCCACAGGCTCAGCACTGGTGGCTGGGATCTGTTCGAATGAAAAACCGGATCAGTAGAAATGAACTCTGGTTTTCTGTCCTTGCAGAGCACTAACCCCTGCGTCACTGCGCGGTGCAGTACAGCTTTTTGGCCTAGTAGCGCAGCGATCATTAGACTTTTAAGTAGACTTCAAAATGGAAATGTTTTGCGGTGGCAGAAGGCTGTGTTAATGGCAGGTAAACAGCGTTTCCGCGTTGCATCTGCTCCTAGCAGAACAGCATCCTACTAAATTTTCCTTCTAGCACTGTTGTGTCTCAGACCCAAGCTCCAAACTGTGCATCAAAACTGTCCCTTTTGTTGGCATTTTCCTTTGAACAGTGGCACAGAAACAGGGATGAATTCTAATCTTTATTACAAGCTGATGCTGGGCTTTTGCCCTCTAGCAGTGACTGGTTTTTGTGAACACCAAGGTGAAGAATAGAGCAGGCTCCATTCTATTTGTTTTGGCCGTGTGTGTTTAAACATTAACGATAGAAGTGAGCAGCTGTATAGTGCAGGGCATTTCCTTGGCACAAAACCCCATGGGTTTGTGAATGTTCTCAGCAGGACAAGATGTTTAAACAAATGTTGACTTTGGGCTAAATTCATCTTTGATACAACCGACTTAAAACACAAGGAAGGATTTTTTTTTTTTGTCTCAGCCAGCTGCCAGTTCTCCGTCTCCTGTTGGCAGAGGTCTGGCTTTGATGAAGGCAGTGCCCAGAGGAACCCGGAGTGTCCCCGCCTGCGAGACGCACAGCCAGCTCTGGCACCCGGGCACTGCGGCTGATGCACAGCAGAGGTGGGCTGAACGTGGGGCTGTGTCCTGGGGCTGAACCTGCCCGGTTCTGCTCCGGTGCGGATGCCCAGGGGAGCCCTGGCCAGTGCAGCAGTGGAGCACAGCCCCGCACGCTCACCCGCAGCTGAGGCAGCCCCAACAACTAATTCACCAGTGGTGGCGTGACAACCTGCGGCGTGCAGCCTTGCTCCAGCTGCTGCCGGCCCGGGCGCTGGAAGGCAGAGAATGCCTCTTGCTAAGTAACCTTTTATTAAAAATTGTCAGATCCTTAAAAACTGAATTGGTTTTATGGGTTAGAGTAGGAATGGAAGATGATATGTTGCACTTCTACCAAGAAATAACAAGTTTTTCCTGTTGGCTGAAAGCCTGTAAAGATGACATTGGGCTTGCTGAAGTCACCAGGCTTCTGCATGCGATCTCGATGGGGTCAGCTTCTCGTCTCCAGCGTCCATCTCGTGAGGAAATGACTAATGAGATACATGAATCTAAAAGATGCAGTGGCGTGTTTTTGTTTTAATTGTCTGTTTTTTTTCCTGTGTTCAATGGCTCAGTACAAAATGGGATTGGATCCCTGTAGTGGTGTCATGCCCTATACTGAAAACCAAACTGTCATGAATGTGAAATTCTTTTACAAAGGAAAACTCCAAAATATCCTCACGAGCCGAAGTGCCAGAACTTTGAACAGTAAATACAGGCAAAGATGTTTAGTCTGCAGCCTTTCTATTTCTCTTCTGTTTCTGTTAATCATCTACAGCTATTCCTTTTTTTTTCCCCTAGAATAGGACTGTGCAAAGATGCATTTAAGGTTTTCTTAAAAAAAAAAAAAAAAAAAAAAAAAGAGAGGAGGGGGAGAAAAAGCAAACATTTTTTTCTCTCGCCCTGCTGCAGAAATCCTGAGCTGTATCTTTGGCAAGCTTGGGCAGTCAAATTTGCTAACTGTGTAGTTTAGACTGCCACGCTATGGCTAACCAGTGGATGTGCTCTGAAATACTCATTTGAAAACTGAACAAACTTGGGAAAGAGAAGGCAGGGCCACCTTTTGCTGATTTTCATGTGTGTTTGGGTATTAGAGGTGAGAGGAGAAGCAGAGTTGCTAGCGCTTTTCATTGTGAAAGATTTGAACCAGAGTAGAAATGCAAATGGAAATTGTACTCTGTAGCGTACTTCCACATGACTTGAGAAGGGCAGTTGGAGGTGAATAGTGAGGCTAATTATGACAGCCAGAAGCACAGAGCAGAAAGGTTAAAATAATCCTCATTTGTATGTGGCAGCAAAGTGCATCGCGTGCTTTTAACCAGGAATTTGATATGATTGAAAAAATAATTGCCATAGTTACTTATAAATGCCATAGTTGACTTCAGGGCTTCTGCTCTTGTTCTTTCTGTTGTGACTCTGCAAGTTGAACCTTTGGATGTTGTTATGTTGCAAAATAGGGTGGGAAGGTGCAACCAGACGAGCTCTCAGAGGAGACCAAAGCCAAAGCAGTTGGGGTTCTTCAAGGGCATGTTTGTGCCGAGACATCTCCTGCCTGACAGAAATCCCACGTATTGCCTCGACTGGGGCATTTCCGCTGTCGACTGCAATTTATGATCTCTGAGGATGGAGCGCAAAAGTCTCTCGGACTGTGGAAGGTGTCACTGCAGGCTTTTTTTTTGACCCTCCTCCCTCTTGTGCATCTCAGGTTAGGTTTAAAACATCGCTGCTTTCTGCAGCAGGATCACACCCAGCTTCTCCAGAAACGTGCTCTTACCGCAGAGCTGCGTCCTCTGCTTTCATTACGTAGAATCAGTAAGAAACGGGTGGTAATTAGGTGGACAGCAGGCTACATCAGATGTTGGGGTATATATTCTTGTACGTTGATGCAGAAATATGCTAGAAAGTATTCTGCCATTGCCATGTGTTTCTTGAGAAAACGGCCCCTCCACGGTGGGTGTGGGAGGACAGGCACTGGCAGAGCCCGATCCTGAGGGATGTATTGGGTGGGTGGGATGGATGGTGGTCTGCAGGGGACGCTTTCTTTCCGCTGAGTGCGCCTTTCGGACAGCGGCGACATAGGTGAGGAAGAATCCTGCTGGAAGTGGGGACGTGAACGTCTGTCACGCCAGTCTGACGTGCGGCTGCGTCACGGGGGCTGCAGGAGAGCCAGGCTTGTTTCGCCTTTGTGGGGTGCGGAGCTGAGGGGAGTCCTGCCCTGTGCCCGGGGGCTGAGCCTGCCAGAAGGGACAGCAGTTCTGCTGGGGTGCCCTCGAGGTTATTGCAGGTGTTGTTTTTGAGTGAGCCCGTGAACTGTAAATCAAATGTTTAGCTCAAGTCTGACAAATTGATTTGTATTTGAAATAAGTATATCTGTATGTGAAAGGGTTTTGTATTTATCGCTCTTTACCACAGCAAGTAGTCTATGCAGTGTTTGCTAGACTTTTTTTTTTTTTTTTTATATTTATGTTTTTTCACAACCACCACCTTTCCAAACCAATAACAAAGTGGAGGAATCTGAAAAGGTTTAGCTGATTTTGCAGTGTCACTGCTTCATTTCCTTGCAGTTAAAAAAGAAAGAATCAGAATTTTTATGAATTTAAATATTATTATTTTTGCAAGTCTTTGAAGCTGTCATTTTGATTTATGTGGGTTCCATTTGATCTTGCATGTAAAACCAGCCCTTCATTGCTTTGAAATATTTCATTTTTATACAAATCATTATGTGTAACCTGCAGTGATTTCCCTGTGCTGCTAAACAGTGCCGCTTTTAGAGGCCTGCTATTTCCCTCAAATAACTTCTAAGAAACATCGCTGTGTTTGGAAACTGCTGCTTTTGATAAATGATGTTACATGTTCCAGTTAGGAAAGGTATGTGGGGTCTTAATTCCCGGGATTCGGAATAATGACTAATGCAGTCAATTCTGCTTGTTGTTATTTGTAGAAAACAATCGATACATTTGCAGGAAGACCAAATGAGAGCACAGGAATGCTTAACCTAATTTTAATTGTCAGGTTTTTGTAGGTGGAGAACGGAGTGCTTCAGTTCCGGTAGGTGTGAGGTGTTCCCCTCCGCGCTGGGGGTACGGGGCTCTCCCTGCTTCCGGGCTGCTGTTTGCTGGGACTGCGCCTGCAGCTCCGACGTCTTCAGGAAACGCTCATGACCAGCAGCCAGGCTCGAAAAAAGTCATTTCATAGCTGTGGATAGCTTAAAGGCAAAGTCGGCTTCGTGGCTTCTGCTGTCACCAATTTGTTTGGAGTCCTTTTAGCGTGATGGAGGAGAAATGTCTTTAAAATAAGAAAATCAATCTGGAAAGAAATTTAGTACAGGAACTCATTGGAACTATTTAATTTTTTTAGGAAAAGTATGCACGCTTTGTCTGGATAACTGTTTCTTTTTCCTAGAAGTACAGCATTTTGAGTTGCAGCGTTTGGAGCGGTGCGTCCCTGGATGCAGATGTAGGAAGCGTGTCGGCCGCAGCCTGGGAGGGCGTGAGGGCGCGAAGGCTGTCCCTGAGCGGGCAGAGCGGTGAGGCTCGCTCCTGTGTCAAGTAAGCGGACGGGCCTCGGGGGTCCCCTCTGCATTGCCAGCATAGCCGGGGGTGGCGTTGGTCCCCTCCTGGGGGGACCCTTCCCCAGCTCGGCACACGCCGGGCGTGGGGCCGTGGCCGAGGAGGGGGTCCAGGGGGGCCCAGCTCCGCTCCGCCTGGGCCGGGGGACAGGCAGGGCACATTCACAGGCTGGACCACAAGATGGCATTCCCTGCTCGCCAGGAGCCGCCGGCGGGGCGGGAACGGCCTTGGGTGCTTGGGAGATGTTGCCTCTGCCCCGGCAGCTCTGGGATTGAGCCCGGTTGGCCCGCCTGTCCTGCTGCCCTACCGGCAGGCAGGAAAGCTGCCCTTGGACACCCCGGCCGCATTCTGCCCGTCCCCTCCGGGCCAGCCCCGGCACCCTCTCCGGTGCTGGCTGGCATGCTGAGGGGACGGTAGCTGTCCCCCGAGAGCTCCCAGGGCCGTACGGCAGGAGCAGGTCTGCAGCCCACCCCCGCCCCGGCACCCCGAGCCCCTTCTGCTGGTTGCAAGGGTGCCCTTTGCGGCAGGGCCAGCAGTCGTGTTCCCGGTGAGAGGTGCGCGGTGGGCGCCTTGGTGTTTGGGCATGGCCACAGGCGAGCGGCGCAGTAGTAGCTACCTCTCTTCAGGCAATTCCAAATTTTGGAAGGCCTTGCTCTGTCCTGTGGCCCGACACAAGGAGTTGGGGATGAGGATGCTGGAGCCAGTGTCACGTGTGACTTGTGGAAGGGATGACAGCGCCTGGCCCGTGTCCTTGCTGAGCAGGGGAGGTGACACGGGGCAGTTTGTGTTTGTGCTCCCGGGCAAGGAGACCGCAGGGCAGGGCTGAAGCCCTTGGGCTAATGGGAGCCCTTCAGACAGGGATGGGTCTCCTGTGCCCCCGGTGCTGGGAAGGAGGGTTCGGGGCTTGAGTTACTGCGGGGCTGAAATAACAGCCAGGCTGAGATCTCTTTGTTCTCTGCTGCTGTTAGCTTTGGCGTCCCCAGGGAATGGAAAGCTTGCAGGGAGGCTGTGGCTGGCTGGAAACACTATTTTTGTGGCTGTTAGACTCTCCTAGCCATTACATCTGCTTGTAGACTTGTACTGTTATTTCTTTTACTGTGCTGTGTAGGAAATTGAGTCTATTTCTGTTTAAATACTGGGGTAATAGAGCCTGCTATTTAGTGAAAGATTTATGTAAATGGCTCTTTGTTTCACACGATTGGGCCTTACAGAGTGTAAGTTACATCGATAATGTAATTATGCCACTAGTACCATTTCAAAGCAGCACGTTGTGGAGAAGCCTCCAATTTCTGTACAGAATAGACTGGAAAACGTTGCACTTCTAAAATCAACTTCTATTCTGCAGTAAGAAAAAATAGTAGAGCTGGATTATAGAACAGCGTGTTCTGGAGTTACCGACCTTTTTAGCTTAGAACCCAGGATTTCTTTAATCTCAGAAGCGTGGAGCACCTATTACTGCACATCATAATTGCATTACCTAAACTGAGTTAGCCTTAAAACGCAATTTCCTCACCTTTCCTAAAGCATCACATTTTGTTTAACGTCAGTCTGGTGGTCAGTATTTCTTCAGTCTGGCTTTTGTATTAGCATGGAGGTTACAGTAACTTTTGAATTTTATTTGAGTTCAGTAAATTATCTTGCCCTTTACAATCTTGAGTTCATTATTCAGGTGAATGTTGGTCGCTTTTTGCAATGGAGAGCGAGGTCCTTGTATCCTTCTGTGTCTCACTTCTAGCCCAGGGAGTTTTGTAAGTTCCAAAATAGACTATTTGTCCTTAGAAGTCCTGTTCTTCTGCGTACGTTTCTTTTATAGGATGTTGCCCTACAGGCAACCTATACAATTTTGGCAAAATTCCTTTTCGGTGGGGGTCTTGGTGCAAGGATCTCTTTCTTCCAGCCTTGAAATGACTCGTCTTTCCAGCCTGAGGGCAGTGAGGTTCCCCTGAGCAGGAGCAGGCAGTAGCAGCCCCTTACCCTTGCTGCGGGTGCAAGAGCGTGCCCTCTTGCCAGGGTGGACCCACGCTGCAATCCAAAGTGACCTCCTGCGGTCACACTCTTCTGGCAGCTTTTGCAGGACAATGAATTGTTCCGTACCAGAGTCTGCGTTCAGGTGACGCTGCACTGTGCCTTTCCAGCTTTTTGCTTGAGGGAAATAGGTTGTGTGGCTGAACGGGCTTAGCAGCAGTGACAAGGAGTGAGCTCATTGCAGAAACTCGGGACGCTGTTGTTCTCTGCAGAGTGCAGCACAGAGGGCTTTGGCCCATGGAGCTGCTATGCTGCCGAAAGCCCTGCTTAGCCCTCATTTGAAAAGCGTGATACAGGTCAAGAGCTTGTGTCTTCATTTCTGTGGTGTGGAGGGTGTGTGGAAGATGTTCCTATACTGCAGCAAGAGCTAGCATCTCCCCTTCAAGTGATTTTTCTCGTAGCAGTACTGTGGGTTTTCTGTTTGTTTTCTAATCTTACTTACTAAGCTAATCTTACTAAATTCTTTCCGCTAACTTGGAGATTGCAGACGGTTAATACCAGGCAACTTGTACCTGTTGAGAGAAGCTATGAAACTGCTTCTGAATTGACAAGTGACAGCTAGCAATTTTCTTTTACCCATGTGAGAAGCGGTAATCTTTACCCTGTGCGTTTTTATCCCAGTATCCCAGTCCCATGGAGAAACACATCACGGCTGTAGAAACAGTGGAAGAGAAAACAGGTAAGCCACCTGACTTCTCTTACAGAGCTAATTAAAATTTTTCATAACCTTTAAAATTAATGATGTAATAGTTGTATTTCAATAGCAGCTGGGCACTGCGAACATGCCTGGGATTCCTGTGTGCTGGACATTCTGTAAGCAAGACCGAGAAAATATTACTCCCCCCACCCCAATGCGTGTGTTTTAACTGCATTAAGTATTTGAATTTTCAGCTTATTCTGAGGCCGTTAGACACGTTATGCCTGGTTTCTCTGTAGTACGTTCTTTTGTTGTGCGGTTCCTTGGTGTTTCTGTGATGGTTTCCATCTGCAGTGCTCTGCGGATCAGATGTAGGGCCCCTGGAAGGAAGCACTGTGAGCTGTGTGGGTCGAGCCTGGGGCACTCCACAGGCATCTCACTACTTGGCTTTCATGATCGCTGCCTTCCGAGGGATCGCTTGCTGTTTCACTTCCCAGATGAGGAGGTAGTTCCAGGAGTGAGACTTGTGCGGTGGCCTTGTAGGATACTGACAGTCAGAAAGCGATCACAGATCTTCAGTCTCTCACTTTGTCAGTCAGAATTCCTGAAATACTGGAGATCAGATGGTCCTATTTCCCAGTCATATTGACAGGAAAATAAATCTGCTCGGGTCAGAGCGCAGTTGTCAGATCAGGTCTGCTGATACCACATGGATTTTTGTTTTCCAGTTGCTAAGCTTGCAGGAAGCGCTTGCAATTAGGCACTCAAAGTAACATGCCTGTGTGGAGGATGTATTAAACAGTTAGGCCACCACATGGGAAACAAGTACCATAGGACTTTGCGTGGAAATAACCACCTTTATTTCTAATATGGGAACTGTGATGAAATACTCATTTGGGATGAAATAAGAATTTACAGACTTTAAACTGTTAGTCCCAAATGCTTTAATCCCGAGCGTTTTAGTCCCTAAATTCTTGATCATACATTTAGACGTGTCTTCTGTCTTACAGCTCAGGTTTAATGGTGGCTCTTAATTCCAGGCTTATGGTTTCTTCCTAAGCAAGTTGTTAGTGAGGTTGCCCTGAGATTCAAGAAGGCTGAGCATTAGTGCTGCCGTTGCTGTTTTCTTCAAATGTAGTAAACCACTCTTTCCAGAGAATGCTTTTCTGCTCTGTGTTGCGTGGAGATGCTCCATATTATTAATGTGATGTATTTGTTAGAGTTCTGAAAACCAAACCCCGTGGAGTTTTCATTTCACAGATCCCACCAAATGCAACCGTTCAAGAAGGTACTCTCTTATCATGGAGAAGTCTTTAACCTGGGCTGCCTGCCAGTTGGCTTCTCCTTTGGTAGCGTTCTGTTCTTGATCTGGGTCATTAAATATTAAAAGACAAAGTGATTCTAAAAGCAAACGGGTTTTTTGAGCTACTAAATAACTGTAATTTGTTTCCTAATAGATAGTTTTGTCCTTGTCACTGGGTCCAACTCAACACAAAAATAAATGTGTGATGAGACAGGACTGTTCTGTAAATCTCGTACACAGTGTGTTTGCCCAGTGAATGAGCCGGAGTATATAAATTGGGATGGGGACAGAATTAAACTAAGACTTAAGTCTGTATGTTGGTCTGGTAGCTCAGTTGCCCGAGCTTTTCCCTCACCCCAGTCATTGTCCGCCCGGAGGGCCAGACCCTGCCGTGGGATGTGGGAGGAAGTCCCACGTGCTTCCACACAGCCCAGCACCGGCACTGCCTGTGGTGCTTTGCTACCTAGGACCACCAGTATAAATGCCAATAAAATGTTTGTACTACACGCTGGATAAAGGGGGTCTGGGTTGCAGTGATGGATGCAGATGCTCTCCTCCTCAGGCAGAGCACAAAATGCGTGTAGCAGTGTTATTTACAGCCATCTGGCAAAGCAACAGAAGTACTGGGTTATGCTTTAAAAAAAAACCAAAAAAACCACAAACCACAAACCCCCAAAAAAGCCCCATGAAAACCACCCCTCTCAATGCTCTGTTAATTGGCCAGCATTTCTGCTTGCACATTTGCTGTACTGTGAAGTCTTCAAACTACTTTGTTTTTATTAAAAAAAAAAAAGGTAATACTTGCTGCTGTAACTCTTCCCTTCTGATTTTGTTTTATCATCAGATTCGTCTACGGGGATTATTTACCGGAGGAGAATTGCAACGTGCCAGAATGTAATTCCTGAAATTTTAAGAAAGGTAACTACGTTTTGAGAAATTTAGTCAAGTTGTAAAAGCGTAATGCTCCACTGGGGTTTATCTTGTTTAAAAGGATCACATTTCAGAATGATTTTTTTTTTTTTTTAAAAATTAGAAAAGTTATTTCTAAAGAGAAGTTAAGAGAAAAAATATTCTTGAGGAACTGATTTTTATATTTAACCTGAATGGACAAAATTGTTGCCTTGAGCACACTAAGATGTAACTGGTGGTGGTGGTTGTTTTACACGCAGTGATGGGCTTTTAACTCTTGTACCTGGAAAAAGTAAAGCTGCTTTAAAATGTTATCTGGGCCACAGTGAAAGTACAGCTGTTCCCCCCACCTCAATATGATAATCTTACTACTGTCAGTGCTCATGATTTTTCTGTGGTAGATGGTATTTTTATAGAAGGCTAGTCTTGTGGAACTTGGCAAGAAGGCAGCAGCTAGTAATAAACACTAGGTAATTATCTCTAAGCTGAAGTCATGTATTTTGGATGTCTGATCCATTGATCCTGAACACATTGGGTTGTAATCTCTCACAAAACCATTCTGTAAGTGAATTCAGAGGGAATTAAAATAATACTTAATGTGCCTATAGCATGTTGCAAGTTAAATATGGCATTGTAGGGTCCCTATAAAGAAGGTGAAACATGATTCCTTAAAAGCTGTAGAAGACATAAGGACCTGGGTTGTGCAATCCCTTAGTGTCTCTCTCTTGTGTCTCTTTTAGTGACAGTCCTTTCTTCACAGTTTGTTATGGGAGAAGAATTAGCCTTAATTTATTGTTTGTTTTTTTGCATAGTGTCTTGCAGCAGATAGTCTGTATACAGAAAAGAACACTTCCATTCACGCATGGTTAAATAACTGTACTTTTTCACAGCCTGCATGCTTAAGAGTATGCACGTGCTCTTTTCCTGGTGCTGAGTTGTCTGTTATGTTTTTGCCTCTAAACATGTGTTTGTCTCTTCCAAGCCTCACCTGCCAAGGAGAACATACCATTGCCCTATGCAGGCAGAATGTAAATAAACCAATGGTGAGATTTTCATCCCTTCTTCGGCCCACGCTTGCTAGGTGAAGGTCATTGAGACTGACAAGTGGGCTCTTGGAGGAGGAGGCCTCCTGGGAGAGAGGAGCTGGAGCAGGGCATCAGCCACTGCACCAGGCAGCAGGAGCCTGCAGAGGTGCAAGCCTTTCTCCTGCCCTCGTGGTTTAGCTGGCGGGTTTGGCTGCCTTGCACGTAACTGATTTGGTGGCTTCTGTTATCATTCATTGTCGTAAGTTAGCTGTCGGCAGCAAGAGAGAAAGCATGAAGCGACGCAGGTAAGTTTGCCTGCAGTGGTCTCGGCAGTCCGGGTGGGGACTGAGCAGCTTCCCTGAATCTTGAAGCATTTGCATGGCCTTAGTAGCTGCTGAGGAAGTTGAGTGTTCTCATCAGGGCTAACCACTGCTGATGTGCCCTCCTCTTGAATCCTCAGTCTTGTCCTCCGAGGCTAGTAATACTTTCAAAATACTGAGAAGTGATTCTACCCTTTCTTTTTTTTAAAAAAAGCTGCAATTCTTCTCTTTCCTAGGTCAGTGTCTTAAAGGTGCCGGACATCTACTTGGAAGAGGAATCTTGGCTTAATATGAAGAAAAGAAATATGGCTATGAAAAGTCATTGTCTTACGTGGACACAGTATGCGTCTCTGAGTGAGGAGTCTGTCTTCAGAGAGAGCTTGGAGAATCCAAACTGGTGAGTGCTGGCCTCTGCGTGTAGCAGTGCCTGTGTGCTGGCTCAGAGCTGCCTCTGCAGGTCCATAGCCTTGAAAATGGATTTTGTGTTGCCTTTTGAATGCTTGGAATGAGAGGGGTCTGAATAATAATTTCTTTGCTATGTCTTCAATGCATTTGAAGCAGCAGCTGTAGATTTCCTGTAGCTTTCCTCTGGCTAGTTCAGACGCGAGGTTAGGTTCTCTGGCCATAGCACAAATAATTGCTGGAAATTAATTTTCTGTGTGCTGCTCTGCAGTCATAGAAGCCTGCCCCGCTGTTCCTGCACAGCAGGCATAGCCAGAGTGTTCGTTTTGCTCTCGTGTCTACCAACAGATGCTTGGGCAGCAGTTTAAAAATTGTCAGCTCCCTCCTGCTTGCTAGCCCTTGGCATGGATCATACTTGTTCCCAAACAATTTTCTGTCTCTGGTGTTTGGCCCGCTGTGCCCCAGAGATGTAAGTTGCCATGAGACTTGGCTTGGGAGAGCACATACTTGTGTTTGTGCAAAGTGGAGCCCAGAAATGTCTTTATGCACATTTATGGCATAATCAGAGTGGAATTTCTAATTCCCGTAGCATTGAAATGAGCAGGTATGTGATACATGTGATGCTCTTCAAAAAAAGATTTATTTCCAGCTGATGTGAACCCCATTAATTCTTACTTTGTTCTGATGACTCTTGTAATTAGTTGTTACTTTTGCCTTGTGAAGTTCCCTGGGAAGCGTGGCCGGGTTGTCCAGCAAGGTCCATGTGACTTCAGAAAGCTCTAAGGATGTTTAAGGAAAAAAACCCACCAACTTCAGGTGAAATTAAATTCCTTGTGGCTCAGGTGTTTTTGAAAGCGCCATGCTGGGACATTGCTGTTTGGGAACACATTCATCTGGATTTTTAAACTGTTTCGTTTCAAAAGTTTGCTGGGACCCTGTCCTTATTGAGGCTTCCTCCATGTTGGAGCTGCATTCCAACTGTAGATCTTGGTCCTGTTGGTGTAGCAGCTTTAACTGCTGCAACTAGTCACTCACTCATGCCCTGTTTTCAAGGCTTTTCAGTTCCAGTTTAGGAAAGACACTGTCCTGAGCGTGCTGCTTCTGCTCCTGCAGGCTTGTGCAGGGGAGTTGTCCGAGCTCGGTGTCACCACCACTTGCTCTTACCTTAAAGCGTACGGTGGCAATCGGGAAGGCAGAGAAGCAGAGTTTAAATCGGAGGTGTACCTGGGCTACCAAAGTGTGACTGTAGCCTTCACGGATACAGGCTGTCACCTGCCTGCTGGGGCGACGGTGCCTCTGGAGGTACCGTGGGCACCGATGCAGGTCAGCAGCTGCATTACATAGCTGCAGGATCCTGCAGACCTCAGCTGTGCTGCCCTGACCAAGTGGGTTCAGGGATACCTGGGTGTGCACACCGCTCTCACCTCTTCAGGAGGTCAAAACAGGCATGAAGTTTCAGCTGCCTGTAGTATACATACGGTCACATTTACATTTCAATAGATGAAGGAATTATGCAAAGGGTATAACATTAGCAGGATACTATTGCACTGGAGAGAAATAAGAAAACACACAATGAGGAGACTCAGGTCATCCTGATTAGTGGGAAAATTGTCCATTATGCCTCTAAAGAGAGAACATTACGAGAGTGATGGTAACCTGAGTACAGACAGAAACTTGTCTTTCTCCCCTACTAAGCACTGCTGGGCAGATTTCAGTAGCAGCCTCCTGAAACTCTTCAGGGCACTAAAAGCATGAAGAGAATGAGAAAATTCTGCACCTCAGGTAGGCACTGTGCGCACATCGTAGCGGGCTGTTTGTTTAATCAGCTTTACATGACATTGTTAAGGATGCTGGTAAATGAAAGCAGAGCTCCGCTTTGCTGGCTTGCATCTCTATCAGCTGCCCGAGCAGGTCGACTGCCTTCGCCTCTCCCTGCACTTCCCCAGCTTGTGGTGGGCTCCACGGCAGGGCCCTGCCCGCTCCCAACCCAGCAGGGAGCTGGTGGCTCGCAAGATGTGGGGACAGCGGCTGGAGGCCACCCTGCTGGCATCCCCTGGGGTGCGTTACAGCCATGGCAGCTGCAGCCCTGCTCTGTGCCTCCGCAAGGACGTCTCTTGCCAGTGGGGTCACTGACAGGCCTGCTGCTTCGGAGAGCTGCAGCCTGGTCCCAGGCGTGCGTGGTGGGATGATGCTGATGGGAATCCAGAATATTTCTACCCCTGTCAGATGAAGTTCCAGTACCTATGCTGACTTACGCCCAGCTACTTTGACATAGACTTTGCTGTAGAAACCAAACCACAAATCCAGTCCCTGCAGGGACCCGTGGCTTAGACATTTAGCAGAACCTCACCCATAAGGTGTGGATTAGTTTACCCAGTTTGAGATTGGCTGTTACATCCTTTATTTTTTTCAGCTAGAGAACTGCAAGTCTGAGAAGGGAGACTGCTACCTTCCTGGTGTCCCTGATGGAACTGGGGCAATTGAAGTGATGCTTCCTTAGTCCCAACCAGTCAATTTAACCACAGCGTAGTTCTTCCTCTTAACGTCAGGTGGTTATTTTGTCCTAAATAAATGTGAACACGGTGATGTGAACTGCTGCATATTCTTGCAAAGTGAATTATTGTGGGTGCTTCCAAGCAGAGCATATAAATGTCTGAGAAGATCTAGTAGCAAACGAACATTACCATAAATAAATTATAAACCACTGAAAGAGGCATGATGAGGCATATCTGTACATTCAGAAGCCAGAAAGCACCTGTGTTATCCTCTTGGCTGAACTCCTTCCTGACACTTTTTACTTGGTTTCCATGATGTAATTGCTGTTATATACAAGCATATCTCGATGTTTGAAGTCCAAAGAAAGCCAGTTAGTCCCCGCGGACAAGGGCTGGCCACAGGCTGGGTAGGTCCAGACTGGAGCAGCGTTTGCCTGCAGCGGGTCTGGGGTGGCTTGCTGGCACTGCCCTGATGCCTGAGAATATAACGTGTCCTGGGGTTTGCTGGCACTGTCCCGGTATTTGCCAGCAGTGTCGGCGGGATGCATCTCTGGAGGGCTCTGGGGCTCGCAGCTTTCACTACCAGTGTATCAAACCAGTCTGAATCTTGTCAGCTGCTCTCCTCCGCTAGCATGCATACGTGTTTGGGTTAGTGACAATTTCTAGAGGGATTCGCTTGTGCTTACCCTAAAAGTGTGCATTACGTACATTAGGTTTGAGCTTGCTTTCCACCCAGCTGAGCTGGGCAGTGTCCGTGTTGACGAGGAGGGCTCTGGGAAGAATTGTTTGTGCACAGTGCCAAACCGAAGGGGAAAGTCAGTGGCAAAACTCCTCTGTAACTGCCTGGATTTATGTGGAAGCAGTGTAGTGGCAAATTTCCGTGTGTCCGGGCAGGTTATACCTGTCTTTCCGCAGTGGAGAATCCCTGTGTAGCTTGAATTCTGTCTCCAGTGTCATTTGCCATCCCTCTGTGTTTTGGTTGGACTGCTTCCCCCCTTCCTGCCAGGAGCGTTTCTTTGCTTTTTCATTTTGTATCCCTCAATTGCCATCAGATTCCCTTTATTACTGAGCATTTTCCCTCATTTCCTACAGCCCGAGGGAGCTGAAATCTCCTGCAGCGCGGTGGGTGAGAAGATGTCTCCCTGATGTGGAGAGATGCATGTGTGATGCATGAGCAGTGCTTGTTGGCTAGAGATGGGAATTCAAAAGATCTCCCGTACAAAAGCTCCCTCTTTTGAAGAGCTTTCCACTGGATGTAACTTTTAATTTAGTTTTGAAAGCCATGCAGGCTTTGGAAACTCTCCCTGACACTATCTGAACAAGAATGTTGCTAGACTTTTTATACTAAAGACAGTTTAATTAAGCTCCCATCATGAAAACAATTAGACCAAATTTACCGTACTTATCTAGTCAATAAGTTAGTAGTTGGATCTCATTAATAGACTTCTCCCTGTGACTGTGTTGTAATGATGCGGCATTGCCAGCTGCGTGCTACAGAAATGAATCAGAGATCAATATTTTCCTTGAGCCTCCCTTTTTTGTCTCCTAAAATGGTGAAACTGCAAAATGACTAAATAAATGCCAGCCAGAGCAGCTAAGTTCAATGGTGGATTTTTGCTGTTGACATCCATCCTGTGGTTGGGGGGAGCTTCTCATGTTCTCCAGCTCCTTCCCTTGAGCTCCGCACCTTACCAAATTGCATTGACAGAAATAATAAGTGGTCGTGGCCCACCGAGGGCGTCAGTGGTGCCAGGTTCACATGCGTGCAGTGGGGATAGAGTGGGGGGTCCTCTCCTCACTGCTGCCACTGCCTCTGTCCAGCTTGGGTGGGATGATGTCCTGAGCACTCTCTATAAAATCATACAAACGTATTTCACTGTGTCTGCAGTTGGCTGTCATGTTTCTGGACATGGCTGGTGTGTCCTCTCCAGACCTGTCTCTGTGTTGCTGCTCTTC
Source organism: Burhinus bistriatus (assembly GCA_013397275.1). Classification (NCBI taxonomy): domain Eukaryota; kingdom Metazoa; phylum Chordata; class Aves; order Charadriiformes; family Burhinidae; genus Burhinus; species Burhinus bistriatus. Next base: position 413,505 of record VYXH01007236.1, on the reverse strand, counting down.
GGGCTTCTCCAGTAAGCTCCTGTCTTTCCTGGAGCAGAGTCCAGCTGGACCTTCAGCAGCGCTGACCACGGGAGCTGGTCGTTACAACCCTCTTGTTACACTGAGGTTCCCGTATCTCGCTACATTTGCCGTTGAGATTGTCCTACAAAATATGTGCATGTAAGAGATGAATCCCTTAGGTATCAAAAACTAACTTTCTAACATAGAGTTTACACTTAATGTTTACTAAGTAGACAGAGAAATAAGTGTGTTATGTTCCTGTTTCTCAGGACAGATTTCACACAAAAAGGCAGAATATCAGTTACGGGGGCAGGTTTGCTCAACTGCGTGTTAGAAGCTTTTGCTCAATCGTTTTTAAAACAAGGTGTGAAGAAGGTAAGTCACTTATTCCTTGAATTTCTTCCCTGAATTATATTCTAAATTTTTTCAAATCGCCAGATCATCTGGGCTCAAAATTAAATTGATGTTTTAAATCTGGATTCTTTATATCTTCTAATTGTTGAAAAAATATTTGACCTTTTCTTTTGTCTACAGAGAATAAGCAGAACAAAAATGGATTTAGTTTTATTATGGTAATAGTTTTATTTCAAATACATTTTGAAACACAGCATGTATGACTGTATCAGTTTCTGTAATTCATTCTTATTCCTGATTTCCCCCAGGCATTCAAACAGTTCTTCTTCTTAATGCCTCATTGTACCAGCTAATACTGTAATAATAATTTGCAGTTCTATAGCACCTTTACACTGAAATAGTCAAAAGTAGTCAACCTGAATTTATATCACGTCACACATTTTTCTCCAGTAATGTTAGATTTTTTTTTTCTTCTTGGCAGCTTGATGTATTTACAATAGCCACAGTCAGTCTCCCTGTAGCAGTTCTATATACTTCAATAGTTCTGTCTTTCAGTGAGAATTATGAAAGAGGATAAAAGCTATCCAGCAGAGCATCCCAAGGGAGTTGGTGTTCAAAGGCCTTTCGTTTCTGGGAGTCATGTCATATTGATAAACTAGGTTTAACAGCAACGTCTCCTGAAGCATTCGTTGGGGGATGAAGTTGTGGGGAAGTCTTGTTCTCTGGAAGTTTGTGCCTTGAAGAGATTTGGGGGTTCAGGTTGTGCTGTGCAGACTGTTTAAAATTTACACCTGCTGAAAAAGGAGCAAGAAGGAGAAGGAGGGAATATTTAATTAAACCTTTTTTAATGAGAAAGTAAGAGGGGCTTTTTTCCCTTTTGTGTACTTTTTCCCCTCTTACAGTTTGTATCTTCTTTCAGATGAATGAAAGTGTATGAAAACCTGGCATTTGCACAGGTGGGCTCATGAAACTTATGTACTGCAAGACTATAATGAACCTATATTTACCATCATTTATCATTTTTTAGTTATCTAATGGAGAAGTTTGTTTTTTAGATGAACTTGGATGTTCACAGTTCAGATCATGCCTTTTGCCATTCTTTAATTACTCATGGGGACCGAGTGGTTAATACTGGTGGAGTTTTGTTTTGGGTTTTTTTGTTTTGTTGTGTTTTTGTTTTTTAAGTGGTTTTAGCAGTGTCCTGTCTTTTCTCCCGCTGAAGTCAGTGGGTGTTGGAGCGTGGAGCCTGGGCAGCACCCACGGTCCCTTCGGACACTCTCCTCTGCACTGGCGCAGCACCAACAGCCCCAACCTCTCGTTTGTGCTTCAGAAGCTGATTTTGGAATCTGTGCCCCAAGTGCTGTAGATGGAAGTGTATTTCAAATGGCACAGCCATTTATTCATTTGCTTATTCTTGATAACTATAAGATATTTTTGTTGTAGCTTTAAAAGAAGGAAAAAAAAAAAAGTAGTAGACAGCTCTGCTAGTGTAAGCAATGCCCGTGAGCAATGAAATGCGTCTTGCCGGCTTGTAACAATGCAGAGCTAGCGGATAAAACAAACTAGCTCACAGTAGCTCTACAATGCTGCATTAGAAATCCTTTAGCAATTTTGGCTATGTCTGCAGATCTGTGAAAAAGAAAAATACAAGCGCACCCGATCTGGTATAAATTCACAGTCTTGCCTGGTTTTTCCCCCCACCTCCAAAACATCCGTCTCCCTAAGGCAGCAGCTGTATCTGTGCATTTCATTTCTCCTAAGCTGTTAGATAGGGTTCCTTTTGTGGCCTCGCTATAGAGTAGTTTTGAGGCCCATTTTACCCAAATGTAATAAATGGCAATACAAAGATGATATTTAAAGTTTTAAAATATATGTTGCATGAATGACAGTGCTTGCTAAATGTTCTCCAGGCTCCCATTTACTTCTTACCTTCCAATACCTGATCTGCATCCTTCCTAATGGCTTGAGCAAAAGGGCATTGCTTTTCTTGCTCCTGGTATAATTGGTTGGAATACGTAAGGACGTTACTTGCAAAACCAAACCATGATTCCTGCTTTATCTCCTCAGTCCTGACAGCAGCGCACTTCTCCATCCTTCTGTTTGGAGAGGCTCAGATGAGGTAAGGGAGTAAGGAAACAGTGGGAGGTAGCAATGTGAGGGGGCAGAGGAAATGGAGTAGAGGATGAGCTACGTGAAGAGCAGGAGAAAGTGCTGTATGAATATTAAATGCTGTGAATGACTGCAATAAAGCTTATGTATTCACACAATCAATATTAAATATCTTTATTTTATAGAAAGAGAGGGAAAAGTTACTATTCATGAGAGTATTCATGGACACCAAAGGCACTGATCTTTTTAATCTTTATTTTTGTAACTGAGATGTGAGCCTATTCTGAGATTAGGGGTTTTTTTTTTAATGTCTAACAGAATGGCAGTGACATTTTATGGCTTCTCATATTTGTCACATTTCTCTTGTTTTATTCCAACTCTGAAGAAAAATATAGGAGATAAAGTTCTCCTGCCCTGCTTTTGTTTGTAGAAGCCATAGTGCATTTGGGTGGAAATTACAGCATTTATGATTTCTTTTTTTCTTACCTGTTCAGAAAAGGTATTAATGAATGATGTGTAGCCACATTATTAACAACAAAACTTTCCTCCTGAATACTTCACAAGTCTGAGCAGATATGCCAGTAATTCCAGAACAGCCCATTCTGGGTTCATTGGTGAGAGCCTGGCTTCCTTTGGAGTGGGTAAAGGATGCTCCGTAGTCTGCAGGCAAAGTCTGGGGGAGGTTTCCACCCCAGGAGGGGTAGTGGTGGTCCCTAAAGTCAGCCTTGTGTGTGAGTTTTTAAAATTTGTTTAAAAAGTGGCCTAATTAGTTTGTACATGTCTAAGTTATGATGATCCCTGCCAGTGCGAAGCAGTACAGATGACAATGTTATGAGCGATTTTAAGGCCATGTAATAAAGGAGCATTTGTAGCGAGAAAATTTTGTTGTGTTGGTAGATGTTTTATCTGTTGCCTCTGAAACATTGCAGCATTTCTGTCATTTTCACTTCTTGGTTCTTTCTTAGATTCCTTTTGCTTGACTTGAATATATAAGGAGGTGGAAATTAAAGGCCATAATGTAGGGTTTGTTAAATGGTGGAGCTGAGCTCAAATAACAAATATTTAACTGAAAAATGTTTTGTCATGGTTACAAAAAGAATGAAAGGTATTAGATGCTCTTTTCAGAGACAGCATAAAATTTTCTGTTAATCTGTTAAAATGCTACCCCGCTTTTGTACTGGCAATGGAAATGAGGTACGCACTGTAGTGTGCATTGCCTTCATCACATTCAAATAGGCCATTTATACTTTCCCTGTACATCGCTTAACCTCTTATTTAAAACTTACAGCGTTCGGTAAAGATGTGGAGCGTGTTACAGATGTGGTATATTCTCTCTGTCCCTATCAGCCGGGAGTCTGGACCGGCTCCTGGCAGGTATTCCAGATACACACGTGGGCTGGAAACTCCTCACACTGCCGTTTTGCGTTTCCCTCGTTATCCTGTCACCCCGCTGCTGGGCCAGCGTGCCCTCCGTGGTGTCAGGGTACCGGCTGCGGTGACAAACTGGCACTCGCTGGAGGAGTCGCCCGTAGCTGTTCCTGAACTGGGAATCTGCTGGGTTCCTGTCCATTTGTGTGGAGTGTTGTGCCGGTAAGGGTGTAGGAGCGTGTAGGCGCTTGGGCAAGACAGCACCTTACAGGAGCAGCGTACCTCCGCCTTTGGGAAGCAGCTCTGTGCTGTGGCTCGGCCGCCAGAGAAGCCTTTAAGCTGGCGCTGTAGAGGTGCAGAGTTTAATGGGTAGGCAATGTTTGTTCGGCATTTCAAGTGCATCACTGCGCTCTGAGCAGTGTAAATTTAGCTCCTCTAAGCCTGATCTCCTGGGGCTGAGATTTAAGTGTTTGAACTTTAGTTGAAAGGAATATATTGATTAGGCTTTGATTTAGTCGTTCCTTGCTGTAAAGATACCGGGTAATGACTTGTACCTGCCCTTTTGTATTTTATTCATTTAATGGAGTACCCTCTCATTCCCCTTTTCTTCCTCAACACCATTTTGCCTAAAAGTCTGCGGCACTATGAGGAGAAATAAAAGAAAAAGCAGTTGTCACACTGTGAACATAATTGATTCAATAAGTAACATTTTTAAATTCCCTAGGCAAACCTCTGAGTCTTCACTTATGTCAATTAGTGCTTTATTCCGTAAACAGTGGCATGTCTAATTTAGACTGGTAGACTAAGGTAGTCAGCTTACTGCCTTCTACAAAGAAGCATGGAAGAGGAACTGGTTTTCATAGATATAAAATATCTTGTCCAATTTTTTTTTTAGAGATGTGAAAAGAAATTCTCTTGACCTATTTGTTGAAGTTGATTGTCTTTTTTTCTTCCTCTCACGGTGACTCAAACTGAGAAATCCTTTTTCTTTTATCTTGGCAAACAGAGAGCATGCCAGGGTAAGCCTTAGCCCTACACAGGTTATAGCTAAGCTCCAAGCTTGCTTCAGTCCACAAGATCTGACCAAACGTTAGAGGTAGGATTGGCAGATTATTGCCATTTTCAGTACACAGATAGAGCCAAAAAATGGAAGAGGAAGGGATGTTTTAGCTTTTCTTATCTAAGTGAGTGTTTTTTGCTTTTCACCAAATACGAAGCTTCTTCTCTCTCACTTTGTACTAAATCTTGAACTTAAATTTATTTAAAAAGAGAGAAGAGTCTGGCACAGAGCAGTCTGTAGCCCTGACGTGGGAGGAGCGCTTGGCCGAAGCTTGTCCCGGTGTTGCAGACGGCTGTCCTGCTGTCCGGAGTTCAGGGGTTGGTGCCGGAGCAGCACTTGCTGCTTGGTGAGCGCCCAGGGCTTGCCCGCAGTGCGCCCCCAAACAGACACAACTCCTGCATCCAACCTACATTTTGCTTTAATAACAGTTCGTTGTTTGGTACTGCCTCCTTCCTTTACAGATCAGTCTTGGAGAAGAAATACTTTCATGATCCTCTGCTGGCATTTTTTTACTTCATTTCAGTATCACTTTCCTTCATTGTAGAAAGAATTGTACTGGTTTTCGTGAAATGCTTTCATCCTCGCACACCCTTGCTGGTGAAGAACACGTGTGATGGTATTTCCATTTTAAAGAGGGATATACCAAGGTGCAGGGATGAGAAGTGGCTTGGTCCAAGCCGAGCAGTGGCAGAACTGGAGTAAAATGTGTGACCTGATCAAGTGCCCTGGCTTCGTGCAGCCTGGACTTGGAAGAGCTTGCAAGTTGCGAAGGGTCCTGCGTCCCCTCCGGGTTCCCGTGAGCAGCCTGTGCTGTGGCGCTCCTTGTGCCTCCCGGGCAGCGGGGAGAACTGCACAGAGTTAGTGCCGGACCATACAATGCAATTTCTTTTTTTTTTTTTATTTTTTTAATGCCTTACTGGTATGTTGTGGGGTATCCTTTCTAATGTATGAAATGCTTAAGTTGGGTGTAAAACTGGCATTTATTTGTGCTTTTTTTTCCAGGGTATTAAAATAATGGAGACACTTCTTCAGGAGCAGTGTGGATGATCATGCTCTTAATGAGCAGTTGTAAGTGCAACATCTGTCTACAGATAGGCAAAAATTGTTTGTGATACCTATTGCGCATTGTGCTTCTTGTAGTGCTACAAATAAATGGGGTTTTTGTCCATTATAAATAGTGTGCAACTTTTGAGGAATTTTTCAAGAAGAGTAATGATCTATTGCAGTGTTAGGCTTATTATGATTCCAGAGTTTCTGAACTGTATGTTGATTAAGATGATTTCTGTGTCCTGTATTTCATCCTCTCTTCTCTGTTAATATATCACAAGTGTGATGGTCTTAGTAAAATAAGACGTTGGTTCTGTCTAAGGATTTTTACTCAAAAGTAGTATCTCCAGGGTTATGTGTGGAGGGAAGATTTGGTCAACTCTTAAATTAGCTTCAGAACAAGAGCAAATGGCTATCGATTACCTCCTAATACATGTTCTTCTAAACCCTGTTTTCTCTGCTTTTGCAGGAGAAAAATGCAGTTGCGTAGCGTTTCCTTGGAACCACATATCTTTATTGCCATCAGAATTCCATGGCTGCTGTCTGAACTTTACTGGTAGCATTTTATTGAGGAAATAGCATTTAATATGCACAGCTAGAAGAAGACTACAGACTGCAAATCTTTCACAAAAGATTAAGGAATTTTACTACTTAAGGGAATGTTGATCATGAAAATCATGGAGGAACGAGTGTAAGCTTGGAAGCAGGATCTTCTGTGAATTGGTGCTATAACCTCTAGAGACCGAGAATTCAGTAAGGGAACATAGAGCAACAAAACAAAAATTGCCTTTGTTGCTATGAAGACACCCTTGCCTAGTCAACCGGTTGCTTTGTGTCTTATCAAGGGAGGTGCGAGCACACCCCGTGTGCTCTTCACGTCACAGCTTAATTCTGTGGGGTAGAGGCTTTGTTCTACAGAAACGAAGCTCAGCTGTAGCAGCTGAGTAGGGTTACTGTTCCCCGCTTGACTCACTCGTTACTTCAGTTCTGATTGCTGTCTTGGAAATATTTGGTTATTATACCCCTGCCAGCATGGTTCTTTTCAGCTGTAAAGACATGGCTCAGTACAAGTTTTGCATATGTTTGAATTCTTTCAGAAAGTATTTCTTTCGTGTTGCTTCTGAATAGAAGAAGAAGAAACCTGGAGGGGAATTACCAAGTGCAAGTAAAGTTCCCAACAAAGAGTGTCTTATACTCTTTTCCTCCTTTTGTTCCCCACACCGCATCAGGATGGTTTTATTTTAAACTTTTAATTTAAAATTCAGATAAACACAAACTGTCTTTGATAGCCTGAGTTAGGGTAATACCACGCTTTACAAATAGCCCCATTAAAGTCAGTGTTTGTTCTTCATGGAGATTTGAACCAGTTGTTTCAGTGCCCTAAAGCAAAATGATCAGCTTTGCATTTTTCAGGGTGGGTTGTGTTTTATTTTCTCGGATGTGATGTAAACTCTCAGTGGACTCTTTCTTATGCTATGGCTGAGTGCTGCGGTCCTGCTTATTTCAATATTTAATGGTCTCAACTCTCCTGTTCTGAAGCTGAGTGAACGTACTGCTAAACAGCCCAGCCACACCGTGGCCACGCGCCAGCTCTCCAGTCGGGTAGATCCATGGACTGTTGCTTCCGTGGCTGGTGCTATAGGCTTATACCTTGTGATAAGAGCCATGGCATGGTCCTTAGGAAATGACCACATTTTGTATCGGCACAGCAGAACAAAATATTTTCCTTCATTTCTCTTATTTTGATTGTTAACTGATTCTTGTGAATTTGGACTCTGAATGCAGAACAGTAAATATTTATGAAATGTAATGGCCAAGACTAAATACATTCATTAGCATGTTTATTTTTATTGAGTTGCTGCTTTGTGTGCCTGAGGAAATTATCAAATTAATTTCATTTGAACTGCTCTGTACAATTTTAGGACTAACGTTTTTATTCTTGCATCACTCTGGACTTTGGAATTAGGATAGGAAGCATTTGTGTCCTCCCCCATCCCCGAAGTACAAGTAGTCTTTGAATAATGACAGTCCAATGAAATCCAGTCTCTTCTTCAAAGCCTGAGTTGCCCATCTGCTTACTGCTAGGTGCCAGAAACAGATGGGTGAAGACTTCTCCTGGGAGCAGGGTGCTTTTTGGGAGGGCAGGGGGTATGGCCGGGTGGTGGCATTGCCTGGCCCTCGCTGGAGGTGGCAGGACCATCTTGGTCTGCCCCTGGCCTGCTGCAGATCAGCCCTGCTGGGCAGGGGAGCGGCCCTGCTCCAAACTGCAAAGCGCAGCTGCAAGTAGCTTTTCTTTGGAAGATCTTCAGGTGCTGTGCCCCATGTTGGAGGAGCTCAAGTCATCCCGCTGCTAAAAGGTGTCCCCGCGTTTTCCCTGGTAGCGCTTGCTGGTCACAGGCAGGTCTGAGGAGCTCTTGTCCCTCAGGATGCTGCAAAGTGAGTGATCGGGACGCGGGGACTTGATGGGCACGTTCCCTGGGGAGCTTGTGTGGTGTCACGGTAGCGAATATACAGGTAAATCCCAGTGGGCAATTAACTTCACCCAGCTATGTGTCTGTGTATTTCTTCTTGACGTATATTGTCATTCCAAGATGAATAAACATTTTCAGATAGAGAAAATAAACTGACCAGATCCATGTCCCCTCTCTGACCAGCTGTAAGACAGCGTGTTGTGTTACACTGATCTCTAGGCATAAAGAGAATCCCCTAATTGCTCAAAAGAATGAAAAAACTCCCTGTTTATAAGTTTTACGTAATAGTTCAAATATTGGAAACTTTTCATCGACTGCAGTCATGGTGGTTTAAATCATGATTTGACTTACTCATAGTATTTTTCCTGGGACCTGGACAGTGGGAGCTTTGACAGCGTTGGCCTTTAGAAATTGGTGTTCCCAGCAGTCCTGCCAGCCTCTTTTTCTAGATACCAGGATGGTGAACGAGAAGGAAATACTGTTTTTCAGAACGTTTTGTGAAACTAGTTGATTCACACTTGTTTAATTGTAGCAAAGTTAAATTTAAAAATTAAGAAAATCAGTATTGTATTGTAGTGTCCCATTAAAGCTCATCTATGGACATTCCCATTGAAGGGTCATTTTCCTTCTTTAGTGTCTAACCCTTATCTGTGATGGAAGAATGTTGTCTGCCAGATGTCAGCTGGAATTCATTTCCCTGTTTATAGAATACATATAAAACCAGTCAGTGTGTCCATCCCATTTGTCTCGAGATGTTTGTCATCTTGCCGGGTTTCATTCTACGCCAGGGCTGAACTTTCTGTGGCTCTGTTAGAAAAACCTTATGAAAACACTTTGTTACCTGCAGGAAGTTAATTCAGCCTCCTGTGCTGCATTTATTGACGGTTGCCTTTTCAGGTATCTCCCGCTGTGATCAGCCTAACGAAACAAAGCTTTTGAAGCCTCTCGAGTGCCTCGGGAGCCTAAACCTGGCTGAACCTTTCAGCAAGCTTCGGGCCCCTGGAGATGTGCTGCCAAGTCCCCAGCGCCCGGGGAGATGCCGAGGAGGGGACGCGGGGGCTCGGTCACCCCTCGGGTGCTGGGCACGGCTACGGCTGCAAAAGCAGATGGCAAAGCCCTGCAGGTGCAGCGGGTGGGAGCGGAGGGGACCGAGAGCCTGGCGCTGGCTTTCGAAGGCGGAAGGGCACCTGAGGAGATAACGGGTAAAAGGAACAAACTCCGGAGCGCAGCAGGGCTGAGCTGGGGCGGCGCTCGCGGTCCTCAGGTGGTGGCACAACAAACGACCTTGAAGTCGCCAATGCCTCCCCTCTGCTGGAGATGCCAGGGCGAGTTCTCAGGGCTGAGCTGTCCTACGGTCAAAGCTGCCTCTTCGTCCCGTGGTACGTTCCTGCCAGCAGCCGATGCATCCTTTCCGGTCTGCTGGCTGTGAGTACACGTGGTGCCTCACACATCCCAGCCTGGCTCCTGGCAGGGGCCGGGGAGGGTCAGCGTAACTCAGCCCATGAGCTTCCAAACCCTTCCTCGCCGGGACACGGGTGCAGCTCTGCTCACCCAGCACCGTGGCACGCGCTTTATTGCAGCAGGAACTCAAACACTTGGCTCCGGGGAAGATAGTTTCACTAGGAACAGGTTTCTGCGGTAGAGATGTAACTGCGACAAAACCAGTGTCAGAACTTGGTGGGCTGCTTTGGTCTGGTTTTAAAACTGAAGCCCAGTGTGCTACCGCTGGGAGCTGAAGGGGTCAGCGTGCGGTGCTGGCGTGGGGCTGGTCAGCCCGCACCTTCCCACCGCCAGGAAACCCCGGGAATGCCGCGAGGCAGCGGGTGGGTAAGGGAGCTACCAGGCACGGAGGCTGACTAGCGGGATTTTTTGAGGAGTGTGGCATGCCAGGTGTAGTTGGACACATTTATCCGTTGTTTTCTAAAAAGTGTTGGGTTTTTTGATAGAAGGGAGTTTGATTGTTCCCCTCAAATAAAAAAATTCCTGAACAAACCCCTCAAAATATTTGACCAAAAAGCAAAAACATAATGGGGTGAGCTGTAAAGTAATAGTGCTTTATAAATGAAATGTCAAAAAGACAAGAAGCGAGGGGTGGCCGGGGAGCCCCAGGAGCAGGAGCGCCCAGGGGAGGGACGGGGTGGGCCGAGCCCGGGGGCCGTGGCAGCCGGGGAGCTCTGGGGATCGGGAGCGGAGAGGAGGCGAAGGCGCGGAACAAATGAGGCTGGATCGTGCGTCGGGCCGGGGAGCGGATGGTAAACCTGGGCCAGGAGGGAGGAACCACGGCGGGGACAAGGAGCTGGTGTGGCCATGGCGGCGTTCCACACGGCAATGAGCAAAGGCGCTGTGCGAGGGCTGGGCGCTGGTGCCGGGAGCCCTGCCTCGCCGGCACTGCCGTGGTTCGGCTGTTCAAAGTGAAACGGGTCTGGAGGTCTGCCCTCCCCAGACCTGACGCCTGTTTCCATCCTGACGAGCTGACAGCTCTCAGTACACGAATTAATTAAATTCATGGTAGTTTTGCTGTAATCTAAACCCATCATTTTAAAACCCTTTGTTCCCATCTTTCAGGTGTGTGTTCTTTTTTGCTGTTTATTTCTTGTTTTGTGAATGCTGTTTCATGTTTGTCTCACTAATGGGACAAACATTTCAGTAAGAGTGGCAAGATTTAGAGCACTTATATGCTTTAATATTAATCAGCTGCCTTATTTGGAGCGATAACAGGGCCTCGGGGAAAACTGCATCTCTAGTTACCCTTCAAGTGGGAATTGCGCTCGCCCTCCAGGGAGAGGACCCAGGGCGCAACCGGCAGCCTCCCGCCCCGTGGTGCCGAGCAGCCCGCTGTCCCCGGGGCGCGGAGACGGGAGGGTTTGCCTTTCCCTGGATGAGGAATGAGCAATATGGACGAGGCTTTGAGCAACCTGGTCTAGTGGGAGGTGTCCCTGCCCATGGCAGGAGGGTTGGAACTAGGTGGTCTTTAAGGTCCCTTCCAACCCAAACCATTCCATGATTCTGTGATTCCCTTCCCGCGCTGCACAGCCCCTTCTCTCACGGGCAGAGCTGGAGGAGCCCCTGCGGTCCTGCCGCAGCCCCTGCCCTGCTCACGCCGGGCACGGCACGGCGAGTGACCCATGGCATGAGGGACGTCGTCTTGGGCGAGCTCTGTTCTGGGTGGGAGCTGGAGACCGACGGCTCTCCTGCTCTGCAGCTGACCAGCGCCTTGAGCCATGGAAAGGTTTGGAAAGTGGCAGGTCATTAAAGCTCTTTTGGAGAACTCTGCTTAGGAGAAGAGGCAAAAAGTGAGAATATCGAAAGGTGGATTGGGGTGGTCGGGTGTGGCATTTATTTTTTAAACAGTGATATTGCTTTCTGGTCCTGCCACTTTCCCTTTGCTGACATACAGCATTGGTTTTATAGATGTACTGATACTGCAGGCAATGTACATGGGCAAACCAGCCAACTCTAGTTTACAGACTATCCAAGACTAATTTTTAAAAAGCACATCTCAACATTTAAACTTCAAGTATTTCTCNTGCCCCAGAGCCGGTGGGTTTGGGCCAGACCCTCCCGTGCCCTGAGCGCGGGGCTGCAGGTGCCCGGTGCCTCTCCCGCTCGGTGCAGGACACCCCGTGGGCGGGCGGTCACCTGCGGTCATGCTCCCGTGTTTTTTTAAAAAAAACTTTTATGCTCATTTGCTTTTTCTCAGTATCTTGTCTCGTGGTTGTTTATGCAGTCAAAATCTCTTTGCTCAAGCTGACTGAAGCTTTGTTTTGTGTTTTTTTTCCCAGTGAATAAACCACCCACCTTAGCTACTGGCTGGAAACCTGGTTTGGCTGAGAGCCTAAACCAGCCGGCACTGGCAGGCAAGAGCCAGGCACAGACAAGAGGCCAATTAAACTCAGAACACTCTAAATCCATCTGATGCCATTATGCTTTGGTTTGCATTAGCTGAAGAAACAAAGTGCTCAGATAAACGGGCTTGGCGGACGGCACTGATCTTTTGTACTCTTTAGAAATCAAGTTTTGAAAGTGCTGAATATGTGGTGGACAGTATTTTCCTTCTAAAAAAAAGGCCCATTATATTTTCAAAGGAAATAAAGAATACCCATGATTGGATCCTTTCAAAGAGAAAATAATTTCATTTGCTCCCACGATCAATTAGGAAAGGCTTGTGAAAAGGGATGTTGCCATCGGGAGGCAGGATGCGGTTCAGAGCAGAGCATTGAAAAAACTGTCACATTTGCTGTTGCCTTGTAAACAGAAAGTGTTGTAAATGTTTCTGACATTTGAAGGGACATCACTGTAATCTTAGGTCACTAACACTGTCTTTGGGGGAAGAGACAGTACATTTCCACTGATTTGTTTTTTTTTTTTTTTTAACTGCCAGACTCCAGGCGTGTGAAATATAAATTGTTCCAAATGTCAGGAGCCGGCTCTGCTTTGTGCAGGAATCAAATGTTTTGTTCTTCAAAGGCGCAGGCACAATTCCAGGCGTGGAGCTGCTGACTCTCCCCGAGGATCAGCCCCGTGCGCCCACTGCCTTGAGCCAGGATGCTCCGGGGTGACCGGCGCGGGGAGGCAGGAGGAGTCTCCATCCCCACTGGGGTGTCTCTGACCACACGCTGCTGCTACCTACAGACAGGTTGGAAGCGTGTTTATGGACCCGAAGGCTACAGCGGGATTTTTAGGAACATGGGTTGGCCTTCAGTGCAGGAGGGCGGCACGTGGGAACCTGCTGGGTTACGCTGGGCTGCCGGCTCCAGGGATGCCAGGAGCC
>VYXH01007236.1:387452-399792 GCA_013397275.1 Burhinus bistriatus | reverse complement strand
GCGGGGCCGTCAGGAGAGCCCCGCTCCCCGCCGGCGACCGGGGGGTGGGGGTGGCTGCGCGGAGGGGCCGGGAGCGGCGGTGACGGGCACACAAAGCGCGGTGGTGGCGGCGGCGGGGACCGATCGTAACCCTCCTCCTCCTCCTCCTCCTTCCCCCTGGGGTGGCAGTTCCTCCATTGGGCAGTAGATACTCAAGAGCATCCATAAAGCTGCAGAGGTTTAGTTTTGGGGTTCTGTGCATGTGGTGTTACCAACCAAGCCCTGGGCCAGGCAGGTTCGGCAACACTCCCCCGGCCCCCCGGCAGGTGAACCGGTCGCCCCCGGCCCGTGCCCTTGCTGGCTCGGTGGCTGGTCCCGGAGCTCTGCCCGCTGCTGGGGCTGGGGGATGCATGGCTGTGGCAGACCCTCGCCCCTCGCCGCAGTGAAGTTGCCCTCCTGCTTTCAGGCTCCCATCCCCACAAAAGCTTTGCCAGCTTCTCGCTGGCCCTCGCTCAGTTTGTGCCCAAGTCCCTCTCGCTCAGGTCTGAGCCAGCGGCCGGTTTCCCGCTCCTTAGGAGGTGATGTGCCTGCGCCGCACGGAATCTGTCTCTGAGCACAAACTTCTATTTCAGTGGCCTATTCTCCAGTTTCTCCATAATCCCCTCATACCTAATTTTTCCCTTACTTTTGCTTCGATTCTCACTTGTTTTGAACCTCAGCGAGTCTCCAGCCAGAGGAGCAGACTGGACTCCCTTTGGCAGTCTCGGGCTTTTGCAAACGATGCAGAGAGGCCGTTAAAGTGCCAGGGTTTTATATGCTTTTCCCATTGATACCACTCAGAAAGACCTTGCAATCCAGTTGCTCTGCCTTGATTGATTCGTTCTCATTATCAGCCCTGAATTATTTGCAGAGGTAAATGACAAGGCTTTATTTTCTCATAGTGCTCTATCTTTTTACAAAATGCATCCAACGAAGTTGCTAATGGAAAAGCTTTTAACCTCCTGAGGCGGAGTGTGATCCCTGTCCGTTCGGGTGAGCGTGTGACACGTGGAGCTGACTAATGCCGCGGGCGACAGAAAGCCCTGCTGCCGCCTCTGCCGCCCTCCCTCCGGTTCCTGGGAGATTGAGCAGGCAGCCCAAGGTGACTGGCACAGCAGCGGGGATAAATTGTTTGCTTCAAAAATTAAAGAGAACAGAAAGGACAAATCTATTCCCCTGCTTTGGCAGCAGCGACGCTTAACCCGCGTGTCCTGGCTTCCCCGTCAGGAGCCCGGACAGCTGGAAGGACGGCGCTGGTTGTGCTCTACGGCAAGGTGAAAAACAAACGGGTTCCCAGGGGCACCGGAGTGAATACGGCTGCAGGGCGCGAGCAAAGGGAATTGCCTGGGCTGGTTCCCCCAGCACAGTGTCACTCCGAGCATCCCTCCCCCTCGGCAGCGCCGCGCTTCCGTGGTGGGGGCTGAGGAGGGACCTGGGGATCCGGGAGCCGTGGCCTCGTCAGCAGGAGGAGAACCGGGCCGGTGTAGCGTAGCCAGGGCGGTGAGGGTGCAAAGAAGGGATGGTTGCCAGGCCCATGACGTATGTTTTTTTAAAAAAAAACAACCAAAGATCTCATTTTCAAAGTCCTGAACAATGCATTTCACTTGTCCCCAGCTCTGGGCTCTGCCGCCGCCACGGCGGAGGAAGCAGAGCCTGCGGGGGCACCGGCTCGGACCCCCGGGTGCCCGAACCCTTGGGCGAGCTCTGCTGCAAGGTCAGCCTGGGCTGGAGAAGACATTTCAGAAAAAATGTTTGATCTGAAGCGTCTGGAGGTGCGGAAAGCACCCAGCTCACCCCGCTGCCCCCGCACCGAGTCCCCTCGCTGCCGTGAGCCCTTTGCCCTCCGCTCTGCCCGTGCCCGTCCTGCCTCCCCGGCCAGGAGGACTCACCCTCGCCAGGTTCGGGCTGCCCGTACTTACAGATCACGGCTGCGGCATCGTTTTAGCCTGTTCTGATAGTGAGACAGATCGATGGCCTTGACTACAGGCAGTCTTTTCTTACTCTTTTTGAATATTTGCAGCCTGTCCCCGAGCTGTCCCCAGCCTGCAGCCCTGTCTGACACCAGCCGGTGTGGGGACACAGGGACCACAGCCGCCCAGCTCACGTCCCCCTTTGCCCCCAAACCCCCGGCTCAGGGGGGAGATGGCAGCAGTTCACCGCCCAGCTGCAAAAGCACCTCTGGAGCAATCCCGCTGCCTGGTTTTCTCCAGGGACAGTGTTATGGTTTGAGAAACCCACAACAATTTATTGTCGTTCAGACAATTATTCTTTCACCTGATGACCCCTCTCCACCCGGGAAGGGGAATCGGGAAAAAACAAGGAAACTCATGGGTTGAAATATAAATAGATTTAACAGGGTAAGACTAAATAGTTAACATTAATAATAAGAAAGAACCAGTATCGATCCGGATACCAATATAAAATATACAAGGATTATACTCAGCCCATTCTATCCGTAGGAAGCCGTGCACTCCCAGCAGTGGACAGCAAATGTTGGACACTGTGGGCACTACGGCTTCAGGAGGAAGGGAAGGGCTCAGGGGTCCGGCACCGGGGCAAGGAGTTCTCTGGATCGCCACCATCATAGAAGAAAAAGAACATTGCAGCAAACTTTCTCATTTCTGTTGAATGTGACGTTCATGGCATGAAATAATCCTGTTGGCCAGCTTGGGTCAGGTGCCCAGGTCTTGATCCTCCTCATTCCTGCACCTGGAGAGCTCAAAAACACCAAGACCTTGAAACCCACACACCACAGCTGGCTATACAGTCAATATTGTCACAAATTCAGACACTGGAGTCTTCTAAAAGTACTGTTTTCCCAAGCATTAGAAGATAAATTGGTCCTGTGTCGCTGAAACCAGGACAGACAGGACTGCACTGGAGTGGCCGCAGCTCCTCTGCCCCTCTACTCCACNGTTGGAACTAGATGGTCTTTAAGGTTCCTTCCAACCCAAACCATTCTGTGATTCTGTGATTCCTCCCTGAGCTCAGCTATCGCACAATTGCATCCTTTTCCCAGCTGTTTTACCCCGTTGCTGGCTGCTGCATTGAAATAACAGGATGAACTTTTAAGTTTAAATTATAATAATCTGTACCTATTGCATTTCTTTCTGTCCTTCAGTCTCAGGGTGGGAATTTGTCCTGCAGGGATGGAACAGATGGGGGGAAATATTAGGAAAATTAGATCAAATGGTGGTATAATGCCATGTGATGACTCAGTTCTATTGTGACATAGTCTTACAAAAACAGGGCATTGAACAAAATGTACTTGCATAGAAAAGGTTTTTTCATGTTGTTATTTCCTTTTAAAAGCTGAACAAACTCTTCCTGATTTATATCTGTACGTAACTTTTTTTATTTTTCATTTGGGCTTCTTACAGTCTCCATAATGACTGTGAGCAGTGGGATGCCTGGGGGTACCGGTGTGCCGAAGCATGGGTCTCCGGCAGTGCAGCCAGGGTCCCACCATGGCGCTCTTTCGGCTGTCACTGGGAGCATCCCTTGTGGATACACGGCATGAAGCTCTCTCATGGTTAACAGTAAAGTTATCCTTATATTATTCTATAGCAGGCAACCAACGCCCTGCTATCCTTGTATGTCACGGGGGCGGGAAAAAAGCATTTGCAGGGATGTGGAGAGCCAGTTTTCATCATCTGACCAGGTGCTAACTCCTCTGTTCTTGCTGTTTGCCAACAGAAAGGGGCTCTGAGGTTGGGGAGGGGCAGGCTGGGGCTCGGTGTGCAGCCCTGCTCGGCCTCAGACACCCCCAACCCCCCCCGCCCCCCCCGCCNAAAGGGGCTCTGAGGTTGGGGATGGGCAGGCTGGGGCTCGGCGTGCAGCCCTGCTCGGCCTCAGACACCCCCAGCCCCCCCCGCCCCCCCGGCACGCTGCTGGGGAAGCTTTCCCGGAGCAGCGCCGCTTCATCCTTAGGCCAGCAGAGCGTCAGACACGCTCGGGGGGAAAAGTCTACACAGTGCTCAGGTTTTGCCCTGGAAATGGCACTCTTCCAGAAATCCCGCCTATTCCCAATGTAATTCCCAACAGCGTGGCTGTGTGTTGCAGCTTTGAAGTCTCATCTTTGCCGTGAGCCCCAGCCCTGACAGAAACGAACGGTTTAATGACCCAACTGCTTATTTCTTTGGGCCAAATGGAGCCGTAACGCGGTATCTCACGCGAAGCTTTTCCCTCCTAGCCGGGCAGAGCACAGAGCGCCCGTAGTGAGGCACTGCCAGGTGCGCGCGCTGTGCTAGTAACACTTCTCACCTTGTTACACTTTGTTGTTTTTTATAGTTTTTTGCCTACAGCACTTTCTTTGTGGTTAATATGGGAAAAAGCTGGCTGGCTGAGCGCTTGGGGAGAAAGATGCAGCTCTGAGAGAGAAGATAAAGAGCTTCTGCAAATATTTACGCACAGAAAATCGATCAAACGGTAATGAATCTCATTTACAAAAGAATTGTATGTATTTGTGTGGTTGTAGCTCCTGCGACTGAGCTGCGCACCGCAGACAGTTGGTTTGGGAGTTACCTGCCGAGACCCTTGTCCAGAGGCCGTGGCGGGGGGGTTGTGCCATCCCCCCATACGCAGCCCCGGGAAACCCTCGGCGCCGGGGTTGTGTGGGCTCAGGGTGATGCTGATGGCTGGGGCAGCAGCACCTGGGAGTATGGCCCTGTGCCCGCCCACCGATTTTATTTAATCCTCTAAATTGGGCCGGTGGCTGCTGCTGGCTAATGGAGAGCAGCTGCCCTTGCCCCTTCCGGGGCCGGATCCTGCCCGGCAGCAGGCTGCTGTCGGAGGGGCTCTCCCATCGCCTGTCTCCAGGGTCCCGGCAGCCGTCACCGTCTCAGGTGGGAGTCTCTGCTTTTCCGGGTGAAGGGGGGGCTGATCCTGTTGGGGGCTGTGCTCGTGAGCGGTGTTCCCCAGCCCCCGTGGGACTGCGGCAATGGGGGTGGTACCTCGGGGAGAGGGGCTGAGCCCCCCCGTCCTGCCGAGGGGGGAAGGAGCGGGAGCAGTGGTGGCCTCACCGCTCTGGCCCTGCTGAAAGTTCTGGTGTAACCCACGTGAGTGGGTGTTTCCCACCAGCCTGGGAGGACGGCTGCCGGCTCGCTGAACCGGCGGTTGGTTGGACTCCAGCTTTTAAAGCCCTTTATTTAGGGGCACAATTTATAGCTGTTGGGAATCACGTCATGACTGCCTTCAGCAAAAATGTATGTATGTACCCGGCATGTACTCACTAATACCTGTTATAAAGGAAAGTGTCACTCTGGAGATGAGGGAAAACCTGAATAGCCTAATTCCTACTTAAAGTTGTTTTAAAGCAACTTTCTGCATGAGATTTATAAGCAAATTTTATTTTCCTTCCCCTTATTTAGTTTTTGCCTTCTTAATGCTTTTGAAGAGAGATTTTAAATATTTAAAACTGGTCAGATAAAAGCTGTTGTGTAAAGGCTGGGACGGCTCTGAGTCAGTGCACTATAAATAAAACAAAATACTAGGGAAAAATCTCATTAACAAGTAAACATAATATATTTTAATCTGAAAACCTCATAAATTCCCTTCCACCTGTCAAGTGTGAGGCTACAACTACTTTTCTCTGCAGGCAATGCAGAGACCCACAAGTTGCCCTTCACTATGAGGAAATATAAAGTAAACCAGGGCTGTAATTAATAATAATCTAGCAAGACTAAACCTCTTCTATTGGGCAGAAAAGTGTGTTTAAATACAGGTAAATTCTTCCTACTGTGTAAACTGAGTTCAAACCACTGGGAGGGAGTACTGCAGTTGTATTCAAAAGCGCAGCTGCAAATTGCTAATGATTGTTATTTAAGAAAAAAAAAAGTGGATTTTAATTAAATTTTTCTTTAGTCTTTGACCTAATATAGTATTTTGTCTTTTTTATGTTACAAAAACCCAGTACCAGCAGTTTTTCTTATTTTATAAAATAAAGGAAGCAGGGTCATAAATATAGATGCTCAGAGCTCTCTGAGAAGAGATCCAGGGATGTTTTGGGGGATTCTTTGGGGCTATAACCTCCAACAACTGCAGGTACCTGTACTGCGCCGGGTCCTGAGAGCAGCGCTTGGCTCTCCAGCCTCACCCTCTGCTGCCCAAAGACCGTCCCCCCGTGTCCCCACCTGGGCCGGTCAGGGTGCCAGACCAGGCAGCGCCGTTGTGCTCCCTGGGGCCGTGTCGTTGTCACCTCCAGCCTCTGTGCTCGGACAAAGGGCAGGGACCCTTCTCAGGGGGGCAGGTGGTGGCTCTTGGTGAGGGCACTCACTGGGGCAGAGCGCCGGTCCGGTGCAGGATTGGATGTGAGAGTTGTTGTTCAATGGCTTATAGGCTCATAGAATGGTTTGGGTTGGAAGGAACCTTAAAGACCATCTAGTTCCAACGCCCCTGCCATGGGCAGGGACACCTCCCACTAGACCAGGTTGCTCCAAGCCCCGTCCAGCCTGGCCTTGAGCACCTCCAGGGATGGGGCAGCCACAGCTTCTCCGGGCAACCTGGGCCAGGGTCTCACCACCCTCACAGGCAACAATTTCTGCCTAATATCTAATTGAAATCTCTCCTCTTTCAGTGTAAAACCGTTGCCCCTCGTCCTATCTTGTCTTTATTCCCTGCACTGCCACCCTCCTTTCGAGCAGATGTGCCCCAGCCACAGAGAAACAGCTGCCCACACCTCAGCCGGCTCGCTGGCCTCCAGCTCGGCCGTGTTGCTGGTGTCCCGCTCGGTGGGTGGCGGGTCAGCCCGCTGCGGTAAGCATCGAGCTGTGTGTAGGTGCCGCGGGCAGTGCCCACCCTCGATCCACCCACGGGCCGTGGCCAGAGGGGACTTGCCCCTTGGTTTGCCTGGGGCAAGCCACGCACCCACCGGCTCTGCCGGGACAGCGCGGTGCCGGCTCCCTGTCCCGTCCTGTGTTAGGTGGGAAGGGGTGGTCATAGCTGGGAGCGTTACGGGGGGGTGAAGCCTGGTGCAGCGTGCGAGGGTGGTGTGTGGAGTGTGACGGGATGCGCCGGGACCGGGACGGGCTCCTCGACCACGCTGGCAGCCAGAATCCGCTTTTCATGTTTTGGTACAGCCCTGAGCCCACTTCTCACCCACAGCGTAAATTCGTCCCCTCCGGTGTTTAGCTTTCTACTGAAAGGTGCAAATACCTGGGAAATTCCATATTGTACCATGACCTACTTTACAGCATTTTTAAAGTACCGGGAAAGCTGCCAAAAAGTTAAGTCTTAATTTTTCTGGGGCCGGGCCATTAGCTTCTGTCTGTCCTTACAAGAAAGGACGCGGGTGGCGAGTTTGCAGCCCCGGCTTTGCTTCCCCGGGGGAGTCCAGAGCCGCGCTGGCCCATCGCTGCGTGGTGCTGCCCGGAGGCTTGTGGAGGGTGTTTCGGTCAAGGAGCTGCAGTTTTAAAATTCATCCCTCCTTCCTGAACTGGTCCAGCCTGGACTTACTGAGAGCTGGAGATGAGAATATTTGGGCAGTTTTTCTGAGAGGAGGTGGATTTGCAGGAGCGCACTTCTAATACGTAAATAATCCTGGGTCTGAAATTGGCTAAAAAATACCCAGGAACATACATGAAATTAATTTGTTTTCCTCTGTAAGATCAGCTCTATGTGTACATTCACATACTGGAGGATCATTGTAGCTGCAGTTTGTTGCTTTATTTTGAATAGGTCTGGTAGAGAGCTGTGGGAAGAAGGCAGCACGGGTACCCCTGGCTTCTCTCCAGCAAAATTTATTGGGGAAAAGCTCAAACCTGTTTTACCTGCAATGGCCTCGATTATTTACGGTGGTCGTTAGAGTGTGAGCCTGAACGGAGACAGATATCTCTGTGGTCTCAGATGGTGACTCTTGAAACGTGGGCACCACTTTAATGAGGATGAGGTTTCCTCTATGTATCTCTGTACATAATGTATTTATTTTTTCCCCTCTCTGTGCCCAGCTCTCACTGCCTGCTTGTTACTTTCTCGGACTCACTGGGATGCTGAGTTTTCCCGTGTCCCCGGTGGCCCTCATCTTCTAGGAAAAATTCAGTTATAAAGATAAAAAAAAGAGGGCTTGAGTCCCTATTTTCTGGCTGAACAACAACATTTTTGACAGAAGTGATGCACTTTGAAAAAATTTCAGTTGGCCAAAGAATTAAGATTTCTTCCTGGTACATAAAAAATTAGAAGCAAACGGAGCATAAAATCTGTTGTGATTTACCTCAATATCCTCAGGGAGTCAAGTGTCCTGCAAGGGGCTTTTCGGAGCGAAACAGCAATACCAGTTACACTGGTCGGTCTGACATCAGCAGATCGCTGGGGGAAAGAAGTTTCCGCATTTTCACTGTTGCCTTAGTTTTGCTGTGGAAAATTGTATTCCAGCTTCTGCTGAAGGAGTTGGGATCTTTCCATCAGTTTTGGTGGGGGCCAGAAGAGATGCTGCAGTGTTTCACAACATGGAAACGCTGATACAATTTTTCTTTTTTTTTTTTTTTTTCCAATTTGCAATTCTGGCAGCGACCGTCCATCCCTTGCACCCCCAGAGCACAGCAGCCTGGGCTCCACAGAGCCTTACCGTGTTTTCCACCTGTTGGTTTTTAACCAACTTTTGGTAACAAAAGTCTGAACTTGTAACTATTGACTTATTAAAATTGCTGTTTGGCACCTTGGTGGAGAGGATGCTGCAGCTGAGCCTGCCCCGGAGGCATCCCTCCAGAGCTGGCTGTCGGCTCCTGGCTGGTTTTCCCCCTTGTTTCCTGAAGTCTCTCTGACCGTTTTAAAGTAGAAATAAGTTGGGCTCATCGGTCAATTTAATTTTTCCTAGGTGCACTTCATTATTTGGCTTTAAAAGAAAGGAAAAGAATAATATTGAACGCCGCAATTAATCTGAGTTGTTTTCTGCAGCCATCTTTGGATCCTGCTGGAAACATAAATGAGCAGTGGGTAAGAGGTGGCGGTGTGTAGTCCCAATTAGAGTGCCTTCTGTTCAAGTTCATAGGCTGCAGGTAATTTATAAAAAGTGCTCGCAGTGCTTTGGATGCTTTAGCTTGATGGGGAAGAAAAGGAGGTCAGCGTTCACCTGAAATATGCCTGTTATTAGCTGCACTTCTCTGTGTTTCTGCAAGGCATAATTTAAAAACAATTTTTCTGAATTGCACCATCGGGAGGAAAAAAAAAAAAAAATCGATAATGTATTTACATGAGGTTCGGTAGCTCTACCCGCCTCGATAGCGTCAGTGGCTGCAGCTTCCATCGCTTCGCCGTCTCCTGACGATGGATCCGGGAGACGCGCTGTCTGGCAGGGGCACAGGGGCTGCCCCCTTCCCCGGGGGCGTTGGGAGCGGGCGATGCCCTCGGCTGGGGAGGGGGCTCGGGATGCTCTCTGCCGGCAGCTACTTTGCTGCTGCTCAGCGTCCCCACGCTCGCAGGCGCCTCTCGGCCGCCATGGCAGAGCGTTAGTCGGTGGAGAGAGTACCTGGAGCTGGGAG
This sequence comes from Burhinus bistriatus, assembly GCA_013397275.1. Lineage (NCBI taxonomy): Eukaryota > Metazoa > Chordata > Aves > Charadriiformes > Burhinidae > Burhinus > Burhinus bistriatus. The sequence continues at coordinate 390,301 of VYXH01007236.1, read as the reverse complement.
CGACCTGGAAACTCCCGCACTCCGGTGCCTGCGGGAGAAACGCTTCTCGCCAGCGCGGCGGGTGCTGCCGCCTCCTGCTCCCCCACGCAAGCCCGGAGCTGGAGCCAGACCCGGAGCCATCCCTTGTGGAGAGGTTGCAGGAGTTGACGGCTTGCTGCTGCATGTCTGCCTGCGTTCACAAGACAGCACGCGTGGCCCTGTGCCCGCAAACTTCATCCAAAACCTTCCAAGCCTAAGTGGCTGAAGGAAAAGAATTTGGTGATTTAGTTCTGTTTTTGTGCATGGGCTTACATTTATTTGCCATAGAGAGTGTGCTGAGGACTGTACCAGGTCCAGGTAGCAATAAAGCCGTAGGCATGTGTCATCACTGAAGCTGGAACAACTCCCCATCCATTCAGCTCGTGGCTGCAGCGACGGCTCCGCAGGGCGGACCCTCCACCTCGCCCCCCGGCACCAGTGAGCGCAGCCCCTGCGGCTGCACACAGGACCCGCCTGGTTCGTGCTGTGGGATCTGTTCTACAGGAGCTTTTAGTGGGCATTAACTCACACTTTTTCTTCACGAACTGTAACGAGGGATTGCTCTTTCTTCACTTCCCAACGCGGGTTCCACTACCCTACCATAACCAGAACTGCTGGGTGGTCTCTGGGTGAAGGGACGTGGACCTCACGGGTGCTGCACGCTCTTGTGCTGGACCAAAGCTTCAGCTGCACGTTGCCAGTTGGCATTTTGGAAAATACGGTGAAATCTGGGGCTGTATCTCCATCTAAGGTTGCAAGAAGTAAAAAGCAAAACCCTAAGTCCTACCTGCTAGATTGCTGTTCTATACGCTATATATGGGTAAAGAAATATGGGTCAGGGAAAGGCTTTGCAGGGCAGGTATCAACTGTGACTCAAGACTGTTGCATCTCCAGTTTCTCATCAGTGTTTCATTCATAATCCAAGGTTCATTAACTCCCTAATTTAAAAAGCATAACCAGAATATCACGTTAATTAAAGCAGTAGTATTTCATGTGTCCTGGGTGCCTTTCCTGACCCCAGAGCAAGGTATGTTCATATAGCTTGTGCTGGTGTCAACGCAGTAGTGGTATTCTGACGTCCTGAAACATCAAAAGAGGGTTCATCATCTTTATTGTATTACTGCAGTGAGTTTCTCCTCTTGGAGTTTAAAACACCACGAATGGAAAAAACCATTGTAGTTGCCTGGTAAAGAAAACTGCAGAAAGCAGGGCAAGGTGTCACCAAGCGGAGGAGAGCAGTGTCCAGTTCAAACTGGAAGGGTGAATTTGACAGGAAGGATGTAAATCTGCAACACACGAGTAATGCAACAGGATACTCAAGTGGTATTCCGTATTGTCAGATACGGGTTGGGGTGTGAAGTTGTGCTGTTGATATTTTTAATACATAAAATATCAATAAGGTGGTGATCCACATCAGTTTTGATGAAATTTAGTTTTGAGGCAGAGGGAACGTCACTGGCTCTGGGCAGGTGGCTCATGGCCGATCCCCGCGGTGCTGACCCTTCCCTCAAACCAGGTTCCTGCAGGGCTCCCTGCGGGTCCTACCCTCCAAGCTGTTAAAAATAAAGCAGCACCTTCTGGGGCAAAAATGAGTTTGCAGAAAGGCTGTGTGTGATGTCGGGCACTGAAGAGCTTTAAATTCAGTCTCGGTGTGGTCTGATACCACTGACACTGAGAGGTGGGAGTCTTGTTGGTGACTTTTACTGGGAGAAGATCCAGACCTCTTGGTACCGCAAGCGTTTGCAGCCGCTGGCTGCGCGGTGCTGGTGGCCGGGGCGGCTCCGCTGCTGGGTGCTGAGCCAGGAGAGCTGGGGCATCCCTCCGGCCCAGCACGGGTGCAAAGCAAGTTACTGGAGACATCAGGAAATTAAAAAGAGGGGAAAAAATGTTGCCTAAAGCCACACTCTTTCTTCCTGAGCAAGGAGGGGCAAATGCAGGATTGACCCTGGGAAGCGGGATGGCCGTCCTGGGCGGAGGGCTCGGCAATGGCGGGTGGTGTAGTCTCAACAAAGTAGCAGAAATAAGGTTTGTGAGTAAATACGAGCCAGTGCTGGGCTTGGCTGTACCAACTGCGCTGTGGTTTGCTGCCGAGCGAGTCCCTGAGCATCAGCATCTCGGTTTCTTCCAGTTGTACAGCAGATCATTATTTATCCCCTTCTCAGCTTGCTGTGAAAAATAATTAGTTAACACCGTGACAGTGCTCTGAATGCAGCAGTTGCTGCTTAGTGCTTTTTTTTCAGAGAAAAGAGGTTTGAGAACTTCCCCTTCCGATCACATTGATAGGAAGAAGGAGCACTTCTGGCTTAATGAAATGAGGCCAAACCCAATGACATTAGATGCTCGGGGACAGGGCTGAGTCTTGATTTGATGGCAGTGGAGAGCACTTGTGCGTGATTTTTTTCACTTGAGAAATCAGGAGCCTGAGCAGCGCCGGTTGCCGATGTTATTGATGGCAGCTCCCCAGCTGCGAGGGGGCTCTCGCCTTCGTTAGCTGGAGAAGGCTGCGGGATCTGCTGGGCGATTTGAAATGCCTTTTTCAGATGTCACCGAAATATCACTTTTGGCGTCTTGTTTGGGATTTCAATTTTGCTGGAACTGTAGATAAACAAAAGGTGAACAAAGGAAGGATTTGAAAAAGGCCAAATCCAGCTTTACCTTTTGCTGCCTCCCAGCACGGTATCTAACACCCAGCCGGCAAACCGGTAAACATGAAACCTACAGCCATAATTATCTTTGAGAGCAAGTCTGTAAGCTGTTAAGTTGGTGGTGAATTGCACCTTAAATGCAAGCCAGGAAAAAATAGCTTATTTTTGTCTAACACACCCCCCACT
>VYXH01007236.1:329828-386953 GCA_013397275.1 Burhinus bistriatus | reverse complement strand
CCCGGAAACAACAACAAACCTCTCCTGCAGTGTGAGTAAATTCATTCAATTTTTGTATGGTGCTCACATAAACATATTATAAATCGTTGGTGTTTTGTACCAGCAGTGAGAAGAAGGAAAATGCAGCTGTTCCCTTAGCAAGCGGATTCCTTCTTTTGGTTAAAAAAATAAAATATTCAAATTTCTTGATAAGCACTTTGCTGCTGTGTTTTCTGATCAGAATAAAATCGAAAACAGCACCCAAGAAGACAGGAGCTGCACCGCCTGGAGAGGACCAGCTTGGTCTGCGTGTCCCCGTCCGGGCGATGCTGCCCTGCTCCCGGCTGGCAGCCCCGCTCCTCGGGGGGACACGGGGCTCCTGCGTCAAAGACGCTCCGCTAACACTGCGTGCTCAAAAGCCGAGAATCCTGCCCCCTTAAACCGCATCTTGTCTGCAGGTATCAGTGCTATGGCAGCCTCTGACCCGAGTGAGCCTGAGGGTTATGTCTAGCGCGTGCGTTCAAGCCTTATTCTGCGAGAGGAAGAATCCCGGTGTCTGTGAGTGTCTGAGCTAATGCGAAGCGCCTCTGTTGTTTTTTCTTGTTATTGTTGACTGTAATGGGAGTAATTGGTGCTCCTGAGCCGTGTTTTCACTTCTAACCCTATTGCTGCATGGCCTGGGTCAATGAGCTTCATGTTTGTTCTGGTTTGAGCGACACAGGACTAATTCATCTTCTAATGCTTGGGAAAACTGCTCTTTTAGAAGAGTCTAGTGTCTGAATTTGTGACAATATTGACTGTATAGCCAGCTGTGGTGTGTGGGTGTCAAGGTCTCGGTGTTTTTGAGCTCTCCAGGTGCAGGGATGAGGAGGAGCGAGACCTGGACACCTGACCCAAGCTGGCCAACAGGATTATTTCATACCATGAACGTCACATTCAATAGAAATGAGAAAGTTTACTGAGGAGTTGGGGCTCTGCCTTGATGGTGGCGATCCAGAGAACTCCTTGCCCTTCCCTTCCTCCCGAAGCCGTAGCGCTCGCAGTGTCCCACCTTTACTGTCCACTGCTGGAAGTGCACGGCTTCCTACGGATAGAATGGGCTGAGTATAATCCTTGTATAATTTAGATTGGTATCAGGACCACTATTGGTTCTCTAGTGTTATTACTGTTAATTATTTAGTCTTATTCTGTTAAATCTGTTTATATTTCAACCCCTGGGTTTCCTGGTTTTCTTCCCAATTCCTCCTTCCTGGGTGGGGAGGCGTCATCGGGTGATAGAATAATTGTCTAAATGACAATAAATTGTTGTGGATTTCTCAAACCATAACAACATTGACATGTTTTTTGGGTTCTGCCCCCAGCCCCCTCCATCCTCTGGCCTCCAGCTTCGCGTGGAGCCCCCCGAGCGTGTCGCCGTGCCAGGGTGCAGGCTTTGCAGACCAGTGCAGCTTTTCTGCTCTTTGTGCATGTGAAGGATGAAAGATAAATTGAGATCCCAGTGAAAACCAGCTCCTTTGCGCCTGGTTCCTCAGCTGGGTGATTGGAATAGTTATTCTTGGTCCCTGCAGTGGTGACTGTCTTCTTCGTCGGTGCCTGTTGGTATGACGCTGCCGGCAGTGTGAGCTGCCTTGGGAAGGTGCCAGGTCCTTCCCCTCTTCTCTTGGGCACAGGCAGAGACAAATACAGGGTAACGGTTATCAGGAGACAAATGGAGGGAATGGAGGCAGGTAACAGGGTAATGCGGCTGAAGACAGATGGACAGCGAGAGGATTTCCCCCAGCGCGCTCCTCCTGCCCTCTTGCTAGGAGAAGCACCCTCGCACCACGGCGTTACGCCCGTTCGGTCGCTCTCGTTCCCAGTGGAGCCGGTTCCGGGGGATGCCTGCTCTGCTGGGGGATGCCGTGCTGGCCACGAGCCGTGCCGTGCAGGGGGGGTGGCTTCTGCAACTCATGAAATCATCTCCAGAGGCAGGAGAAAATTCTGCCATTCTGAGTAGGACCTTTTTTTTGCTATTTCATCTTACGATTCTTCTGCACTTGTTGGTGCTTTGGACTGTAATGAACTCTATTTTGTTCTTTTAGGAAGAATTCCCATCACTTTGAAATTATTACTTTTTTTTCTTTATTGGAAGATTATTCTTCTTTTTAATATTACTGTAACTGAGGGCCCAGAAGATCATGCATTAAATAGCAATTCTTCTATCTTCAGTTTTCCATTTTCCTTCCGTAAAATCCCTGGTTAATGACCAGTGCTCACAGCTTACCCTATAAGAACGGGCTTTGGCAAAGCAAGGCTGTGAGCTGGAGGTTGTTATTTCCAGCAGTAGCGGGTGATCGTTCAAAATCCCATTAAACATGCAATTTCAGAGAAAGCTCAAAGTGCGTGAGCAAGGAATGTATATGGGATAAATGCTCCTTTGTTTCACTTGCAGGAAAATGTCCCCAAGAAAGAATGACCTGATCTGTCCAGTGCTACCTGTGATGATCAGCTGATTGAATTTCATTGACCAGGTTAATATTGAGCCCTTGTGCAATTACCGGCAAAGAACAGAATATGATTCCTTTTTGCCTTGCTTTTGTTACGTGGAAGAAAGGTTTATATTTCAAATGATATTTTAATTCGTCCAAGTAGTCTCTTGAAAAAGACCCTTTAATTTAGGGCAGGCTGGAAGAGTGCATTTCTTGAGGTCATTCTCACAGTAAGACTGACTCTTTTTTTTTTTTTTTAAAAAAAAAAAAAATAAAATGCAGAGCTATAACTAAAGAAGCCATTAATCTTCATTACAGAATAAGCTTGAATTAAATCTGCATGGGCTCTCTGTGACCAAAGTGGTCTACCTGCATAGCTCAGGGAGCGGGATCGGGATAGCTGGTGGCACTATAGTTTTGTTGTGGTTTTTTGGTGTTTTTTTTTTTTTTTTATTCATTTATTCTTCGTTTTATGGCTGTTGACAGTCTAATAGACATCTTGCAGGTCCAGGTTTGTTTTAAAAATGGGAAAACTCCCTGCCTTCACGTCTCAGCTGCTATAAAAGGGTCTATAGGCAGTCTGGACCATGCACAAGGCAAGGATGTGCTGCATGGGGCTGGTTGCGGGGAGGGGGGAAGGTGTTACTAAAGGTCCTGTTTCTGGTTACTTTAGCTCATGTGTACTTCCAAAAAGAGTCTCAAAACAGGGTCAGAAATCTGATATTTGGCATTAAATTTAAATGCTGAATTTAAGTGAAATGTTGGAAATCTAAGATCAATCACAATGTTTTCTTCCTGTGCTGAATCTCTGTCATGTATTAAAAATAATAACAAACATGGAAATTGAAAACTAATACTAAAATGCCTTGTTTTGACACTTTTGACAGCGTTTAATAAAAAGTTGCCAATTGGTTATTTAAAAGCACTTTTAATACAGTAACATTTTCCAGTGGAAAACAGGTTTGGTGTAAACCCTCTGGAAGTGTTTTCCCTTAGCCAGGCTGGCACGTTGGCCAGGAGCGTCCTCTGCATGGGCGCAGGGATGCTGGGGATGCTGTGGTTCCTGGCGGCGTGTCCGCATTTGCCCTGCCCGAGCAAAGAGGGAACATTTGTTTCCTATGGAGATAAAGCAAAACCAGTTGGTGACTTCTTTTATGCCCATTAAGTGACCACAAAGTACTAATTAGTATATATCTATCTAAATGACATCATATTTTCCTTCTTTTTTGGCTGTCTGCTTCTGCGATCTGGTCTGTCCCTTTATTCCTCCTGCCCCTGTTTCCGAGGGGCTCTCGTGTCCCTGGGCAGCTTCTTCCCACTTTGGTCCCGTCTCCAGTCTCTGTCTCCTGCCCTTCTAGAAATGAATAAACCTCCATCCACATCTCCTGCCATGGGGTCAACAAATAGGGAATTCATTGATTGCTCTTTCTTATAACGCAAGAATAAAGGATACAAGAATAATTTGATTTTTAAAATCTCATTTTTCTGCTCTGATCCTAATATTTGTGGCATATCTGCAAGTGCTTCACTGCTGACGTAAGGTCTCTCTCCTGGCCCTTGGGCTGGACCAGGACCGAGCAGATGAGGCACAAGCCGGGGTTTCTGTGCCCGCGGTGGAGGTGCTCTCGCCTGCTGGCCGATGGTGCTGGAGCCGCCGTCCTGCCGTGCCGTGGGGGATGTCTCAGGGACGGCTGGGCAGGGCGCGGGCAGTGTGATGCTTTCAGTGTTGCTTCTGACGTGGGAAATCTGTGGTTTCGGGAGCCTCTGTGCTGGAACTTCTCTCTGAGCTGTTGTGTTGATTAGCCTTTGGCCATTGTTTCTACAGACTTATTTTGGCACTTCTGTGCAGTTTATCTATGTGCAGTGTTAAAAGGATCTCCATCTGTTAGTTCAACTTCCTACTTGTCGCTTCATTTCATGCCTCCTTATTCCTGTGTTATAAGAAACAGCAATGAATGAATTCCCTATCTATTTCCTCTGGCACTCCTGATTTGATGTAGCTGCGTCGTAGCTCTCCTTCTGCAGCTCCCGGTAAGCCAGGGGATCCCGGGCTTCATTAAGCTCTCGCTGGAGCTCTGCTGCTGCTGTGCTCGTCCTTGTCATCCCTGTCTGCATCTCTTCAGATCCTCCTAGAACTTTATTCAGAAACAGCAGCCAAAAAAACCCCAAACCACCAAGCCCAGCTGTTAACAGTATGAATTAATCTTTTTTTTTTTTAAACTACCAGCATTCAGGCAGAAACATGGGGTTGTGGTGTGGGTTTTGTTTTTTTTCTTTTATTTTTCCCAGCGGTCCATACCTGACACTCGAAGTGGGGCATGGGCTGGTTGTTTTACCCTGCGGTATGGGAATGGCAGCAGTGTGATTTGACTTTCTTATGCACAGATTAGGGCACGCGCAGGCTTTCGCCGAGTTCATCGTCTCTTGGTGGTACGTAGCTACTCTGAGCGGGGAGGGAAGATTGCTCAAGCAAGCCAGGCGTTTTCTTGTTGGACAGCTTAATACAAACTGCATCCCACTGACAAGTTAGCGTTTCTTGAGCTCGAATCTCCTGTAGGTTGGCGACGGGCAGGGTGCTGGGCAAGGCACCCAACAGCAGCGAGAGGCTGGAACTGCGTCGCGGCTGCTGCCAAGGCGTGGGGCTGGGCTGGGGGAGCGCGGGGGAGGGAGCCGTGCCTGCCGTCCATATGGCGGGAGAGGAGGTATCTCTGTTTGCAAATTGTCATAATTGCTGGAGAGCTGCAGGTGGCCGAGATGCTACTTTTGGCCTCGTGCGTTCTGCGATATTTTTTTTTTTTGTTGGAGCTTCCTTCTAACGTAGATTTAGAAAGAAAACTCTTTGCAGGGTGAGACTTTTATCCTGCCTTAGAGCCCATAGTCTGGTCTCCTGGCGGGGGTACTTCCAGGCTTGTGTGTGTCTTTTAAAAGCAACAGCACGTGATAGTGGGTTTAGCTTAACTCAGTCTTTATGAGTGAACGATGCGGTGGTGAAGAGCAGGAGGCTGGTGAGCAGCACCGGCTCTGCTCCCACCCTCCCGCGCTCTGCCCTGTTCTTGCTCCTGTTTATCAAATGATGGGACCTGGTGCAGAGAGGTAAAAAATACCTGTTGAAATATAACGCGGAAACCTGCCATACCTGTGTGGATATCCTTTTTCTTTCATGAAAAATCAAGAAACCAGAGCTTACGTTTTCCTACCTGGTACGCGGCGCAGCCGTTGTGTCTACGCTACACACCACTGCCACAGGCTCCGGCGTATCGTCGTCCCCCTTGCAATGAATAGTACAAGCCGCGTTCCCCAAATGGTTTTCATCAGAGCTTTGGTCTGTTTGTCTCTGGTATGTTGCTTACAGAAAAGCCTCGTCTCTGAATGCCATCAGCACTGCGTAAATTGATATGCCTCTAAGAATATGTCAGCAGCTTTCCAGAATATGTGCTTTTCAGGCAAAATGCCAGTTGTTTAGATGGAGAAAATCAGGCGGGTATCTCTTCATTTCAATTAAGCAGCCTGCACATTAACATTCTCCCAGTAGAAATTGGGCTCATTTCCTCCTTGGAAGCCAATCTTGGTTCCTTTTGTTATTGTTTGCTGTTTTAGATGTGCATTTCTTCACGTCTTCACAACCTGCTACAGATGTGGGTTTCCTCAGATCTCCTGGGCACAAAACCTGGAAGTCATGCGGACTGCATTCATTGAGTGAATATTGTGTTTTGAGTATGAACCAGTTATTGCTAAACGTGAAGTGGTGCAGTTATGGTACGAAAGTACTCACAATATTTAAACAAGCACTGAAAGATTATCTTAGCCTTTAGGAAAGGCCCTAAAAACTATTGCTTATCTGAGTTTCTTTAAATTGTTTCTGCTACGTATGTACTTTTTTCTTGTCTTATGTGTAAAGCCAGTTGTGCTTTGTGGCTCTCAGTTGATTATTCTATTGTGGACTGACCTCTCTGAATGCGATAGAGCCCTGACGCTGCGCTCTTCAGCTGCTGGTGGCCATGCGATTCCAGAAAGGGCTGCTCGGTTTGGTTGAGTGACACAAGGTGTTTCTGAACGGACTTCCCCGGTCTCTCGGCAGGCTGCTGGTCGCTTGCTGCAGCTGAGCAACCAGTCGGTTGCATCCAGTAAGGCTTAAACTTGTGGTTTTGCTCCGCTTGGTGTTCTTCTGCAAGCGTCATGACCTAGGGACAGTTTTGGGGTTTTTGTTCTTGAGTGAAAGAATGCGAAGGACTTAAGAGAACTGATTCTTTCTAAAAATTATTTTTCAAGTAGTTGCACTTATAAAATCTCTTTATTTTTTGAGTAGCTGGTGGGTCATGAGCTCCTATTAGCATTTTTCTTGGACGCATTTCTCTTCCTTGGGAATTTGAACACTAATATCATTAAGGTAGCTCCTGGTATAAGGCTTTACCTATCATCCAGTTGCCTGGCCTGAAGTAAATTGCACGTCTGAGTAAGTGTGAAATAATGCTTCCCCATGGATGGCCTTTCTTCTTGGGTAGAGAACCCGACTAGCTAGTAATGTATTTGAAGGATTTCAGGTCTATTTTATGTTCTGAAATGTAATATCCAATTTAGGTGATTTTCAAATGAATGTGGCAGCGTGGAAATTTCAGGAGTATCTTTTAGAGCTTTACTAATTTTAATAGTATTGGGCCTGACAGCTTTAATATGCAGCAATGATGATGAATATGAACATCTGTGATGCTTCTTGTTGCAGTGTGGTTGCTGTATCTTCTGCGGGCAGTGGTGTCCTATCACAGCATGATCAGTGGCAGTGAAGTTTCTCTGTAGGTGCAATAAAACACACCTTTAATTACTGACACAATTAGTTCTGCTGCTGTTCATGGTACATTGTACAGTTCATTGAATGTTCATGAATATTTATGCCATCATCCACAAATCAGAGGTATAAAACAACTTCTGTTGGAGTCTGTTATTTCATCTACCATAAATGTATGCTGTTCTTCAGAGTATTCCAAAAAATGCCCCTTTTGACTTGAAGAGCTGCAGTTTCTGTTCTTTCATTCTGGATGAATTTGTCCGGGTTTGTGAATACCTCTGGACATTTTTTGAGTCATTTTGAAATATCAGGATAACACTCTGCCTTCAAACAAAGCAGTGAATGAAGTTATGCCCTTAAACTGAAATACTGACCATGTTTTCTGCTCTTCAGTACGATCGCCCTTTAGTACTAGCTTTTCTCTGGCAACGCAACCAGGACAGCTACTTACTGTTTTTAGTAAGAGAACAGATGCAAAAAGCAGCAAGGGAACTCTGGGAGTAAATAGCACTGTATTAATGAGAATCAGGTGGGATATTGTGAATGCAGGTTGAAGCCCTCAGGTGGTAGGACAGGAAGATTGATTCCCATCTAGCTTTGTCCACAAAGTGGGTCAGAGCTGAACGAGGGGACGGAGTTATGGCTGGGATGTGGGCAGCAGGAAACCATACAATGTCTCTAGGAGGGAAAAGAGCAATTCTAGAGACAGCAGTGCAAAGGCTGTAAGAAAGGGAACTGCCCAAAGTTTTGCTGAGGATGTTGTGACTTTCCTAGGCAGAACATTGTGCTGTGGCTGTATAGTGATGGGCAGTGTAGCGACTTCCAGAGAAAAAAACCTGTGGTATGGACCACAGGGTCTGCAGACTCTGGAATAAGGCTGCTATTCTTCCTTCCACAGTTCCTTACAGTTTTCAGGTGTTTTTTTTTTTTTGGAAAATGGCAATGTAGACCCAGTCACACAGGTAAGCTACAAGTATGAGGCGCACATGGTGAAATCCAGGTAGACCACCACTTGAGGTACCACCCTGTACAGGACTGCAGGACCCAGCCCTTGGCTGTGTCTGCTCCATCCTCTGCTCCTGGAGGTGGTTAGCATCCATTCAGTGCCAAACGTGCTAAGCAATGGAATTGTAAACTGGAAACTGCTGAAGACTAAGGTTTTGAAGGGAATCAAACTGTGTGCTCAGAAAACTGAAAGCTCCTAAATTCATTAATGAATAGTGCTGGAGACCACAAATCAGCGATTTGGAAGTGCAGCCAAAATCAGCCCTAAGGTACTATATCTCCTTACAGCATGATGTTTTTGAAGGATTCTAGGAACAACATTAATGGGAAGCCAGCAGCCCTTGTCAGCTGGTAATGTCGGAAAGGGATATGCTCACCCAAGGGACTGCAGGGATGGTATCAGCTTGTCAGAAAACCACACAGACCCCAAACTTCTCCTACACCTGTGCTGCTTGCGGAGTATTTCCATTGGACTAATGGAAAGAGTTGCAAAACTTCACAGGCTTTGTGTGCTGCCAAGGCTTTGCAGGGTACTGCAGTGCCCTCGCACGCTTCTGCCGCTTGGCAGCGAGGGAGCAAACAAATGAATCTGGCCTTTCTGTTGCAGCAACAGGCTCTTCATTTTGTACTTCAGTGTACGATGATCCCTCTTTATATGCAACCTTCTGAAAGGAGAGCTTGATATAGCTATTAAAGTGGAAGTCCTTCCTTGGGACCGTCCATATTTCAACAGAGACGGGTGCGCGAAGGTGGAAAACATATTAGTGTGATGTATGCGTCTCTCTTCTAGGTTTAAAAAAGAGAAAAGGAAGCCCGTTCGGCTGCATGACTATTTCCCCTAGTGGCTGGTAGAGCTTCCCTAGGGTACAGTTTTTCTTTTTGGTGTAATTAGTTCCTTATCGCTGGCTATTCGCTGTCTGTCTCTGCGCAGCCTCCCCTGTAAGGTCTGAAATAGCGAATTAACCAAGTTAAACAAGAATCTCAATGCACTTTGTCATATATAATAACACTTCAGAGACCAAGCAAAAGCTCTGTGACTATCAAATGTTGGCTATTAGAGGGAAGGTGAAGCCCAGACAAATTTGAGACCTTGTAACAGAAAACTGGCCGCTTTGGCTGTCACGTTCAGTTTCTGGCACCTTACTTTTAAGTGTGTAAGCGTCTGTGTGTTTCTCTTCTGGGTGAAGGGGCTGGTTTGCAGGCATTGGTTCAGGGGAGTTACAAGCTTTAAAAAGACAAATGATTGATTAAAGATTGTGTGCAACTTTCATTTGTATGACTGGAATTCTTCAGATGATTGCTGTCATAGCTGAGAGCTTCAGAGACGGACTGAGGCAGGAGGGGCTTCTCCATCGCCGAGCTCCTGCCTGGCCCCAGGGACCTGGCATCGATGCTGGAGCAGTGTTGGCTGGAGAGCTTCCCCATGACCCAGTTGCCCAGCTCATGGTTCCCAGTCCCCCTTGGATGGCACCACCCCGTCACCGAGCCTGGTCATGGTCTGGAGCTCTCAGCAGTGGACTGCTTCATGCCTGGAAACAAAGAGCTGGTCGCTCTGGGTGGCTTTCTCTATTACCTTATAAATGCTTTTTTGGGAGATGAGTCCCAGGATATGATTTGTGGGTCACTTAAATCCCCACGGGGTTTCATTCTCAGGACTTAATGTAGGTGTGTGCAGGTACGTGAACTGGGTCGCAGCCCTGGTCTGAGGCGTTTGGACCCGAGTGGGTGAGGCTGTGCAGCCCCGGGCTGCTTGTCCTCATACAGCAGAGACCTCAAGTATTTAAAAACCCACAAACAAACAAAAAGCCCAACCGAAACTGCATGCGAGTGTTTCCGAATGATAAAAAGTCATTTCCTTCATTAACAAACTCTGCTTTGTCTACTAACCTGTCTTAGGGCAACTTCAGAAAGCCTGCCCTGCAGCACGGTGCCTTGAATTGGGGCCGCTGCTCCTCGCCAGCAGCTGCTTTTTTTTTTTTTGCTGTCACGTGCTGCGAGGCACGGCACGGCGTGGGACGGGATGGCCGTGCCGTTTGATGCCAGCCCAGCAGTGCAGCTTGCCCCCCCCGGAAAGAGCTCCCTCCCCCCCATCACCGCTGCGCGTCTGCAAAGGGAAGGACTACAATCCATCACCGCAAAATGCCACGGGGATGCAAAGTCCCGTGTGGCCTTCTGGTGGCAAGGGTCAGCGGTACGGCAGGCGGCCAGTAAGGACCAGTGCCTGGGCAGTGTAAGGCATCGCCCCTCTGCCTTCCCAGGGACCCTGGTGCCTTCTCGCAGCGACAGGCTCGTTTCGGTGTGCACACGGCCATCGGTGCCTGAATTGCTCATAAATAAAACCAGCTGGCTGCTACAAAAGTTGGTATTCCCAGGGCTTCATAACTATTTATGAGTCAGACCAGTGCGGCGAGTGCTGTCGAAGCAGCGTGGTAGTAAACAGGAGCTTACAGTCTCCGGGAAAACTGCTGACTTACAAAACGCAACACCTCCACCTCCCCAAAAAAGCATCGCTGATAGGTTTTTTTTCCACGTTGTTGTCTTTATGTGGTTATGGATGATAAATCATGGCATAGTTCAGCCCTTGCAAAATCAGATTCAAACAAATGTACTCATCACAATCTAGCGATTTTAATTGTCCTGTCTGCCCCAGTTTGATTCCTGGTGTTTTAACATTAACTTGTGTTTGTCTGACTGAGGTTTGGGTAGCCCAATAATTGAGTAAATAGGTTTTTTTAATTCCATCACAGTTAATGTCATTGGTATTTGTAATTGCAAATATGTACAGTCAACAGTAGACCTTACCTGGGGAGTGCTGCCGCTTCAAATTCGTGTTTAGTGGAAGACCTTTCCTTTCTGTCTATGATGCATGTCTTACTTCTACTTCTGTAATATTTGTTTAATTTTAGCTGTCACTAGTTACATAACGTTTCACTTTTGCCTGCAGTTTTCAAGGTCAGATTCAGGTTTTACTTGAACAAACAGTAAGTGCCTGCGTGGGGAATAGGAGCGCTGCAGAGAATGTGTGCACGATATAATGTGAATATCTCATAAAGCTGGTTCCTAAAATGGGTTGCAGTATTTGTCTGCCTTATGTGTTTTGGGAGGATTACTCCAGAGCTGGGTTTTTTGCTTAGGAAAAATATGTTAAAAAGCTTGTCTTAATTCCAAGATATAATTAATTGATTTGTCTCTTTTGGTCAGTATGCTTTCTTATGTAAGTGCATCTTTAATTGCTTTATCTGCTCACTGTCATCATAGACAAGACAATCAGTTTCCTTTAAATACAGGGAAATAAATGAAACTTGTGTTGCGGGTTATTTGCCTTGACAACAGTTAATTACAAAACTGGGGTGGGTTTGAATTTATCAGCACCGAGTCATCCTCCACGAATTCCATCTCACACTTGTTGAACTGTGGGATGGATCAAATCTGTCCCTGATTTCCAGCTAATCCCTGCAATGTTTGAAAGCTGATGTGACACTGAAGGCTTTGGACACCAGAGCTTCGACACCATTCCCCATATTTCTCATTCCTGACATAGCTGTCCTGCCTCTTTGCCTCCCGCGCAGGGTCTTCCCAAAAGTGAAGTCAAAGCCAGGGTGCGCCACATTACTCAGGGCAGTTTCTAGATGTTTTCCAACCGTGGCGGCACAGGACTCTGCACCGAGCTTAAGAGACGGGAAGCACAAAATGGGCAGTTTTGGTACTGGCTCAGAAACTGGGACAGGGTGGAAAGTTGCCTTGGGCAAGCTGGGCTGGTAAACTGGGCTCAGCACTGACTGCAAATTGTGGATGTACCCCTAAAAATAATCATTGCAAAATGTGCCTGTGAATACAGCTGTAGCGGGTCCTTTGGTTTGCCTGGTCTCCTCCTGTGCCAGAGGGGTCTTGGTGGTGAACACTGGGCGAGACTTGTCCGGCAGAGCTGTGAGGCTGCGGCACGTCGAGGCTTTCCCAGGCGCTGGGAAAGAGGGCTTCATATTAGTCATAATTGGCAGTGGGTATTTAAAAGGTGTATGAGAGTTCATGTATCTGACAACTTCACTTTATTTTTCCAGCTCTATGGCTACTTGGCCAGCTCGCTGGGAGTTGATTGACTGCCTAGCTTGAGGGAAGACGACGATGAGTCTGTCTCCCCCTGTCAGCCCTAAAGGAAGAGTGTGATAGATGGGACTTGAATTATTTTCAATAATGAAATCTTGCTTTCTCTGTGTGGGGAGCTTCCAAAACATCTTCCCTTACGAAGAGAGGTCCCCATCACCAGAGCTGCTCTTTGCCTTCGGGAGCAGCAGGGACCCAGTCCTGAAGTGACTCAATGTGAGAGTCGCAACTGGAGGCAGCGTCAGGTCTCCATGTTCACGTTCATTTAAGGAGAACAAATAGAACATGTTTTAAATCTCTGTGAAATTCAAATGGCTTGGAAACTTGACAAAATATATTGCTGCCACCTCAACTTTTCAACAGATAATTTTGTTCTGTTATAGTTGACTGGATAGCTGTAAATACTTTATACAGTGTGGATTAATATCTTGGGTGTACTGCCAGTCTTGGAGGGAGAGGAAGAAGAGCCACAGAAATGGAACATGAGATGAAATTTAATAGAGTAGTCAAATTGCTGCTGATCGACTTCTTTTCGTCTCTCAGATGAAACCTAGTAAACCACTTTTAATCTAAATAACATGCAAATGAAAACTCTAGCTTTTTGCATTTAATTTGCCGTTTCTGTAACTCCTCGCTTTGGCCTTCCTGGAGGCTCCCACAACATGCCCAAGGAGGGTGGATCCGTTATCTCCATCTTATGGAGGGAAAACTGAAGCATGGGGAGGCAAAATGACTTGTGCACGCTTATGAAAGACTTCACCACAGCTTTCCCAGATCCTAGGTTGATGCCTTAACATAGTCGCTTTTGCACTTTGTGTTATAAAAAATTGATTATTTTTTTCACTACATCATGACTACTAATTTCCTAATTTAAATTAGTTGGAAAAACACAAATCCATGCTGCAGCTGTAAATTTAAACGAATTTCACTTACATACTTTTAGCTGTAGCAGCTCAGGCTCTCTGCTAGTCCTCGGGGGCAAGGCAAGGTGCGTCCTGAAAGTATTTCAAGATGAAGTTAATAAACAGTGGGGCTTTTTCAACTAGATGTAAAACTACATATTGAGGTTTGAGTTCCTGGCGGTAAGAAAAGAAAAAGTTCATAGGAAAACCAAATCCTTTAAATAAAGTTTTAAAATGTTGGCTCTTATTTATTAATGCAGTATGGCTTGGAGTGGGCAGGGAATGGAGCTTTGAGGTGATGAATGATGACACCCCTCAGGATTTTATAGCCCTCATGGATAACGAATAAGCCAACCCCAGGTGACTCAGAGCTCTGGAAATAATCAGGGTGTTATTTTGATTCCTGAAAGTGAAGGAATGCTGAACAGGACGAGGCACTGCACCAGAGGTGGTGCCACCACTCGGCGGTGCAGGAGCCCTCCCGGGCGCTGCTGCCCTCCCCACGGGCTTGGTTACACGCACGTGTGGGTCCGAGCTCAGTTTTGCTGGATATGTTTTATGGCCAAAAGATTCTATCCCTGCCATGTTAGGCTTGAGGAGCTCTACAAGCTGAGGCACCAAATGCATCATCCTTGTGCAGTGATGGTGAGCTGGAGCAGGAGTGTGAAACCAGGAACCTGAGTGTCCTTGGGTGAGGTGATGCTCAGGTGTAATAATGTCACCCAGTGACTACCCTGCATGGGGGACCCATCCCAGTCCTCTGATCTCAGCCTGGACCACTACCTTCTGTCTTGCTACTACTCTCCAGGTTTCTTGTGTTTTGACACTTTTCCAAACATGGAGCACTGTACCCTTCATCCTGCCAGCTTTTCCTCCTAGATAGGAGCTGTGTAGGATGTGAAATAATCTGAAAGCATGTCTGACTGCTTCTGTGAGGGGTTGCCAAGGCAGCTTGGCAATTATGATAACATCTTTAGGGCCTGAATGCCCCAAACTTTCATAGTTTCCCCTCTGTAGTTTTGATTTTGAGGAGCACCAAGGTGAAATGAAATGCCGTGCGGTTGGTGCTGTTGGAGGGGTGGAATGGCTCCGCAGGGATGGGTTTGTGCGTGTGCACTCATGTAAGCTCCGACTGTGGAACCATCTCCTGTATGAATATGAAGGGTTAAAAATGCACAATAAATAATAGCAGCAAAATAATGGGGTCTAACATTCTGCCAAGGTACTCTACTGTTTTCAGTACCATGCAGCTGACAGTTTTCTGTTTTCAATAACTTAAAAAGTGGAGCCATAGAATTTCAATCACCTTCCATCTTACCAAGAGCCTGACTCCTCCAGAATAACTCAGAGGAATTGAGTCAACCATATTTTTCATGTTTCCCAAATGAGCAGTGCAATGCCATGGAAATTAGGATGGAACAGGAAACAGACAGCTGCGCCATCTCCATCCTTCTGAGAAGATGAAGGTCAAAGACACCTTCCTTCTTCTCTACATTTTTCCTCCCAAATGGGTTGTAAATATGAGCACAGCCCAGTGCAATTAATTGTGAAGAAAACCAATTCTTATGGCCTCTTAAAAGGATGGAGAGTGAGTTCTTTTGATTATAATAGGCACTGTATTTGGTAGTGTTATCTTCCTACTGTATCTTGGACCTTGAATTGATCTACATAAGAGACAGCAAAATTAAAATAGCTTCTTGCATGCTTGACCCTAATTGTGTAACCTCCACTTTTTTCCCCTCTGTTGTATACTCTGCAACATGCACAAAACCCCAGCGTTTCTTGGGTAGTCAGACTGGAAGAAACCCTTTGTTCCCGTGGTGCACAGACCTGTCACTGATGCATCCATCTTCTATTCCCAATGCTATGTGGCAAAGTTGGAAACCACCTGGACTATCTGTCATCTTCCTGATTCCTTCTAGATGTAACTAGCTTTTATTCTTTCATATGTGGCGCAGGTAAACAAACCTCAGATTAAACAGAACTCTTAAATTTGAGTATGTACAGTTTAAGATCAAGTGAAAGAATTGCTGCATGTGTCAACCAGAGAAAACAACTCCCTTTTTTATACTGAGGGCAAGTCTTGACCTTGTCTACATTTGATAAATCACTGATACTTTTTTTTTTCCCCTGGAAACCTTCGTCTTGTGCTGGTTCCTTACCTGAAACTGTACCTTTGCTTGTGGTACCACTTTGCTTTCCCCAGTCACTATCCAGAGAGATTCTCCCTTCTTCACATTGATTTCTGGGAAATCCAGTCGTACTATCTCAGACAAAATGAAAACCTACCTTCACTTTCCTCTTTAGATCTAAACCAGGACCAGTTTCTATATCTTTTGTCAATGTATTTTTTTCTTCACTTGCTTGTCAGAGATACTTAAATATGTGTTAAGGAATACATAGTACACCTATTACTTGATGCTGAATCCCGAGGCTCGAGTCTAGTACTGTTTTCAGTCAAAGGAATAATTATAATGAAAAGCAATGAAAAACAGATAACAAAGGATATATGATAGAGGCTATTTTCTAAATAAACTGTATTTTGAAGCTTTCATGAAAGGCATCTTGCAGCTTTCTGAAAGAATGGCCATATTTCCAATCGCAATTCAAGATGTGTGAAGTCTTCAAACCTTGCTGCCTTGTGTTTTCTTCATTTATTTGAAAAAGGGGATCTGGAAATTGTATCCTGAATATATTTGAAATGCATGTTATCAAACAGCTTTCTCTTAATGGTACATTTGTGACTTAGCAAGCCAGATTAGCTCAGAGTACAAATTTGAACACCTACATAAACACCCTATATTGGTGTTTTTAATGCGCAATATTCACCTGTTTGCCATTGAGGACATCACAATGAATGTGCCCGTTGCTAGCAGTGAGAGGGTTAAGTCTGAGCTCACTAAAACCTTTCTTAAGCCTGTGCTTGTAAAGCAAAGGAGGATTTCTAAGTAATATACTACTTGAGCTCATTTTAGCCCTGAGCCTTTCTTAAGGCAAAACCCATCAACTGCATTAGAAAGTATACATACTGGTCATTATTGAAGGATTTTAGACTTCCCCGAGGAGATGTTTAACTAATAAGAAGGTTAACTGTGCATATATACTTGTCAGTCAAGCGAGCAGTAGTCTACAAAATCCTCCCATAAAGGAGAACAAATAAAGAAAAAAAAATAGATGGAGCATGCAGTTTCCCACATTCATAAGGCACAATTTCTTCTCTCGCTGGATCATTCTGTTTCATGTCAAGTATTCCATGACTGCTAGGAAAGAAACTGTTGCCGTTGGTATGACCTTAACTGCTTAATGCAGCATGATATCATCTGCATTATTTCTGTGCCTTCTGTGCCATAATAATATAATAATAATTTCGAGTTTAATTTAGGCATATTCCTATTTACATGTTATAAATAACTGCCAGATATTGACAGACAACTGATCACTGCGTTTGATAGCCTGTAATCATACACAATAGCATTTAATGATTTTCTAAACCAAAGATATTGTATCTCTTTTAAGGACTGCAGCATACAGAAAATTAAGTCAAATGAATTTTATGATGGAAGTCTCTTGAACTTATATATACTAAAGCTTGAAAACAGTCCAAATAAGGATTTTGAAAGCACACGCTTGTTTAACAGAAAAAATTGCAAGTGACTTTACAAAGTGACATTAAATCTGTCTTAATCTTCTATATATGGACACTAAATCAGATTCCAAAACTCTTAATATGAGCCAACAGTTTGGGTGTAGGACATACAACTGGCAGCGTGGTTTTTCATGTAGTTATTAACATTGTGCGTGAAGTGCTGACACCGTTGAGCAAGGCTCGTCCTTAATGGACTGTCCAAAGCACCAGCAGGTGGTTTGTGCTGCAAAATTTCCCTCCATGATGTGCATTTTCTCTTTCCCTCTGTCTTTGGGAGAGAATGAAAACTGCAGTGCCAGGAAAACATTTTGGCTTCTAAAATTAACTGTGAATAACTTTAGTTAAATATCAACATGCTGAAACTGCAGAATTCCTGCCCATACTCATACTTTCACTACCCCCAATTTTGAACCATTTTCAATATTGTTTTGAATTCTTCAGATTTGACATCTTCCAGACTTTAGTGATCTTGTCAGGAAACAGAACGAGTGAGTCACAGCAAAAAGCCCTTCAGGCAGATCCCCTCACAGCCTAATTCTTCTTAATCTTTTAAATTGGAGATTTACTGTTGCAGAAAGCCCAGGGTAAATGGCACCAGTTGACGAGTAGAGCTGGCCAAGTTAGTCCCCTGGGACACTTCACAGGGAACGAGGCTTTCCCGGGCACAGGTTTTCATCCTCGGTGGCCAGGCAGGGAGCCCCCGGGGCGCTGCGGTGAGGGCAGGTGCTGGCAGCGTGTCCCGCGGGAAAGTCCTGCCTGAGCAACTCAGCCCGTGCCTTGGTCCATAATAACATTTTCCTTGTTGCGCTGAAAGCCAGTCCTGTTTCGTCACTGGCTGCAGATGGGGCTGGTGCTTGGCTTGATGACCCTGGCTGAGAAGCGTGTCCAAGGCATGGGTCCATCCCCAAGGAATAACTGACCCTCTCAGCCCACATGTGAAAAGTCCTTCTGCATGTGTGGTCTGTCCTCATCCCGCTACACCAGCAGGAAAAATTTTGAAGAGAAAGGAAAAATATCCTAGTCCTTACCCATGGTACAGGGTAACTTTTACTTTTGCCAGAGTTTAGAGATGCTGAGAGTAAAAGACATTTTTCACAGAGACCCAACAACATTTCTTTCCTTGCTGACTGTTCGATACCAAAATGATATCGTCCGCCCTGCCGGTTTTGCTGGAATAACAAAGCCTGTGTGGCTCAAACAAACACGTCCTAGTCACTGGAGCAGTCAAAAGGCATTCACTACCCCAGATTGTTATTTTGATGTGACTTTGGCCATGGATCTTGCTGAAGGTGGCAGCATTCCTGGGAAACAATTCCTGTGTGACAGAAAGCACAAAACGGAGGTGTAAAGCACTACCGCGGGATCCTCTCTCAAAATAGAATTAGAAAATGCAAGCCTTCTCCTTTCAGCTAGATGCGTAACTGAATTGACACAAAACGTAGCCTGTGATGGGACGTACGCAATGAAACACCAGTAAAATTTAAGACTTTGTCAGGCAAAGCTGTATCAGTAGGGAATAGACAGACAGCCTTTCAGTTTAATGAAGACATCAGGTTGGTGGATGCGTGCTTGGTTTCTTATTACTGTGTTTGTGTTAGTATAAACGTTGTACTGCCTCCTTTTGCTCACGCAGCTTACAGCGGATGCCTCACGGTGCTGCCGCTGGTGCTCGTCGTGGCGTGGATCCCTGCGCCTTTGCAAGCGAAGGGGCGAACCCTGCTGCGAAGCGCTCCCCGTCCCTGCTGCTTCGATGTATTGTCGGTGTAAAATCATCAATTACACAACGCGTTTTCGATCCCTGTAACATCATGTTGCCAAACCACTTAATAATGGCATTAGCGAACTGGAATTGAATGTCTCCTAGATGGTTTGAGCCAAGTTTGTGACAGCTGATTTACGGCGTCTCTGATTCACTGCTCTTCCCCGCTTCCTAGACCCTTGATAAATCAAACTCTTTACACACATTTAGTTGTTTTTAATTTGCATCTGTGTTACGAAAAGCGGGAGGAATTCAGTTCCTCAAGGGATGGCAGCACTTCCCAAGAGATTGTTTTGTCTATGTTGCAGAATTTGGGCTCCCATCCTTAGCGCTAACCCGTTCCTTTTTTCCCCCAAATGTGAACGCCTCGGGAGAAGCCCCACAGCCACTTGAGTTGTGCCAGGGAGTTATTACACTGATGCCCTTTAAAAATGTTTTTTCCTGTAATTCCTTAATCATTCTGATAGTTATTCCTTAAATGTTTCCCTCTTTCCAGCCTGAAACCAGGCTCTGGTTCGTTTCCTCTTGACCTCGGTGCCCCTGCCTGACCTTCTTAGTGGCATATTGAGCATTGGCTTCCTCAGAGCATTGGCTGAATTATACAGGTAGTTTTGGGGTAGCTGAAAGCCACTAGATTGTTTCTGCTGTTATTTCCTTAGCTTTTTGCTTCCAAACCAAACAACTCCTAACTGACATGAATCTCATCGCTCATCTGTAATGTCACGTGCAGGTAAAATCTCAGCTGGTTTTTGCATCACGCTGCTGTTGTTCAGGAGAGTGGCTGTGGAGCACAGGTTTTGGAAGTTCCTGTTCAAAGGGCCTTATGAATGCTTTTTTTGGTTTTTGAGGGAGAAATTTGAATGAACAGTTCAATGTGATGGGACCAGGGTAGGACATGTTCTCCTGCCTTCTGCATAGCCCTGTTAATTTGCATTTTCCTCAGTTAGCGAGCCACGTAGGTAGGATTGCCAAACATCTGTGAGATGATTTGGTTTTTTTCATGCGTATTGATGTGTTTTGTATAATTCATCTTGGCAAAGTGAATCTGGAGAAGGAACTGCTCTTCAGGATGCTCCCGCTTCTCTTGCCCTGTGTCACCTCCACCCTCTCATTGTCACCTTCACAACCAAGGGCTTCTCTTAATCCAGGGCACTGAGCACTGGTTTGTGTTGTGCCCACGAGGGTCATATTCCTGCGGGACTGCTTGTGGCCAGGCTGTGGGAAGGAAAACAGGAACGCCTTAGTGCTTACAGGGCTGAGATCGCTGCACGCGGCAGAGGGATGGGGCTGGAGCAGGACACTGCTGCCCACGGACGGGGTGCTGGTCCCATCTCTGGGGCAGGTTTCTCTTTCACCCTGATGCCGGCATCCAGGGCTTTGAAGGTCTGCTCGGATCGTGTCTGGGCAATGGGAGTGCTGGAATCCTCCTTTTCTTGCTTATAATTATGGAGAGGTGTCTTAAGGCGCTCCAGTGACAGAAAAACATTGCACGCGTTGATCTCTAAACAGAGCGAAAAGCTCCTGCTGGCTGGTACATGTGCCAGCCTCCAGGAGCATGAAATAGCACGGCTTACTCTTGCGTGTCTTGTAACTTTTGATATGGCTTTTTCTTCCCTACTCGTCTACCGTGCTGAGGTTTGCTTTATTGCACAATAATTCCAAATTCAGCAATTTACATTTCTCTTAGCTTGAACAACCCTTTCCACTGCTCATTGCTTTGCAGACACCACGAGGTATCACTACACACAGGCAGCTTTCACCGAGGGAGCCTATTGTGTTGGTATTTCCTTGATTACACTATCCTCTGAGCCCTCCCGCGCTGCCTGTTAAAAGAAAAAAGCCCTTCGTGTGTCAAATGCAGCCAGATCGGCCTCTTGCCTTTGATATGGAAAGTGCACTTAATGCTTGGAAGGAGAAGCTGCAGCAAAAAGGTGCTGCCGGAGAGAAAAGAACAGGGTTTTGTTTTCACCTGATTCCAGAAGAGATTTTCTCCACCTCCAGTAAGCTGGCCAGGCGAGCTGGGACATGGCGGGAGAGCCTTGGGCAGCCGATGGTGGGTGTGCTTTCTGCCCCTTCGCACCGTCGGTGGCTGTTCGGTCTGTCAATGCGCACCACGAGAAAGGGCTTATTTGGTAAATTGTAGCTCTCCTTTGAAGGGACCTTTGGCAGCTGTTGGGCAAGGGGATGGAGCCGGTCCCTTCTCCCAGGCAGGGCTGAGCGTGCCCCTCCTCACGGTCACGGCTGGGCTGCCACCAGCAGAAGCTTCTGTCGGTCTCGGGTGTTGGTTGAATATGGACAGTCTTGACGGCTTTAGGAGGTTTTGCAATGCCGTTGTGGTCTGAATTGGGAAAGGGCAATGAGGGAGCATAAAATTTAAACTAGATGAATAGGACTTTGAAGTGATCTTTGGTAAATGCAGGTGTGTGGAGGATAAAGGATCCATCAGTTTGGGATGCAGGTATGAGGTGATCACACAAGGTTATAGAAAGGTCAAGGCAGGAATAAGACTTTTGACAAATAGTGTTTTGGGAGCACCTGTGATAGAGTCAGGGTGGAGGAAGGAAAACCTCAGTTAACAGATGTTTTGGGAGTTGTGTGATGTCCTACACATTCAGGTGCCATCACAGGAGTGGGACCAATGTCCACTGCAGTGGTCTGAGCTGTGTGGGGCCAAACGTTGTCTGTGCTCTGCCTGGGTGCTGAGCGCCGCTCACTTGGGAAGCAGGGATGGGCACAGCACCAAGCATGGCAGGAGGCGGCCAACGGGAGAGTTGCTTTTGAGGAGGAATGGAAAATTCCTGAAGCTTGATGGCCTTGAGACAACCTGTCCACATTTTCAAGGGAACCAAATCGCTTAAGTGTTTCCAGAGGGATATCTTTCAATTTCAGCTTTTTGGCCCGGAATGAAGTAACAGTAACGGTCTGTCTAAACAACATATGGTGATGCTGTACAGAGATGTATGAGCTCATTCAAATGCTGAGAAGTTGATAGCTTAATTAGCTGCTGAGGTACCTCTGAGGGGATACAGCTGGAACGTGCCCAAGGTCCCCTGCTTTTCAGGGGCCCGTTTCCCGGCTGCCGAAATCCCCGCTATGCACTGTGGTGCCTGCCTGTGGCAGAGCTGCCTCCAAGCAGCACGGGGACCTGTTGATATCAAAGAAAGACCTCCTGGCAAGATTTCTCTCGATGAAAACTTCTAGGAGAATAACTGCTCTCAGCTACATGAACCGTGTCTCATGAAGCAGCGGCTAGGTAAGGCCAGGTCCTTTCAAACCAGGATTTAACAGCATGTCTAGAACAAGCTGGTTAGTCGTCAGTGATGTACTCCAAAAGCAGCATGAAGGAACTTGCTCTTACAGTGGTTTTTATTCTTCCTTTTGTCTGCTTCCAATATGATGGACACATCCTTTGACCTTGTTTTATGGTTTATCAGTGTTTACCATAACAATATTTCTATAGCTTTTAACTTCAGAGAGCCTAATTGCTTTATTGCATTTCTTTCAGTGGGTACCTGCCTCTTGATTTCTTTCTTCTCTGCTCCCTTTTCTGCGCAATAATGCAGCAGTACGGGCGTCTGTGTGTAGATTAAAATACGCAGGCTCCACTCAAGTTGAGTGGCCCCGGATAATGCTCAGTGATGTTCTGGCACAACCTGAATTGTGTCTTAGGTTCCGTAAGTGGTGCTGAGCCATCTTGAGGAGGAAATGGCCTTTATGAAATGTTTTCTTTATCAAGAGCTTCAGAGAAGCTTTTTAGTTGAGGTTGCAAGTCAGATCTTCAGATTTATTATTCTGAGAGGTTAAAAAAATAGATGAATTGTAATATTCTTTCTTCTCAGGTCATTACGCAGTACTCTCTCTACTTGGTAAGGAGCGATGCTTTTTTATCTTTTCTGAGGCTAAAGCCTTTTTTGCAGTAGAAAAATAGTCAGAATAGCATTGCAGTGAATTTTATTAAAAGCCCATACAAATGTACTTACATATGATAAATATATTCTGCCTGCTCTGTGTACTGCAGTTTGTGCTGAGCTCTTCTTATTAAAAATGGGCAGAAATGTATAAGGTCTAATATGTTAGATAGCTTAAAGCATGGCAAAAAGCAGCTTAAGATCAATTTAAAGGTTGTTATTTTTTTTTCAACTGTAGTTGGTGAAAACTGTTTACTGAGTTTTGTGTGAAAACTTTTAACCTGCGAATTCCAATTTCATAGTTCATTCGTACGTGGGAACTTAATTTGAGATCTGAGCAGTTTTGATCTGATTGGCAGGTCAGGTGCTCCTCCATTTCTGGATGGAGGAACTGAGATCTCCACGCTGGCTTTTGGCACGTGGGAACGCTCAGGCAGGTGTTGGGCGTTGGTTTCTATGGGTAATCTGCAGCAAATATTTTTCTTACATGTAGGCATTTCTGGCAATGAACTGCTCAATGGAGTAGGCATGGGAGTGAATGCACAAAGACACAGAAACATTCTAGAAATGGACTGGACCGATTTAAAAAGAATATTGACAAAACCTTTTTTTGCCGCTGTATCAAATAGGGAGTGTGGAGCACCAGCTCCGCGGTGGTGAGCAGCCGTGGTGATGGTTCACCACAGCCTTATTTCTTCAGGGACTTGCGGAGTCGGTGCTGGGAATGTACTTGAGCTCCAGCCACGCTGAAATTCAACAGCGTCTTTCCAAACTCCACGGCTCTGCTGCACTGCACAGGCTTCAGTTCCGTTCCCGTGCATATCGGGTAAGATGCCCTCACCCCTTCAGTCATTCTTCCAACAAGCTATTCCATTTATCTGTGATGAGAAGGGTACAAATGTTTTTCACGCCTGCTAGACGGGCTGTACGCGGCCCCTCGGACTGCCTGCTCTCCTCTCGTATCCAAATCAGCGAAATCATACCTTGATTTTAGGTTTTCTGCCAGGAGCACTCAATTAGAGTTTCTCTGCACATAATACAAAATGGAGAATACTTTTTTGCATTTATTACCCAGACCATTGCCTTAGCACTCCCAAGATTTTATCCAATGTGACTTTTTCTAACCTTGTGGAAATTGCAGTGATGGAAGATGCATCAGCAATTTTCAATCTTATTTCTTTTCCAGTGCTGCCTATCAGCTGGCTTAACAGCATAATGAATGAGTTCACAGGTGTTTTTCTTTTGCTATCTTTCGGTTGTTTGAAAGGAGCTATATTTTGGTCAATGAGATAGATGGTAGAGAGGCAAGGTGAACTAAAGTTTACCTTTTTTCATACATGTCTAACAGAATATGATTAAACATTAAAATGATGCAGTTAATTCTGCTGTATTTACCAAAAGAAAATTTTCTGAGGAGTGGTTGTTATGGAAACAGTAGCCCTCTGTCCTTCCGATTGCAAAAGATTTATTTCAAGGGAGCTAAGAACCTTTAAATATTCAGTAAGTATAAAAAGGTGAGATCATAATATTCATCTTACATATCCTCTACAAAGCTTCAAAAACTTCCATGACGATGAGAAGATAGTGCAGCGTGGCAAGCATGAAAGGCTTGAGAGGCCACTTTTAATGTGGAAAAGTGAAGGGACTCATAAATACGGGAAATAGGACGTTAATAAAGGGAAATGAGAGCGCTCGCGTGGGGACACATCGTCACGTGCCAACCCCGCCTAGCAGAACAACCCCCCATCGGCAGGAGCTGCCTTTCCTGCAGGCGTTGACCTTCGCTCGGGGGGTCCGACCCCCCGTTCTCCCACGCTGCTCCAGCAGGGTTCGGTGCTGGGGCTGGCTGTCGTGCCTTGCTGCCTGAACAGAGGCGATTTACAGGGGTTCTGTGGGCCTCGTCACTGCAGCTCATTGAAACCTGTACGGTGGGCTGATAGCACCTGCGCTCGCGGTGCCGCGCAGCTCCAGAATGGGTCTCTGCGGTGCGTGAAAGGAATTCTAGATTCAGCACACCAGAAATCAGCACGCTGGTAGCTTCGGATGACAACTTAAAATACTTAAAAGGACGTTCCTGAACTGATAACAAAATAACACGCCCAAAGCTCCAGTAGATAGCGGGAAAATTGTTCCCTGAAGTACTTTCAAATTGAAAATCAAGCTTCAGCTTTACTATATTCCTGTTTCTTTTGAGCTCACTTTCAAAAAACATTTAGGGCTCAAATATAGATTAAAGAATTATTGTTTTTTTTCCCCACTGAAAATGCATTATAAATGTATCTTGAATTGGAATTTTCTATTTTTTAATGTGTCTTTAGCTCCAGCGCACATTTAGGTTTGTATTGTGTTTCTGATAGGGATTTCTTTCTGCATTAGTTGCTTTCAGGTTAAAACCTGGATACGGCTGAATGTGAGCATTGTAATGAGGTATAAACCTTGAACTCTTTTTTTATTTTCAAATGAATCCATAATGATTAACTGCACTGATTAACCGTAAGGGCTCTCGATGGTGACGTGGACAGTGGGAGGAGGAAGCGGAGGAGCCTGCAGCCAGGGAGCACGGCGCTTCATGCAACGTCCTCTCAGATGTGCTGTTGTTGGCTCTTGACTGAAAAGGTGAAAAACGAGGAATCTCAGATGAAAGGAGATGCTTCGTCTTAGGAGGCAGCTGGTTAAATGTGGAACATCACCTTCTTTACAGGCTCCATGTAGTGATGGCATTTCCACACTAGTGCTGAACCACTGATGGACAAGTGGGTTGACAAACTTGCAGTCAAGGTGGCCTCTCTTACTTTTATTTCCACGGACTCTTCACTAATACTGAAATTATGTGCTGACTCTAGTATTTTCCTCTGTAAGCATTTTGATTATAATTAAGAAAGACACTGCTTGCAAACTCTCATCTGAATTTAACTCACAATATTTCATTGTATGCCAGAAATAGTTTATTAAGCTTTCAGATCAAATAAGAGCTAACATAGGGAATGGAAAACCAATGCTGCTTTAATTATTTTTTTGTTTTTGAGAAGGGGAGGAGGGGAACGTGACTTTCAATGGGGAAAAAGTGAAATTAACCCTCTTCCAAGCTTCTACAAAAGCACAGATTTTGGTAAAAGTCCAAATATTGCAGGTGCAATGGAGGAAGAATGAATCATGGCATGCCAATATCCAGGCTTTCAATGTCATGAACGCATTTGCTCCCTGCAGAAATAAGTACCAGTTGCTACGGTTAGCCGATAACCGTGTGGAGCCATTGTATCAACCTATCGCCGTGTTTTGTTTGAGATTTCTTTTGTTTGGGTGAAAACTGGGGGTCTGCAGAAATCATTAACATTGCTCCGTGCCACTTATCCGCTATTTTGCTGGTCCTTTGCAGAGTGTGAATGTCACCTTCTGGGAATAAACTTGCCAGCTGTCTGGGGAAGAAAGTGAATTTCGGTTCTACCTGAGGTGCATCGTGTTCTGTTCCTTGGGAGGTTTTATAATGACACAATATTTTCCTGCTAGATTTTACACCAGAGAAGATGACGTTTGCGTAACTTTGAGGATCTTTGTCCTGTCAAATCCATTCTCTACTTTACAGCTGTTAAACCATTTTTAAACACTGTCTCTTTCTTTTCTGGCTGTATTTAAAGACTCCAGGTATAGGAAGTGTTAGCAGCTGCTGAGTCCCA
This sequence comes from Burhinus bistriatus, assembly GCA_013397275.1. Classification (NCBI taxonomy): domain Eukaryota; kingdom Metazoa; phylum Chordata; class Aves; order Charadriiformes; family Burhinidae; genus Burhinus; species Burhinus bistriatus. The sequence continues at coordinate 360,728 of VYXH01007236.1, read as the reverse complement.
GATTCTTCCATTTAGGACAATTTCCATGCTGGGGTAGGGAGCGGCTCCCTGTCCCACGGCATTTCCCACCCTGCTGCTGGTGCTGGGCTTTGGCCCTGCGGCAGTGTCCCCCCGGGGACCGGGGTTGAGGCTCTCCAGATGGCTGCAGAGGGCGGTGAACTTCTCCAGGGTGGAGGAAGACACCAGTGCCTTCCTGGGGGTGGCACTGGCTGCCCCATCCTCACCAGAGCTGTTTGTTTCCTTTCGTGAGTGCATCAGCAAGAGGGTTTAGACAACAGTCGAAGTCTCTCCATCCTCGGAGAACAGCGTGGTCTTGTTCATACACCTCCATACCATATGTTCTAGGTGGATATGGACCTTCAGCTGAAGCCCATTAGCGTTATTTCTCTTGGCACAGTTTTAGCAGTCTCTCTAACTCTTGGCCATGACGTGCAGATCGTCAGCGCTGCGGCAGTTAGGCTGCTTGTGTGTGACTCTTGTTTCATTCCGGAGATGAGAGGTGAACTCTTTTGTGGTAAACTCCTTCGCTCCTCCTCTGCTGATGTAGGTATCCGAGGCACCGCGGCTGCTGAGGTCTGTGCAGCTGAGGGTCTGTCCCGGCACGTGAGTGCCCTCAGCTCCTGGCCAGTGGCCACAGGGTGACGGTGATTTCTGACTGTAGCAGTGTGCCTGGAAGGGCTTTCTGGAAGGAGATCTGGAGTGAAGTGCAGCCTTGCAATTAACTTGAGGTGTTAGTCTGGACTGGATCCAGAACAGATCCGCCAAAGATGGGGGGTTGTGTGCTATATTTGTGTGCTGTGAGAAGGAAAAAATCATTCCTTGCAGAACTTCTCAGGGATTTAATTGAAAATTGCAAATAAATTGTCAAGGAGACCGTAATGAACTCAGATGATGAAGTTAGGCTTTTTAGAAGAAGCACATGACTGTGAGACCCTAATAAGCCTGGGGGCAGGGACGATCTCCCGGGGTACACCCAGGTTCTCTGAGCGACGTGCGGGTCTGTTCTGTGGGCTGGTAGAGGCGCGTGGTCTGCGCAGACAGCTGGTCGGGATGTCAGACACGCGCGCACGCGCTGCCGGCGCACGACAGCCCTGTGTGAAGGGAGTGCTCCGGGATCTGGCGAGTGGGCTGGTGGAGAACAGAGAGGTGGGTGGGTGCTGAGCACCCCAGACCTTGCCCCGGGGATGGTATTGCAGGCGCTGTCTTGGTGCCCTGTATTGCCTGTGGTGGGGCAGAGGGTGGTGGAGACCTGGTCAGTGGGTTCCCTCAGGTGGCTTTAGGTGGAGCCTCAAAGGGGTTTGCACCCACTGCTGAAGCATGTCTGTGATGGGGACACAACTACATGCTCCCAGCCTCCTCTGGCCAGCCGGGAGCCTGCCTTCTAGGAGTCCTACAGGTCGTCCTGTAGAGAAAGCCTGATATTATGTCTTCATGTCTTGCCACTAAGATGATCCGAGGGCTGGAGCACCTCTCCTATGAAGACAGGCTGAGGGAGCTGGGGTTGTTCACCCTGGAGAGGAGAAGGCTCTGGGGAAGACCTTACAGCGGCCTTTCAGTACCTGAAGGGGGCCTACGGGAAAGCTGGGGAGGGGCTGTCTGCAAGGGCATGTAGAGATAGGACGAGGGGCAATGGTTTTAAACTGGAGCAGTGTAGGTTTAGATTAGACATTAGGATGAAGTTCTTTACAATGAGGGTGGTGAAACACTGGAACCGGTTGCCCAGAGAGGTGGTAGAGGCCCCATCCCTGGAGACATTCAAGGCCAGGCTTGATGAAGCTCTGAGCAACCTGATCTAGTTGAAGATGTCCCTGCTTACTGCAGGGGGGTTGGACTAGATGACCTTTAAAGGTCCCTTCCAACCCAACGCATTCTATGATTATCTTAAAAAAGAAGGGCGTTTGACCCCTTCCATGCTTGTCTGCTGAATTCTGGGGGAAGGCAAATCACAATGATATGGGTTGCTGTAGGAAGCTCTGTCTCAAAGAGGTGGCAAGCGGCATTTGTGCCTTGGACTGTGTTTAGACTGAGGCTGCGTGATCTCTCCTGCAAGCTGAGTTTTGGGGGTTGGAGGCTTTTGATGATCATACTGGGTTTGGGGAAGGAATTTGCCACCACAGAAAAAAACCAGAAGCCCTCCCATTGCAGGCAAACCCTGAAGGAGCAAAAGGCCCATTTCCACATTTAGTTATACTCATTTAATAGCGCCCCAGACACGTGTTCTACCTCTCTGGTTACCTGCCCTCCTCTCCCTCCCCAGGACCTGCTCCTGTTCCGCTGGCAGCATTCCCCTCCAGCCTGCCTCAGGTTGGTACTTCGGTGATGGCTGAGCCTTTTTGTAAGGGAGCAGCGGTGGTGCCCCGAGGTCAGATCCTGAACTCTTCCCACTGCTGGTGAGGAACGCAGAGCTGCTCTGGAGCTCCTGCCAGGGAAAGACAAATAACATCCAGATCCTGATGTCTGAACCCTCTCTTCTCTAATGAGTGTTTCTAGGGAATTGTGCCCTTAATGAACCCACCCTTTCCAAAGGGAAGCGATCCCGAGCACATTACTGGATGTGTGCGGGAGCCCTCAAGGAGAGGATTTGAGCAAAGCACTGGAAGTCTCTGAGGTCTCTTTTCTTTCTGTCTCTGAAATGCCAGTGCAGACGTCTAAAGTACCTGCCCTCACATTTGTTGCTTTCTGTATAGTTGAACTGCGTGCATAAGTGCCACATTTACAAAATCCTTGTAATGCCACTTTCTAAAATATTTAAAATATATGAAATCTCCCGCGTCCAGGAAAGAGCGCTAACGATATGCAATGAAGCATTTTTGTAAGAGGGTCTTCAGCTGAATGTTTCGGATCAGGCAAAGGAGCTTTGTAATGAACTACGGAGGTGAATTTACTGCCTAGGTATGGGTGCCTGTTTCTTCTGTGGTCTGGTGACAAGTGATTTGCTCTGAAAACGAAGAGAACTGCTTTGGCTGCTGCTGGGCTACCTAGTGCGTAGCAGGCTGATCTTCACGGGTTGTCAGCATTGAAAAACCAAATTCCACCTCTGGACTCTGATCCTGCAGCATACTGGGACAATTTTACCGTCCTTTTGTTAAAGTCCATTTTAGAAACTAGAACAAATGCATTTTGCTTCTCTGCTTTGATTTATTTTCATGAGAAACAAAAAAACAAAAAAGAATTGTTATCCTTCCCCTTCCGCCTTTCCAAAAAAAGGAAAGATACTTAGAGAGAAGTTATTTTAATCAGGAGAAAAAGTTTTAAAACTGTATTTATAAACAAAAGATTTTATCTGTACTCTTAAGAAAAGGGTACAGCAGAGAACAGAGAAGGCTGGTTGTTACGAAGTAAACCAAACTCCTCCAGACCAGTAAAACTAAAGTTTTAATTACTGCTATCCTGTTCTTTTTCAAAACTATTTCATGTTAAATTTTTAGGTGTGTGAGGTTGCCATAGCCATCACTGTAGGTGATAGCCAGTGACAAAAATAATTTTATTCCATATGTTTCCACAGTAATTTTGATTTTATTTATTTATTTATTTTTAAATATGTATATATGGCTAGAGGGCATTCCAGTCTGGTTGTTTTTATGTATATTTAAGTATGAAATGAATTCATCATGAAATGGTTCGGCACTTCCAATTAATTTTGATGGGATACTCGTTTCAACCTCATTGGATCAGAGCCTGGGAATTGAAAAGTAGCTGAGCTTTTTCATAAACCCTTACAGATCTTGTTCTAAGTGTTGCACGTGATTTATCAGACTCGGGCTAAAGAAGAGCTTACTGTATCAATTTATCCTGACAGCATGTGTTTCTCATGTTTAATTTCATTAATAAACATTTGCACAGAGCATTCAGAATTGTATGGGGCTGCTACCGTGGCAGAAAGTTAAACATCTTGAAATAAATGATTGCTTTAGGGCAACTGGGAAGAGTGATAGGAGGATGATGTTTGGATTTTAAGAACCTGTCTTTATGTTAGCTACTTACAAAAAAGATGAGGACAAACTTTTTAGCAGGGTCTGTTGCGATAGGACAAGGGTAATGGTTTTAAACTAAAAGAGGGAAGATTTAGACTAGACATAAGGAACAAATTGTTTACGCTGGGAGTGGCGCGACACTGGCCCGGGCTGCCCAGAGAGATGGTGGATGCCCCATCGCTGGAAACATTCCAGCTCAGGTTGGACGGGGCTCTGAGCATCCTGGTCTAGTTGGAGATGCCCCTGCTCATGGCAGGGGGGTTGAATTAGATGACCTTTAAAGGTTCCTTCCAACCCAAACCATTCTACGATTCTGTGATACTTGGTGTACCATGTGTGAACGTTGTGCTGGGGATGTGGTGCAGCTCTTTGTGTTGAAGTGGCAAGATACTATAGATTTTTTCTGAGTGTACCAAAATAAAGTAGCAGGACAAAGTCTGTCCGTTTTGTCAAGTCTGGTGGTTGCCGCCTTTCTCTTTCTTTTGGTTTCCATTCTCTGTTCTGTCTACAAGTGAAATAGAAACTCATAGATCGGCTGGATCCCTGGCCATGTTCTTGAATCTGTGTTGCCTGCTGCGGAAGGGCTGGTGCACAGCGCCTTTCTGGAGAGGATGGCTGACCAAGGCGAACCTCAAGTTGTCCATGGCTCTGCCTGAAGCCCAGTTCCCTGTCTTCAGATGGACAGACGGATGGACACAGCCGTGTCCGAGGTGCTGAAGGGCGGAACCGGCCCAGCCCGGCTGGAGGGACTGTGTCCTGTGGGCCAGTGACTTTTTTCGAGCGCTGCTCACAGCGTCTGTGAGCAAAGCCAGGAGGGCTGGTGGGCAGAGGGCAAGGTTTGGTGGCCTGCTGGTGGGGTTTGCTGGGACGCTGCCCATGTTCCTGCACACCTTTTGAAGCAGGGTGCCGTGAAGCACCACCTCTGCCGTGCGAGCCCTGCGGTGAGGGCCAGGGCAGCAGCTGGGAGGACTGTGCGTGTCGATGGACCCGGAGCGAGCAGCACCCTGGGTGTGCTGCTGTGGCCGGAGCTCTGCGGAAAGAGAGGGCAAAGGAGGGAAAAGGTGCTGCTGGGCGCTCTGGTTTGCATAGGAATCCCTCTTTGGTAGCAGTCTTACTGGTGGCCATATACAACAGGCTTGAGTCATTGTTAAGGCACTTTAGTTCAGATTTTTCGTATTAATTCTCTCTCTGACATCTGTAAAAAGCACAGAAGAAAAGTGCATCTACTCCTGAAACGTGGCCATTTCTGAACAAGAAAAAGTTGTGGGACAGGAGTGTAGGTAGGAAGGAGGAAACCAGCAGGGAACTGGAATTTTGATAAACAGCAAAAATGAGCATCCCAATGGAAAAAAAAAGTGAGGAAAACCCAGTAGCCTTATCGTGGGATCTGTGAAGACAATGAGTGGACAGTATGAGAGAGGCAGGCTCAGCTGGGAATTAGCTGCTATTCTGCCCATTTAGAAGGAAGAATGGCAGCTGATTACAGTATTTTAGCACCAGGGTGCATCGTAAGGAGGCTCTTCATCCAAGCGTCTGATCCAGCCCTATTTGGTTTATGAGACCTGACAGGAACCCCGCATAAAATCTGATGGCTTCAGGCAGGTGATTAGTGTAAGCAGAGTGTATAATTAGTGAAGATGTTTATCGTGCAAATTAACGGAGATGAAAGCTTTACTTGTGCACATTAAATGGAAGTGTCTGCGTGGGTATATATGCGCAACGAATTCCAGTGTTTTTTGGTGCCCACCTTTCAGTGCGAACACGCGCCCGTCCCACACTGGGGTTGCTGTGATGAGACGGCGTTAGCACTTCCAGCATCTCTTTCCTGGTGGTGATGTTGTTATTACAGCCCTGCGTGGCACCCCGCGAGGCTCCTTCCCGTCTCCCCCTGCTCCTCGCGGGCTCTGCTCTCCCGGTGCCCCGTGCCCGCCCCAGCACGCCGAGGGACGGGCGCACCTCGGCGAGCGACGGCGGTGCCGTGGTAGGTGCCCGCTCTTCCCAGCCGGTGCTGCGGCGGGCTAAACTGTAAGGAGAGCAGCGCTCTTCAGCGCTTCCATGACTAGATTAAACTTTCAAGTATGCTCAAAGCTATTTTTGTGTTTTATCTCGCTTTGTGCTAAAAAGTGGGTGGGGTGGGGGAGGGGAATTTGGAGAAACTTGACGCACGGTGTGTTTATAATCCATTCAGGGGGTGACCCTGCTTATCTTGCACATGCTTTGCCTTGGGGAGTCTGGAATATTTTATTAGCTCTTAAGGTTTTATACCCTTCCAAATAAAGTCCCCGTACTGGAAAGCTGTTTTGCAAGCACCCTGCTTATATCATCTCTGCGAATGATTGCTCCAGAGAAAGAATGTACTGAAAAAATGAAATTCAGAATGAAATCTAAAAGAAACAGTAGTATACTCTCTGACCAGAAAAGAAGTTAATTTTTAATTCAATCATTCCCTGATAATAAAGTTATACCCAAAATAACTTCTCCAAACAGAATTTTGACTGTGACTCGCAGAACTGTGGGGAACTTTGTGAAAAGGTGTAAGGACATAGTTATTTATGTTGATTTTAGGGGGACTGGATTGGAAGGAAAACATGATTGGTAGAGTTAGATAAATAAGTCTAATAAAACTGTGGGCAGTGTTAGGTACAGAATTCTAAAATCGTTAATCTGGTCTACTGTTATTTTTTTTTTCTTCCTTCTCCACCAAAGACTCCTCAGTCCTCCTCCATCTGCATCCTTATTTCCCTTAGTTTTGTTTCCAGCTTATTTGGTTTCATGGTAACTGCTGTGCTTGGCACTCAGCAATTGCTCATAAATCCGCAATTGTAGATGGGGTACCTCTTTAAAAACAATTTTAGCAAGCAGAGCAAGGTCCACTTAGTCTTCATTGTCACAGACTGCATTTCCTGAAGGGACTGTGGGAGGATCACCGAGCAGTTTGGTGAATTAACTCACGCGCTCTTTCTGCATACCTGAGGCTGGGGAATCTGAACTCATCCCGCAGAAAACTGATGGAAAATCGATCAGCTCAGATAGATGCAAAGAGCTCTCTGGGGACATGCAGGCAGGCAACTCAATCCAGAACTACTTACGGTATGACAACAGCAGCCTGCATTTCCACTAATTCAGTTGTCTCCAGGGCATTCATGGTAAGCAGGTCCAGGAAAGACATTTTTTTAATATAGCAGCTGCAGAAATGACTACTGTAGGAGGCACGGCACAAGGTGACTGCTGACTGTGTGCTGTAGGCACGTTGATTCACTGGTGTCCATCCATGCGTACTGAGTGAGGCTGTCGATGCCTTGCAGAAAACCAGGACTATTTATCAGTTCTTGAGCCTAAAATGTCTTTCCTTGCATGATTCCCAAGAGAACAAGCATTTTTGTAATAAAAAAAGTGGCTCCGTCACTCATCTGCAGAAGGGGTTAATTTCAGCAGTGGGTTCCGTGGTCGCACACACTCGCTCCCCTCCCTGCTCACTGTTCTCTGAAACTATAAATATAGTTTCCATGTCTTACATGAGACGTTTTGTTATGTCTGCTCCATCCAGCTACCCCTCAGTGGGCTGCTAACCAAAGCCCCCCTTCCATTCCCATTTCTGCTGGCTCTACACGCCATTCATGACTGAAGTGTGTTGTCCACATCATGCTGCTTTTTTTTTTTTTACCAGAAGAGCTTGTTAAGAAATCAATGACCTGAGTTTTAGGACTACTGCGTGATATACGACAGGGAAGATACTCTGCTGCAAGGTTGGGACTGGGATGCAGTCTTGGTCTGCTGAGTGCAGGTCTGAGGATGCACTTTTTTTTTTTTCTGCTTTTTTCCTTCCATCTGTCTCATAGCCATCTTGCTGTGAAGGAGGTGAGAACTGGTATTAAAAAATACTCTGCAACTGAATTTATTAATGAAGACCTTGTTTTACGGTTCAGAGAAGTTGTGTCCTTCCAGTTTGACCCAAGATTTAAACACCCGTGGGTAACTATGGAAGTGGACAGTGCAGTTGATGAGGCTGGTGGTTCTGCACAAGTTCCTCAGATGCGCTGGGAAGTGGTCTTGGGAGAGCCATGAAATTTCTTTTTATTTCTGGTAGTTGTAAAATAGGCTTGTTTCTGAATTCTCAGAGGACAAAAAGTTAAAGTTCATTTGGGTTGACTGATGCTTTGCAGTGAAATGCTGTGAGAGCAAAAAGCTGCTGTTGGAAGCGGGACAAGGGTCTGCAGGGCCAAGGCTTGGGGTGGCTCCGTGGGGCTTCTCTAGGGCGCAGTGGGGAGGTGGAGGTGTCTGCTGGCTGAGGGTGTGGGCTGCCCAGTCCCCTGCAGCATCGCAGGCAGAGCGGTGCTGAGGAGGACTGCCTGCCCGCTCCCCTCAGCGATTCTGTTACCTCTCACTCAAGTTTCTGCCCAGGGCAAAGAAATTGAAATTATTTTTACCCTCCCCTCTCTTTCAACATGGGATGAACTGATTCTCTCTAGGCTGATGAACAGAAATAGATCCCTAGTTCCCAGTAACAAGGGTCGATAAAAAAAGAGTTGAATTTATTTGAAGTTCACTTAAGTAATATTTCCACACAATACTTTTTAAACTTCTAGTGATCAAAGGCTAAAAAAATAAGGAGTCTGGGTTTGTGCCAACGTGTTTTTGGATATTAGGGGGTTTATAAGCACAGCACTAGCTGGTGCAGTGGGGACGTGGTGAGACACTGGCCCAGGTTGCCCAGAGAGGTGGTAGATGCCCCATCCCTGCAAACATTCCAGGTCAGGTTGGACAGGGCTCTGAGCAACCTGATGTAGTTGAAGATGTCCCTGCCCATGGCGGGGAGGTTGGACTAGATGGCCTTTAAATGTCCTTTTCAACCCAAACTATTCTATGATTCTATGATGTGCCAGCCAACGGGCAGCGTTTAACACCGTGCTCCGGGGGCTGGCAGAGCATCGGTCCCACTCTGTCCATCGTCCCTATGCCACCACCCCAACACAAAGCCTAGGAATGAAGATAGCGGCCATGGGGTGTGTTGTGCGCCTGTGGGATGTGATGTGTGCCATGAAAGGAGATGCAAGAAATACCTGCGGAGTTGTCCTGAGTCTCCTACAACCTCATGAAAAGAACAATTTGATGTTGCAAACTTCCTGCTGTTTGGTAAGGCAACCAGACAATTCCCAATAAGCATCATCCAACAGCAAATAACTACTCAAGACCTGGAGTCAATGAATTTTTTTCTCCTTCTGGTGACAGCTCTTCCTCCGCATGAGGAGCGTCGCTGCAGGACTGCCGATGGAGAGGCTGCAAATGTAAACAAAGGCGTCTTCCAGCTCCTCAAAACCATCCAACGCTACCTGACAAGGAGTGTAATTTTTTGGTGACTTGCCCAATGGATTATTTTATATTGATTTCTCAGCAGAAAAAAACCCTACAGCAAACCATGGTGAAATTTAGGGAGTCTGCCCTTTTTGAGAGATTTTCTGGCCACACTGAAGTGAACAGTATTGACTTGCAAGAGGGTTTGGTTTTTGTTTATTTTATTTTGGTTTTGTGTACTTCCAGATGGATGTTTACGATGAGGACTGAAATTGTTCTCTGGAGAACCTGGGTCCGACAGCAAGCCCTCCTTACCCGGGGAACGTGCCGGCTGCCATATACCCAGGCAGAGTCAGTCACCCCAGGGCGATCCTAAGCTGACACAGATTTCTCTCAAAAGATTGATGCTTGTGATCACCAACTGGATGAGGTGATTTGGTGCTCCAGGGAAACTGCTTCCGTTGCTTTCCTTGCTCCCTCCCCAACTATCCTTAAATTAATTTAAGCAGCGAGAGGAGAAACTGTGTCAAGGCTTTGGAGTTGCGTTGGTAGCAGAGGGAAAAGTTTTGAATTTTTTTTTTTTTTCCCCTCTGTAAATATCTGGATGTCTGTTTGTGCTTTCTCCCTGCTCCTAGCTGTGCCTTCAGGAGAGTGAAAGGTTTAAGTTGATCCCATTAGTGCAATGTATGTAGATATAAACCCTTTCCATGCCGAGTGTTGAGCAATAAGGAAGAAAATGTTATGGAAGGTCACTGGATCTCTAGGTAATATAGGCATGGGTCTTAGTGAAATGGCACGGGAAAAATAGCTCTTCGCTTTCATCTTCTGCACGTAACTGGGGACCCATTTCTGTGTCTCCATTTTTCCCTGGTTTTGGCAAGGTCTCTGGCAGGATGAGGCAGATGCTGATGATGGGGAGGTGCCTCTCCCTGCTCGGAAAACTGAGGGCTCATCTTGTCCCCACTGGTGCATAGCGAATTTGTAGGGCTGAGGCACTGCGGGAAAAGATATTCAAGCCTGAGTGTTTGGAAGTGGAAAGGTTTTTAGCAAGATACTTCTAAAAAAGCGTGTTCACTGAAAACCTGCCTGAGAACCCCAGAGAACCACTCGGTGTGAAAACTTTTGCCTCAAAGTCCCCTTTAAAGGCTGGGAAAGCAGCCATCTTTCAAAACGTCTTCAGAAAGGCTATCAAAGTTTATAGCTCTGATATTTCATAGGTCGTCTTGTCCTTTGCTCTTTAGCTTGTCCCTGGCTCCTGGCATCAGGGACGGTCCCAGCTAATGTTTTGCTCCAAAGACAGTGTTTCAGTTCCTATACAGAGATTTAAAATGCTTTATACATTTTCTGCTTCCTGTTGACTGTCATAATTAAGTATTATCACCAGAGTTCGTAAATGGCTTGGGTAGACCATAGGCAGTATATGGAAAATAAGTCAATCTTTTCTTTTACTTTGTGCTTTTTAAAGGGATACTTTTTAGTAGGTCCTTAGTTTTTCTTATTTGGTTTGGTTTTGCTCACTTCTTTTTTGTTTGTTTTGCTAATCTGCCTTGAAATATGGAAGAAGGATGCTTTAGGGTGGAAGAGCATAAAGGTGTCTTGTTGCAGACTTCAAACAAACTCTGCCATGAGTAAATCCATATCAAATTCACATAAAATTGGGTTGGCTAGCATGCTTTTGATGTTCTTGAATTACTGCACAAAAAATGCTCAACAGAGATTATCTATTAAGATTTTCAGTTCAGTCAGGCATTTCTTTAAACAAACAAAAGTGTTTCATACTCAGTGAGCCCTAGCTAATAGCCGTTATCTCTTCCTTTTGATATAAAATGGATCGATGGGTGCCTTTCTTGTCAATAACATTCAGATCACCTTCAGTTTTGTGGTTAAAGCGGTTGTCCTCAGGTGTTCCCAAATATTGGTAAGGAAGGTGCCTTTTACGAGGTTCACCACCTCTCATGGAGCCAAGGACACATGGATTCAGCAGATGGGGCTGTGAAAGTCACCTAATTAATTTTTTACTTTCCAGCAGACAGGCGTGGAGGTGCTGCTGGAAAGGACCTCTTCACGGGGCGAGACGGAGGCACTACGCAGGTATTTGCATTCCGACTGCTTTTCCTTATAATTTTATTGAAGTGAAGAGGAATAAGAGAGTGGGTTTGTTTTTCTGTTTCTGTCTCTTGAAGGGAGGATTGAGACCATGTAGTATTCTGATAATTTTTCTAGCGTGTCATGGGGACTACAGGATTCCTGCTCCGCTGGGTACTGCTGGTCCTGCTGTCTTTATCACTGATAACACTGGGGAAGAGTTCAGTGAAAGCACACGTGGGACTGGGAATCCCTTGATTTTGTGAGCCTTTATGCCTATATTTAATATATAATGCCCACCACTGGGCATGGTCTCCTGCAATAAGTATTGCCCTAACCCAGTGCACACCGGCACAAAGCTGTGCTGAGCCCTGGGTGTCCCTGACCGTCAGGGAGCTTCTGCAGCGTCTCCACGCCTCTGGGACCCACACCTGCAGAGAGGAGATGCTCCATACTGCGAGTCACGGGTGAAGCTGGCAGGAATTTAGGTGCCCAGGTCCCCAGTCAGATCGGCCAGCCCAATGGCTTGTACCCGTATGAAAACGCGAGCCGCGTGTGACAGTGCTGGCTGGGGGCTTGTGAAGTGTGGGTCTGCAGCTCCAGCGACAGGGTGGCCAACGGCTCCTTGTGCAGGAGGTGGCCCTGGGGACCTGCTGCCCGGCCCCCGCTGGAGTCCCCTGGCTGCTGCGGGCTCTGGGGTGGTTTCTTTTCCACCCGCCTGTGCTGCTCCTGCTCTGTTCCATGGTCCCTTGCCTCTGAGCTTGAGTGATTGCCTACATGCTTGGGTAGAGCCTTTGGAAAAAAACTAAGCATGTAATTAAGAGAGTCAGTGTATTTTACAGGGATAGTGACTAAAGGAAACAGCTTTTCACTTTAGTGATTGTGAGCGCCTGTCAAAAGAGATTTGTGGCAAAGGGAGGTCAGTTGGGAAGAGAGCTGCTGCTGGAGGAAAGCTGACTTCCTTCTCGAATGGATATAATTGTGTTCATCAGAATGATGACTTTTTACAGATGCCATGCATATGGATGGGCTTGGTTCTCTCGGGGCATGCACTGCCTGCGCTGCAATCCGAGACCAAAAAACCCCTAAACCCAAACCGTGCAAACCTATCTGAAGAGAGGTGGAGTGTCAGCAGGTCACGCAGGGCCAGAAGTTTTGATACCAGCTCTTACACTTGGTGTGAGAACAGATGTCCAGCACTTGGAAGGGCGGGCAGAGAAGGCTGTGGGCTGGAGGGAAGTGGGATTTATAGCAGCGTGAAGAGGCTGAGGCACAGTGGCGTGGTCTGCCCGGGTACCCGGCAACGGGAGAAAGAGTAAATGGGGCAGTCAAAGCATGTTTGGTGCGGCCGCAGTGAAGTTCATAGCTGGCAGTGAACAGCAACGCGTGCAGAAAGTCCAACGCCATTTCTCCTTGTCTCCTCGTATAAAGGGCTCCATCGTTAGACAGTCTTGCTTCAGCGCCTGTGTTTCTGTTTCTGCCCTGAGGTGTATTTAGTAAGGCTGATTTTGATGTTGTTTTCTAGGGGAATGCTGCAGCAAAGGATGGCTGGAGAGCAGAGCGCCTGGTATCTGCTCACTGCTCTCGGTAGCCTGCTGTGGTTTCAGATCTCCTGGAACAACTCCAGGGTCTTAAGTTGGATTTTTAGAGCCTTGCAGTACTTTTCTCTCCTTCCATGTGTTTTAACAAGAAGGATCTTAATGTGTTGTAGTCATAAGGCCTTTGTATTTATCTTTAAACAAAAAAAATTTCTAGGTATTTTAGCAATGAAAGAGGTGAAAATACTTTTAGATCTTGTGAAAGCCATGAGTAAACAAGAAGCAGTGATTAGTTTAAACCAGAAAAGTGTTTATTTTTGAGCTGATTTGCTGACATCTGTATGTAATGGCAATGTAGACACTTAGATAAATAAAGACAGAATAAAATAAGGATTTTACTGAAGTATTTGGGTTGTTATGCTCTGCAAATACTTAAAGAAGTGGCATATTAATGTATCTTACTTGTTTTCCAGTAAGTCATTATTCGCTTAAGTGAAGTTGCTCATGCCAGTTTTCCCTTTCATTAAATATTCATGTTTACTAATGGAAATTGTCTTGACAAATTGGTCAAACTAAGCAACTTATGAATTTATGCCATAGACTAAAAAAAGTTGTTTTGGAACTCCCAGTGAGCTGAAGTAATGCTTAAAATCATTAACACTTCATTGATTTTATAATTAAAAAATCCCTAGAATAAATAGAGCAACCTTTTAAATGTAGCATAGCTGTTTATCTCAATGCTTAGTATTAATTTTCATATTTTTTCCCTGAAAATAGCCATGAGCTTCTAAAGACGCTTTATATTGCCAAGCCTTAGCATTCCCTCCCTCCCCAGCAGCTTTAACTGGTGGCAGTCACAGCCGCTATCTTCAAGGGGCGCTTCACTTTTTTTGTCAGCCACCCAAGCGCCGGGGAAATGCAATTAATTTCGGTGGCAGACAGGGGTACCCTCGGGCTGTCCATACAGATGTGTCCTCCTGGAGAACTTGTCTATCTCTGTGTGCAGGAGATGACCAGGTCCCCGAGGAGGCGGGGGTGACCTGGTGCGATGAGCCGCGGCCGCGGGTGAGGCGCTGGCTCGGGACCGGGTGGTTTCATGGCAGGGTGAGATTGGGAAGGGGAAGATGTAAATCGGTGCGCTCGTGTTGCTGTGCCTTGTCGCCGTGTGAGGGAGGGGGACCCGGCAAAACAAACTGTGTGGGAGAGTGATGGGATGGGGCTGTGTGGAAAATGAAGGCTTCTGCCCTAAAAAGGCCCAAACTGACCATTAATGACTATTACTTAACAGCAGAAAATCTACCCGGGGACTTCAGGGGTCTCTGGGAGTCCCTGGGTGTGACTGTATAAGTATTCCATGGGGAATAATTACACTGGAAAACCAACTGCCTGAGCTCAGGCAAAATTAACGCCGCCTGAGGCAACAATAACAAGTATTAATTAATAGATCTTTATCTCCTCTAAGCATGCTTATGTGGCCAAAGGCTTATGATAAAGTCAAATGGGGCTAATTTTTCAAGGAGACTAATTTAGCCCGTTAACCAATAACCCGTAACTAGTTTCATGGAGACTAATATTTCAATTCTCTGCCCCAAAGCACGGCTGCTAGAGTGTCTCAAGGGAAGATAAGATCTTTTAAACATAGACACCACCTTTTTTTTTTTTTTTTTTTTCCCTTTTTAGCCTAAACTCATTTTGGTGATAACCATGCTGTTACTTGAAACAAATAAAATCTTTAAATACGGGCACTACGGTGTGCTTGTGCAAATGCACCCGCAGACTTTTACAGCTATGCCCCATGCACCGTCCCTGTGCAGAAGGTGGGGACGTCCTGCTCCCGTGGGCTCCCCCGGATAATGGGAAGGAGAGCGATGCAGGTGGTTCATGCCGGGGCGCTGAGGAGGAGGATGGGAGCTGCCAGCTCAGCTTCGGCAAGGAGCAGCTGCTGCTGCTCCTCTTCTGTTGAGCCCTGAATGACAAATTACTTGTTTTCCAGTCATCTGGAGCAAACACGCTCACTTGTTAGCCTCGCTCTCTGCCCCCTCCACAGCTCAGACCCGGGAGCACATTAAAAGTAGATGGTGAAGCACAAACAGTGGGAGGACAGAATGCGTTTAACTCACCAACTCGTATTTCTTGGGATAATGAGAGCCTTCTGTTGCCCCAAGATCAATCTATTTTCTCTTCTACTCAGTTTTCATCTGCCTATAAAATATATTCTAGCGGCGAACTCTTAGAGCAGCAGTGAAGCCCCGCTTGCAGAAAGCTGTAACAAACCATCACAGAAGGGTTTGGATGGACCGGTGGCTCTCAGGAGCCCAGGATCCGTTGGCCAGTACTACACACACGAGACCTGGCGGCTCCTGCTGTCACGGGATGACGTGTAACTCCAGCCTATCCGATGGAAAAGTGCTGTTTTCAGCATCCTTAACTATCACAAATGGAAGCAGAAGTGTCTGATTTAAAAACCGAGTGGCACAGCGGAGTGCCACCCCTTTCCCTGCAAAGAAGAGCACGTTGGTCCCCTTCGCTGCCCGGCCGTGGGCGCAGCTCTGTGAAAGCCGCGGGGCGCAGCTGGCGGGGGGCTCGCCTGGCTCCCACCCCCGTCTCCCCGTCGGCTTCCATAGGCGTCACGCTGGTGCTGCCAAACACGGGCATTGACCGAGGGGCAGCCGTGAGCCCGGGCTTTGCACGGCGCTCAGTGGTTTGCTGGGCGTGATCTGCGACTTGTTCAAGTTTCACATGTTAGCAAAAGTGACCGGCGCTTTCCTGCGGCGCTAACAGCCGACCGCACATCCCCGTACCCCAACTGCCCGTACGGCCACACGATTAGTATTTCAAATGAGCAGGAAACTGTTTCTGGAAGAATTTGCTTTGATTCTACATAACATACGATTAAAGGACAAAGCATTTAGCAGTAGAGATGGATGAAAATTGTTTAAAATGTATTCACAGTTATTTGACCAAATTGAAAACATAAATTTGTTCTACTGGCATATGATATTTTCCGTTATTTTTCCATGTGAATTATGTTTTCTTTCAAATGCTTTGAAGCACAGCTGTCATACTTTTGTAACATCATTATTTTACTCCTTTTACTTGTAAAAGCTTCGGTCCTGGAATAGAAATACTCTGAGGTGATATTTTGAGCGGCCACATGCCACAAATAATTTACAGTTAAAGTGAATTGGCTGTGAAAAACTCACCTGAGAAGAAATCTCATGAAATGTTCACTAAAAGAATTAGCCACATGCACCCATAGCAGTGAAATTCTATTAGAGGGTAATTAAAAAAGGAAAAGGGGTTAAAACTAGTTGAATAAATGGTTCACTGAGTAATTTGTATAGGATCTAATTGCCTCGGTAATCTCTTTAATATACTATACAAAATTCACAGGATAATACATTAGAAACAAAAAAGGTGGTTGGATATCGATTAAAATCTCTTTTACTGCTCCCGTTTTCTGCGTGGCTGCGGGTTGGCAGCGCGAGCGGGGAGGGAAGAGGCGGCAGAGCCGGGGCTGTGGCTGGACCCGGGCTCGGTCCCCGGGCACGGCTCCCGGAGCTATATCCAATAGACAGCATACCTTCCGCTTAACGCCCACCTGGTACGGAAACAAGGCTGTTTTCTGTCCTGTCTTGGAGTAACACCTGTGCGTGTTCCCTATTGTATTTAAGTAAAGTGCTGAAAAAGTGTTCCTAAGAAAAGTGATTTGTGTGTTTTACTGCCCAGGTGAGTAGGGCGCAGGGCTGGAGGTAACACAGGGCACGTTACCGCAGCCCGCAGGGGGAGCCCTGGCCTCGAGGGGGACACTGACAACGCCGATGTCTTTCCTGTGGGCGAGTGCCACGAAAAGTAGTCCTGTGGACTAGACAAAATGGAAAGACAGTGGCTCCTTTTTCTGCAGTCCTTAACGCTTTACCTTGTGAAGTTTAAAGGAGCAGACACGTGCTGGGACAGGAGCGGCCCGAGGAGCGCGGTGTCAGCACGCCCCAGGGGCTGGCAGCGCCGGCGTTTCCAGCAAGAGGCCACCGGGGCTGCGGGATGTGCTCCCTGGAGCGCTTCTCAGCCTCTCCCAGGATAACCAGCTGTGTGAACGAGCATAACAAATTAAAGAGTTTTGCAATGTTTTGATCTGAAAATGTTTTGGCTATGATAAAGGATTTGATTTCCATATTCCCTATCCCCTGCAGAAAAGTTTCATGGGCTGGATTTGCAGACCTGGCCAACATTGACTTTAATTCATATTCTATTGATTTCAGTAGGATGCCTGTTGTTACTTTGAGAAATAGACTGCTTCTGGATGTTTTGGAAAACCTACCTACATTCCTTCTATGGGTAAAACGGGACAGCCACGCATTTGTCCAGTGTGCCAGCTTTGGGAATGAGCCCGCTCAGAAAAGGTGGGATTATGCACTTCCATGGGTCAGGAGGGGTTGGAGGGACTGGAACCTAGAAAACTGTTTGAATTAATACAGGGAACATTAACAATCCACCCCAAAAGCCTGAAATGAATGGGCTGACTTTTCTGCCGCGTTTCCCTTTCTGCGCGCTGCTGCGTGCCGGGGCCCCTCGTGGAGCTCCCGGGTTCTCAGGCTCGTGGACCGTGGTTGGCTGATGGCAGCGGTTCTGCCGTGGAGAGGAAAGGAAGAGTCAGAGTGTGTACGTGTTCTCTGTTAAATCATATTGCTTGCAAAAACAAGCCAAGGGTTTGGGATGGTTTGTTCAGAGGCCTGGGCTGTGACCGTGTCCCCTCTCCACCAGGCAGGTTGTGCCACGGATCTGCCAACGTATGGGACGATGTTCTAGCAAACAACTCTGGGTTTAATACCTTCTGTGCCGTGACTGACGTCTGAAGCTTTGATTTTTCATGGGCATGCAGATTAGCTTATGTATTTCTTTGTTATTTTGAATAATGGGGAAGGGTATAAATCGTGAAATATGCTACTCAATGAAAAATGAGAGTTTTATGGGAAAAACCTTCCACAAATGCTCACTCTCTTTTGATATTATTTTTTTCATCTATTTTTCTTTTACATCTGAGATCTCCAGAAACTTGTCAGCGGGGTGGTTCTCTGAGGACGACCATTGGCTGAAAGCCTGTTTTAAAGGGTATGTGCATGTATTCATCGAAACAGAACTTCACATCCAAACATAGGAGCAGCTATGGCGGGGGTTGTCCTTCCTGCAGCTGCCCAGCCAAAACCAGGCTTTGCTACTTATTTTATCAACTACAAATAAAGAAGGTAACGTGGAATTCACAATCTACAGTATGGGAAAAAATTATTTAGAGAGGCTTCTTCTTAGGTAAAAATCAAGGAGATAACTAACAACCTGTCATGGATCTGCAGAGAGACAGACAGGAATTAGTTATGCTACTGCAGAGACATGCTTAAATACCCATAAAGAATTTTTCTTTCATTTCCTGTAATGATTTGAGAGATTTCTCCATCTAGATTTGTTGGCAAAGGTCTAATGGAGATTCACAACTTTTCCGAGGCTGTTGGCTCTGGCAATGCAATGTACATGGGAAGATTTCGAAGATAAAAATGTCAAAATTAAGCACAGCATTAAGCTTTCATTTCTGATATCTTATAACTGGGTTCGTCGGGATTTAGTCTTTTTGATCAAGTCAGGAGGCTCAAGATCCCACAAGACTCAATATGATCTTACTAACTGAATACTTGTCAGTGTCCTATTTCTACACATGGTGCATCATCCCACGATTTGTCTTTGCTTCTGCCTTTCTACAGCTTTTGTCAATTTTTAGAGAAAGTACTTTGCTAAGCTGAGTTTAACTAGAACAATTATTAAACAAAATTTGTTTTGGATAGAAATCTGTCCTGGTTCAAAAATCCAAGAAGACTTTAGACAGATTTCCTCCTCTTTGCTGACTTTTTCCTTCTAAAAGGAAGGAATCCAGGAGACTGGATAGTCAAAGCAGGGATTCCACAGCTTTGGGGAGTCCGTGGTGGGAAGCTGGCGAGGTTAAAGCAGATGGCTACTTAAAGCTAGGTGATGGCACCCAGTTAGGATGCTAATTGTTGGGCTCTCTTGTTGAGGTTCTGTACCGGGGTGATTAGATTCCCTAAATTAGGCATCTGCTCTCTCTCTACTGACCCTGTAGAGACCCTAATGATATCAACCTCCTGCTTTAAGCAATTAAGGGTAAAATCCTGACCCTAACGATGCCGAGGTTTGCCATTCATATTATTTAAAGCAAGGAGCTGGAGAGGTGCAGGATTGGTAGAGAATAAATTAAGGAGATTCAAGGATGATTATGCTGGAGTTTTTTTACCTGCTAAAAATCACCTTTCCAAGGGCTGTACCAACACAGAGTCCCACTGGGGTGGGGGCTGGGGGCCGGGCTCTGCCAGCACTGCTGTAGGCCACCAACGAGTCTTCCATGGACATTGCGCTGAGATTCATGGGCTTGCACACTCGATTTTGAACAGTATCCCAAGAAACATCACTTTCCTTGCTTCAGTCTAGGCCTGGAATCTTTTATAAGTTCTTTTATAGTTTTGCCTCATAAACAAAAACGGGTCTGAGCTCGGTGTCGCCACGGCCGTGGTTTGTGAGTGGGTGCCGGGCTGTCTGCCCACACGGTGACCTGGTCACGTCTGAGCAAAGTCTAGTCCAGAAGCCGTGCAGGGACACCATACTACATCCACTCTTGTGCTCTGACTCACAGTAGACTTGTATTTTGTGTGAAATGACACGAATTGCACAGTCAGCTGGTTAGTTTGGTATGGTTTCTGGACTAGAGCGAGCAGAAAGAGCTGCTGATGGCTCTGTAGAATTGTTGCTCTAGCTGCTCCCTTAGGTGGACGACTAAGGGAGGCACTGAGGCAAGGGGCAGGTAAATAAAAGGCCAAACAGCCTATGAAAGTCAAAACTGAGCAAGCAACACCCGTGATCAATCCCAACGCAGAAAAAAACCTGCGAAGGGTAGGCAGTGCCTCCAAATCCCATGTTTCCTAGGAGACGAAAGGCCTTTCAGGGATGGCAAACGACTTGGTTCGTATTGCTTGGCTAAAGTAACTTTCCCTGCCAGTCCCCAGCTGCTCCAGGCTTGTCCTTGGCTCCGTGATCATGAACACGCATTCAACCAGAGCAGGAGACAGCGCCGCTTGCTGCCGCCTCCCCTCCGGGAGCGCTCGGCTGCTCCAGAACCGGCTCTGAACTGAGCTACGATTATCAGACAGCTCACATCATGCTCCATTGATTACTTTTCCCTGATGACTAGAAGAGTTAATCTATTTCAACAGTGACATGATCAACATTTAACTTTAAATCTTCAAAAAGAGAAAAAACCAGGAGAGAGTACAGGGTAAGGAATAGGAAATTTCTCCCTAGATTAAGCCACTAAATGTCAAAGTTATGTAAGAACTTTGTCTGGAGTAAATCAAGATGAAAACGATATGAAATTTCTCAAATGCCATCTGCTTTAAATTCACTTAGTGCTTACTGTCATCCAAAGCTAGTAATTCTGGGCAGCCCAGGTACTCAAACTATGTTGGTTTGTTGTTAAATAGAGCTAGATATCAGTCTGGAAGGGGTGGGCTGGAGTTGAGTAAGTCCCGCTCAGCCAGTGGGCACCCTGTACGGCGCCGTACTGTGTGGCGCAGGGTCTGGACATTTATGTCACAGCCTTAAGTACCAGTATGGGATATAGAATCATAGAATTGTTGGAAAAGACCTTTAAGATCATCCAGTCCAACCATTGACCCTACTCTACCAGGTCTGCCACTAAACCACGTCTCTAAGCACCACATCTACACGGCTTTTAAATGAATGATATGAATTACCTATTTAGCCTTAAAATTTTGGTCGCTCAAATCTAGCTTCACTTTAGAGTTTTTAGTGTCAAAAGTGGGACAAGATGCTGTAACCAATTTTTGCTGAATCTCCCCTTGGTAACGTGCCTGTTTCTGCCCCGGCATAGTTTTGCATGTGTGCACTGACACGCACATCCAATATTCCTGCAATGCTTTTAGATTTTCATCTTCTCCAAACTGCAGAATGCAAATAAATGTAAAAACTAACTCCACATCTGAACGTCACTTTGAGTGTGACTCACAAAACCAATAACCTCTTGCTGCAAGTTATCTATTTCAGATTTTATATGTTCCTTGGGATGGAAATAGGCATTTTTCTGCGGAGTTGTGTGTAACTCTGTTGGCTGATTTCCTTGTGATTTAGGGATTTCCTGTAGTTCTGTTATGAGCTTTTCAGAGTCTTAATTTAGCAGTTTACTTGCAGTGCAAATCCTCAGTGTGCCAGAATGTGTCTTTAAATATGCATATATGCTGAGGAAAATAGTGCTTTTACATGTGTTTTAAGACAGTAAGTGATAAGTTAGGGAATAAGGTTAAGGCTGTGGCTGAAGAGGGGCCGGGGACGCGGTCCCTCTGCAGGGCACAGCCCAGTGTCCTCGCGGGCTTGGGCAACCCAACGCACCGGCGAATCCTCCTCTGGGCTGCGCCGAGCTTGGCGTTGGTGTCACCAGGGGAGCCCAATGGGACAGCAGGGCTTGGTCTGTGATGGTAGGATGTGTCACAGTGTTACACGAAAGGCGAAAATTAACTTTTTACCTTGACTGATCATTAAAAAAATTCCCAGAATTTTCCTATCTGAAGAACTTTTTTATTTCACTTTGTTGATTTGTTCGATTTTGTGCTGAGCGAGCTCTATATTTCAAATTTGGTGAAACAGGTGTTCTATTTTTTATGTATTTGTAGAAATACAACATATATTCTATAATATTCCCAGAGATGGGATTAGCATTGTATCCCCTACATTAGATTCTCCTTGGTTTTTGTTTTGTATTGTTTTGTTTCATTTCAGTTCAGTTTTTTATCTTAAGATGAAAAGACGATCTTTTGTTTCCTAACTAGTTATATTTGATAGTAGTTATATTTTGACTAATATAGCTGCAAGAAACCCCTTGGTAGTTGCTTGAATCTGAACTCTGTATGTAGAACTGCTCACAACACACTACTCTTACAAGGGTCGGTTAAAACGCAGTCCTGGCATGCTCCAGAAAGCAGAATGATGCTTTTTTAAAGGCAAGCGCACCAGCCAATGCGTATTGCCAACAGCAGCCTGCTTTTCTCATCCTCACCAGGAGCAGCCAGAGAGATCACCTCGATGGAATGACCACTGCTACATCAGACATCAACTTGCCCTAATAATGGACTAAAATCTGACTTTTGCTGTCACTGTTGTAGCTGTTTGCGGTGTTAGTGTGGACCCTCAAGTCTGACGCACACGGCTAGCCTCTGCGGCCACAGCATCCTCCTCCGCCTCCTCGGGGGATGCAGGTTCGCATTAGTACGGGGGTAACTCAAATAACCATGTACAACTGGCAGAGTGGTGACTAACGATTTACATACTTACAGCCTTTGCAAAATAAGCATTGCCATTCATCATAAAGCATTATCTAAATTTGTAGCAGAAATGCTCCTCGCCGCAGGGAATTTGCTTTATGGCTTGGGAAGAGTGGCACGTATTTCAGTGCCTATAGTAACGGCTGTCTCTTTCCTGTGCTTAAAGATCATTATCCAGTGCTCTTTCATTCAGCATAACTTTTATGTCTAGCAAATTAAATTCCTGGGCAAAATAATTACATGTAAATGCTGCTGGGCTATTATTCACAAGGGGCCAATTTTGTAGCCATTTGTTGGCATTTGAAACGTCAAATTTATTGCACTGTAACATATGCAACATATAGTTCAAAAATAGAACATGAAAGGCTCCAATCAAGTCTACAGTTGTAAATTTTGAAGATAGCTGGACATCAGAGAGGAAAAATAAATTATTTAAGTTAAGCCAAATGAGTACTGTATTTCAAATGTACTTTGTGCCCCCCAAACGTCGCTGGGTTGCTGGTGGCATGTGCCGTGGTCCCACAGCCTCATGCTCCACCCTGAGCAAGTGTTTTTCTGAATATATTTCTCAGCTGGAAACCTGGCTGTGTGTCCCGCTAAAGAGGTTTGGGGTTCCCCTTACCTGTCTGAGCTGGAGGCGCAGCAGGAAGCCTGCCATCGCCAGCCTAATGTCTAACGGGTTATTGTTATTGATGGTCTAAGGAATGATTTTACACGCAATTTCGCATTCACCACCTAGCATAAGGAACATAATTTGAAATAATGCTATATTAAGAGCAGTTGTACCGTTGTTTGGAGAACCTAGGTTATATCTCTCTTAGAGTTTGAAGTTTCATGGGTACGTACTCAGTTTTCCAGATATCTGGATCCATATTTGGAACCTCCACTTTGGGAAATACAGTCAATATCGTTCACTCAGGTGAAAACAGTTTAACCTCTGCTGTTCCTTTAATTGTGCGTATGCCCAGAAAAGGCTAGTTGCTGCCTAATTTGGATTTTATTTAAACTATTCCACCCTGCTGTGTGGAGAGCAAAGCTTGAGAGATATACAGGGAGCTGACAAAACTTACTTGTCAGTATTGAGAGTATACAATTTTGTACAGTATATATTATTCCGGCATTAGTACACATGTATATGACATACAGAGTGTGACAAGGCTGCATGATATTAGTAGTTTTACCGTATTATTATGGTGACTTACTGGGCGGTTACCCTCCCTGTGACTTGCAGGCCCCGCCAGCAGTGGGACCCTCCAGCAGCGTTTTGCTCCTGGAGATGGCCAGCTGTGGCCTTCACCCGTCCCTGTGAGGCTTTTGCTGAGTTTCTTGAGGAAACTCAGTGGTTTCTTCGCTCCTGCGAACTTCTGGCTAGGCGTTACATGCCAGGATGTCCACCTGGGACCGTGGTGACGGTTACCCCTCTGCTTTTAGCAGCTATTCCTGCAGCCGGGATGTGCAGGAGCTTCGGCAGCAGCTGACACGAGGGATGCACAAGGACCTAGGGCCGTGGAGTCCCCCGACCCGCTGGGCGAGGGGGTTCCTCCTTCGGTCCCGGGGTGGAGGCATCTCGCCTGCCCCACGGGGGTCACAGCGGCTGCAGCGTGGGCCGGCTGCTCATCCGCCCCTGCCTGGGAGCGAGGATTTGCCTCGTGTAAATCAAGGTTAAAGAGCTGTCTACGTTCCTGCACATCAAGCACCTCACTTGATGCTATCTCCCCATAAAGTTTTTGTTGACACGGACACCCACGCGCTCTCGCTTTCCCTCATGGTGCTCCTGGAAAAACAATCAATATAAAACCCTGTCGTCTCCTTGTACGACAGATGACTAATGAGTTGTAATTGCTCCCAACCCTACAGGAAACTAACTTCATGAGGAGTTAAGGATTATCTAGCTGTACATCCCTGGGAGGTTATTATTCTGGGAAATTAATTTAATTAGTTTAGACCTATTAGAAATACAGAGGGAGAGCTGAAGATTGGCAGGGCAGAGACAGAGCAATATGCTTTTAAAAAAATTGTAAAGACTCCGAGTGAAAGGGGTAATTTTATGTTAACAAAATTGCTTCTTTCTCCTTTGGGCCTTTGTTGTTCTGAAAATAAAATTCTACGTTGAAGTTTTTTAAGGCAAACAGCTTTATTCTCCTCCCCTCCTGAACCAGGTGCGCGTGCATGGCGACGCAGTGTACACGTGTGCTGTCCTGCCGGCTCTGGGCTGCGCCCCGTCCTCTCCCGGGATCCGTCTCCGGCCGCGGCCGTGAGCAGGAGCAGGGAGGAGAATCAAGGCAAGTCTCTGACATTCCCCCAAACGCTCGCCCGCCTCTGGCTGGTTTCAGCTCTTGAAACTTGCAGAGCAAGACAAATCTTTTGCATTTAGTGTCTCTTATTGGATTCCCCCTCCGCTGTATTTGTTTGGTCTCCTTTACTTTTTATTAATAAAAAAATCTAACTGTGCTTTTAGATGGCTGTATTGGAATAAAGCAATTTGTTGCGATGTTAGATAACGAGCTTAGTGTCTGAATAAGTGTGGTTTCTCATCCAGGCAGGAGCAGCGTTATTCCCCCAGGGTGTGCTTAGCTAGCAAGTCTTGTTGATGATAGAGAAATTTTACAAATATTTGTTAAATTTGCTTCAGCCTTGAAGACCGCAGCATTGGCGGGCCACCGGCAAGGTTTCGTGGGGGCGGCTGCTCTCGCTGTCCGCTGCTGGAAGCGACCCCAGCCTGCCAGAAACGGCAACGGCTGCAGAAACCGCTGCTGCGGGAGACCCTTCCCCGAAGGCAGCTGTACCCCAGCTCCCCGTCTGTGAGACAGAGAGCGTTTTCTGCTCTTGGATGGAAAAGAAATCGCTCAGCAAAACATTTAAGTGCAACTGCTGACACTTGAGTGCCTTGCTGACCAGGGCTGTGTCAATCGTCTCTAAACTCATCTGCAAGCAGCGGCGTAGGCGCTTTGCCGAGCGAGGCCGGCAGCAGGGCACCCTGAGCTGGTACCAGCCGCACGGGCAGACGCTGCTCGGTCGCTCCCTGGGTGAAAGGATGGATGCTGGGCCTTGGGCTTGGGCAACAGCGTTCCTTGCTGCCCTGGGGTGCCAGCTCACACCCACCCAAGACGTGCAGCAACGTCTGCTTGGTGGCTGTGAGACAGGGATTGCTAGTCCTGTGTGTGTCCCCACTGCAGGAATCCCATCCCGGTACCTGGTATTGCGGGCACTGCTGCAGACCTCCCTACGGCTGCGTGGTGCCTTGGTGCGGTCACCGTGGCGTGGTGGCAGAGGTGGTGGTGTGGTCACTGTGGCGTGGTGGCAGCATGGTCACCATGGTGTGGCGGCAGGGATGGCAGCGTGGTCACTGTGGCATGGTGTCGCAGGTGGCAGCGTGGTCGTCCTGGTGTGGTGGCAGCACGGTGACTCCACTCTCTGGGACGCTCATTGCAGGGGTTTTGTGAGTCCTGTCACACACGTAGCTGAGTATCGATTCAAAAGAAATGGAAGAGGAAATCTAAACTTTGTTCTGAAAAGGCAGCGGTATTTTTGGGTGCAGTGATGAAGCTGAGTGACAGAGCTACCATGTGAGTGGCTCTTTTTCCTTCTGCAGCCTGGGCACAAAAGCTGTTTCTCCACGTGAAAGTCACGCAAACGTACCCCCTGGAAAATATGTTTTCCAAACACAAAATCCCTTTGTCCTTGGAGAGGAATGTGTAGGATATCAGGTGATTAACTAATAGACAAAAGATCTTGAAAATGGAAAGCCTTAGTGAGGAGGCTGGTTCAGAGTGTGGCTGCAGGAGAAACGTGTCAGTGGGCGTTCAGGTCCCACCTCTGAGCAGGCGATGCTTCGGTGGGGCAGGTCAGCCCCTCACCAGTCCTTAGACGGGCACCCACCCCTCCGGCCCGGCAGTGGGGAGGAGATGTGGTGGGCTTCACCCCTGAGACACGAGGGTTGGTGGTGCACAAGCTCCAGGGCTGCTCCCGAGGGCTCTGTGCCACGGGGGCTCCCCCCGCTCAAGGACGTGATTTTGCTGATGGAAGGAAGCATTGCACCCGGTTTGTCCCCCTGGGAAGCAACAAGGGTCCTGCAAAGCCGTCAGGAGCAACCGACCTTGCTCTTCGGTCCCTGGGGTGGCTGCAGGCGAGGCGGGGGCTCTCGCCGGGGCTCAGCTCACCCTCCCACCGCCACCGCTGCTTATTAAAACGTGGCTTAGTACCCAGGGGACAGTGGCGTGGCAAGCGAGCGCTGTTGCCCTTGCTGTGGGTTTCATGCCGGCTTCGTGGGGCTGACAGCAGGCTCTACCACGGCTCGCTTGCGTGAGGAGGAGGAGGAGGAGAGAGGGAGCCCAGCAGCAGAGCGGCTGTGGAGGCTGGCACGGTCTGTGTGTACCGCGCACCTGCTCCCCAGGAAAACAGCACCTTTCTTTGGAAAGAAGATGGCTGATATTTACTATTTTCTCATTCCATTTCACGTCTTATGGTGCACGGGGCAGCTGAGTCTGCCTGGGATATGCAGGGTACGCTGTGTTTGATAAGGGTGAAACGTAGCAGTGTTTGCCATGAAGCATCCCGTAAGAAAGCGTTCTACGTTTTTGTTGGTATAAACCTCGGCACGACGGTGTCTATTAGAAATGAAAGTTGTCTGGTGTGTGGCCGGGGAGGGAGATAACCCCCGTGCGGCTCAGCGAGCCCTGGAAGCAAACGGCTGATCTCAGGTACCGGTACTGCTGGTGCTTCTCAATCTGTTGCTAATGCCGAGGTGCCTCCCAACGGAGACAGCAATGGGTGAAGAAGGTGCCTTTCCAGGGTCACGGCTGATGCAATCTGGAGTAGTTTTAGACTCACAGAAGAATGTTTTGCCTTACTAATGAAGGAGCGCGGTGCTTTTGCTCATCCATGAAGAGTGTTGGGAAAATAGTGAAAAATATTATTCATAATTATTTTTAAAGCATATGTATCTGTGACATAGCGTATGTTCCCGAGGAAAAATGCTCAACAAAATATTAAAAAATGCTGCTGCTGGTGAATTTCCCATCAACATCGATCAGTGAAAAATCTGCTCTCTGATGGAAATGGTGTTGATGGGCTTCCACTTTCTGCAGGGAGTTCCCCTGCCCAGAGGAAAAAACCCACCCCCTGAAAAATGGTGTAGCTTTGCCAAAATATTTCTACTTGTGACACAGCATGTTTCATTTGGGCTGAAATTAAGGCCAGCATGGTGGCATTACGTGCCCGGGCTCAGTGAGTCCCCAGCCCAGCCGGTGTGCTGGAGATGGTTTACCTTCAAGGGGGTCCAAAGGAAGAGGATGGAAGCGGGATCCCTTCGTGGTGTCCCACTGGGAAAGGCTGGCTGATGAAACCAGCTGGGTTTTATCCTTTGTGGAAGGCAACATCCATTTTCATCCTCTTTCAATGAAGAGGAGGAGAACTCGGGCAAATGCAAACTGGGCACGGCCAGGGTGCTCAGGCCCTGCGCTCCGAGTGCTAATTGTGCCAAGAAAATAACAAGTTTTGGGGTTGTTTATGTTTCCGGTAGGAGATTTATGCCACACGCTCAGGAGGGGTTTATCTCGGTGAGGGGGGAGATAGGCCCTGAAATGGATTTTCATGCTCAGAGCTTCCAAACACAAGCGCTGAGCAGCTTTCTGTTTGTTTTGCAAATCCTTATCATCCCACAGTTATTGCTTGTGAAGTGGAGCAAAAAATGAAACCCGCTGAGGACTGGGTGGCAGGGCTCGCGTTTCTCTCTTGGCTTAGCTGCCGCGTTGTTCTGGAAGGACACACACGCACGTCTAACAAAAGCCTCCAAAATGGATATCTACATGTAGTAATTAGTTTACAAGTTCAGCCTTCTAGGAGCTAAGCATATTGCATTTCTGCTCNCCCCCCTCCTGTCCCCCCTCCTGTCCTGCGGCACCTTTGGCTTCGTGGCTGCTCCCACCGCTGCTCTTGGGCTGCCTCTGGGTGTTGGGACACCTAAATACGAGAGGTGGGAGCTGTTGCCCTTTCCTCTCCCTCTGTGCACGTGCAGGCAGCAGGGCAGATTAGAGAAGAGCATTGGCAGAGCCCGGACGGGGTCTTGAAACTGCACACTGTAAAATTTTAAAGATCATATTAAAGTGGAAATAGGAAAACATGTTCAAAGTGAATGTTTGGTCTGAAGGATTTTGTTGGGTTTTTTTCCTCCNCTTAGACGGGCACCCACCCCTCCGGCCCGGCAGTGGGGAGGAGATGTGGTGGGCTTCACCCCTGAGACACGAGGGTTGGTGGTGCACAAGCTCCAGGGCTGCTCCCGAGGGCTCTGTGCCACGGGGGCTCCCCCCGCTCAAGGACGTGATTTTGCTGATGGAAGGAAGCATTGCACCCGGTTTGTCCCCCTGGGAAGCAACAAGGGTCCTGCAAAGCCGTCAGGAGCAACCGACCTTGCTCTTTGGTCCCTGGGGGGGGCTGCAGGCGAGGCGGGGGCTCTCGCCGGGGCTCAGCTCACCCTCCCACCGCCACCGCTGCTTATTAAAACGTGGCTTAGTACCCAGGGGACAGTGGCGTGGCAAGCGAGCGCTGTTGCCCTTGCTGTGGGTTTCATGCCGGCTTCGTGGGGCTGACAGCAGGCTCTACCACGGCTCGCTTGCGTGAGGAGGAGGAGGAGGAGAGAGGGAGCCCAGCAGCAGAGCGGCTGTGGAGGCTGGCACGGTCTGTGTGTACCGCGCACCTGCTCCCCAGGAAAACAGCACCTTTCTTTGGAAAGAAGATGGCTGATATTTACTATTTTCTCATTCCATTTCACGTCTTATGGTGCACGGGGCAGCTGAGTCTGCCTGGGATATGCAGGGTACGCTGTGTTTGATAAGGGTGAAACGTAGCAGTGTTTGCCATGAAGCATCCCGTAAGAAAGCGTTCTACGTTTTTGTTGGTATAAACCTCGGCACGACGGTGTCTATTAGAAATGAAAGTTGTCTGGTGTGTGGCCGGGGAGGGAGATAACCCCCGTGCGGCTCAGCGAGCCCTGGAAGCAAACGGCTGATCTCAGGTACCGGTACTGCTGGTGCTTCTCAATCTGTTGCTAATGCCGAGGTGCCTCCCAACGGAGACAGCAATGGGTGAAGAAGGTGCCTTTCCAGGGTCACGGCTGATGCAATCTGGAGTAGTTTTAGACTCACAGAAGAATGTTTTGCCTTACTAATGAAGGAGCGCGGTGCTTTTGCTCATCCATGAAGAGTGTTGGGAAAATAGTGAAAAATATTATTCATAATTATTTTTAAAGCATATGTATCTGTGACATAGCGTATGTTCCCGAGGAAAAATGCTCAACAAAATATTAAAAAATGCTGCTGCTGGTGAATTTCCCATCAACATCGATCAGTGAAAAATCTGCTCTCTGATGGAAATGGTGTTGATGGGCTTCCACTTTCTGCAGGGAGTTCCCCTGCCCAGAGGAAAAAACCCACCCCCTGAAAAATGGTGTAGCTTTGCCAAAATATTTCTACTTGTGACACAGCATGTTTCATTTGGGCTGAAATTAAGGCCAGCATGGTGGCATTACGTGCCCGGGCTCAGTGAGTCCCCAGCCCAGCCGGTGTGCTGGAGATGGTTTACCTTCAAGGGGGTCCAAAGGAAGAGGATGGAAGCGGGATCCCTTCGTGGTGTCCCACTGGGAAAGGCTGGCTGATGAAACCAGCTGGGTTTTATCCTTTGTGGAAGGCAACATCCATTTTCATCCTCTTTCAATGAAGAGGAGGAGAACTCGGGCAAATGCAAACTGGGCACGGCCAGGGTGCTCAGGCCCTGCGCTCCGAGTGCTAATTGTGCCAAGAAAATAACAAGTTTTGGGGTTGTTTATGTTTCCGGTAGGAGATTTATGCCACACGCTCAGGAGGGGTTTATCTCGGTGAGGGGGGAGATAGGCCCTGAAATGGATTTTCATGCTCAGAGCTTCCAAACACAAGCGCTGAGCAGCTTTCTGTTTGTTTTGCAAATCCTTATCATCCCACAGTTATTGCTTGTGAAGTGGAGCAAAAAATGAAACCCGCTGAGGACTGGGTGGCAGGGCTCGCGTTTCTCTCTTGGCTTAGCTGCCGCGTTGTTCTGGAAGGACACACACGCACGTCTAACAAAAGCCTCCAAAATGGATATCTACATGTAGTAATTAGTTTACAAGTTCAGCCTTCTAGGAGCTAAGCATATTGCATTTCTGCTCTGTGTGAGCTGTTTACAGATAGCTTCTTTCTTGGGGTCTTCAAAATTATGTCGTGTCTCAATATTTTATTTTTCTGGTAATGGAATTATGATTTACTTTCATTTATTTAAGATAGAAGACTAAAAAGCCAGCAGTCTTTAACTTTTTAAATATCATAGCAAAGCTCACCTGTTAAGATTGAAGTAGGGGGTGGGAAGGAGAGGGGGGGTTGGTGTGTGAGTGAACTTAACTCCCGATCGAAGGCACCTTGTTTATTTGCTGTCAAAGACCTCCAGCTGCTGCAGGCAGGTGTTTAAGTTTAGGCTTAAAAGGAAGCTCCCAGTCCGTGTTGAGAAGCGGGCAGGGAGCTGTGGGCTGCTGCAGAAGGGTCCTGCTGCTTTCTGCCAGTGCCCCGCTCCGGCACCATGGGCTGGTGCTGCCACGTCCCCTGTCCCCCCTCCTGT
>VYXH01007236.1:256864-327312 GCA_013397275.1 Burhinus bistriatus | reverse complement strand
GCCACAGTACAGGAGGGACATGGAGGTGCTGGAGCGTGTCCAGAGAAGGGCAACAAAGCTGGTGAGGGGTCTGGAGAACATGTCTTATGAGGAGCGGCTGAGGGAATTAGGATTGTTTAGTCTGGAGAAGAGAAGATTAAGGGGAGACCTTATTGCTCTCTACAACTACCTGAAAGGAGGTTGTAGTGAGATGGGAGCTGGTATCTTCTCCCAAGTAACTAGCGATAGGACAAGAGGAAAGGGGTTCAAGTTGCACCAGGGGAGGTTTAGGCTGGACATTAGGAAAAAATTTTTCACTGAAAGAGTTATCAAACATTGGAACGGGCTGCCCTGGGAGGTGGTTGAGTCACCATCCCTAGAGGTGTTTAAAAGTCGTGTAGATGTGGTGCTTAGAGACATGGTTTAGTGGTGGACCTGGTAGAGTAGGGTCAATGGTTGGACTGGATGATCTTAAAGGTCTTTTCCAACCTAAACGATTCTATGTTTATTCACTAATGGATTGTTGTGGTTATGGGCAGCAAGACTGAACGAAGAACCTCCCCATCCCTGCGCTCTGGCTTTGCACGTGGCTGCCTGGCACCCCAGCCTCCCTTGCTAGTGCTGCTCAGCCTGTGTGCTGGCCAGACCGGAGGCGGAGGGTATGGCTGTGCCCTCGCCAGGGAGCCCTGTACCTCCCCAGCCTTTTGGGTGTCTCGCTCGCCTCTGTGTTTCCAAAGGTGGGCTGCAGAGGGTGGGGTGGGTGCTCGTGCTTCCGTGGGGAGAGCGTCCCGCCCAACGGCTGCAGCCACAAACGCTTGCTCCAGCGAGCAAACCGCCCAGGGCTGCCGGCTTTGACAGCGCACGCTGCTGACGGTGCCGGGTTCTGCTCCGTAACGTTCTCCATGTGCAGACCATTGCTGGAAGTGCCCGAGTGAGAGGAGCGCTGTGCCGGGGTTTGAACGGGGGAGGTGAGGCTGGTCAATGGGTGAGCGGGGAAGGGGAGGGGAAGGCGGGCACCATGGGCAGGGAGCTGGGAACAGCAGCGTGGTGGCAAGCGGGAGCTCGTGTTCAGAAGGCTTTTCTTCCTCTCAGAAATGGCAAAGATTTAGAGATGCAGGGTGATAAAAGGCTGAGAAGAAGCAAGGCTCCTCCAGCAGCGGCGCTGTTCACACCAAGTGCCCAGCCAGAAGCAGCAGCATCTTTCCTCTCGCCAGCCCCTTCTCCCCTTTCCTCTGCCAACGTCAGCCAGCACATGATCCCGTTCCTTCCTGTGACTGGTTATTGAGTGTTTGGATAAGATGGAGTCAAATTATTTGCATGTTGAAAGAAAGAAGATAAAACTAGACTGCAGCATATTTTATGGCTTTTATAAAATTTTGATGTATGTTGTTGGAATAGATGGAAAGCCACCACCAGAGCCTGAGGGCAGAGCTCTCCTCCAGAACCTTGCTGCTGAATTAATGCAGGCAAATAGTTAGTAGAAGGCAAGAATGTGCAGTTAAAGTTGGAAAAATAAATGTTTTATTTTTATATTTGGACTGCCAAGTAAGAGAGGTACCTGATTAAAAAATTCTGATTTTAATGCAGCCCTAAGGTTGTTTGTTTAGCGCTTATAACTCAAATTTGGACAGTTTCTCATTAGAAACTGGGAGGACAGAGTATTGGGAAAATGGAAAGAGCAGGAAAGGGAAGCAAAACAAAGAGTGTGGAGTTTTGAGTGTGCATGTGGATTTCTAAGCTTAAGTTTTACATGTGCTTTTCAAAGTGCAGGGTTTTTCTATGGGACTGACACCGTCTTGGTCTTGTTGTCAGCTGTCAGATGTAATTATTTTCTCTGTCCGTCTGCTCCAGAGGTTTCTTTGTGCATGGAGTTAGCATGGCTGTTCCTACACGGGAACACATCTGCACCTTCGGCACAGTCACTTATGACCTAGGATTTATTTAAGTGAAGAAACCCAGACATCAGTAAAACAAACAAATATCCCAATTTCCTTCATATTAATCACCCTAAATAAACTCCAGGCAAGGATTAAGATTTCTTCTTGGTGCCTCTGTACAAGGAGCGGTGCTGCTCTATTGCTGCTGACCAAACCTGTATTTGTGCTGACCACCAGCTCAGGTGCTTTGCTGGGGGTAACGGTGACTTATTGATGGAAAGTTAAATGACACAAAGGTCAGCGGTGTCCTGCAAGGTCGGTCCTGCAACTCGCTGCGATCTGTCTGTGCTTTGGCTTGGTCCAAAGGTGAGGTACCAAATGGTTATCCTTGGCTGCGTGTTAAAAGCTTCTGGATGAGTGAGTCTGATTTCTTTTATAGATTCAGCATTAATCTGTTGGTATTATTTACATATCTATGTGATGTGACATGGCTTTGAGTCTAGCATGACTCCTTTCATTAAAAGCCTACAATTACCTCAAGATAACCTTCTTTTTTCCCCCTCATTTTATTCATGACTCTGACATTTCTGGTTGACGTGCTTCAAGCTTCACTTGAGTTTTAGGGAAGCAAATTTTTGTGCCTCTGTATAACAATTGCATCATACTAGTATTCAACATACATGTGGTGGATTCCCGCTGGATAGTTAAGGTAACGTCATGTAAGAACTGTTTGACATGTTGCCAGCCTTGCAGGCGTTTTGTGTTCAGAGCTGGTCTCCTGTCTTCAAAAGCTTCACTTCAGGAACAGTTCTTTCAATGTTGTGGTCGATGATATTTATTTATTTTTTTGTCAGGCAGGTGCCAGCCAGATTCTTGGCTCTCGGGGAGCTCACAGTGTCCCAGGTTCTCTGGATCTATAAACTTGTGTTGCCTGAGTTGGGTCCCTAATCACTCTCTCCTAACGCCTCTTTCTCCAGCACTCCACAGAGCAAAGTTTTTGTGCCTAATAAGATATCTGTGTTCAATATTCAGTATATCTGAATATCATCATACTTAACCCATTGTAGGCACCACGTAGAATAAAATTATATTATTTTGCAGTTTTACTGCAAGTTATTTGGAACATCATACCTAGAAATAAACAGGCATTAATATAACTAATGTGAGCGTATTGTCATTTATACACGCACTTACTCATGTACAACTCCTACACATTCAGTTGCTTGGTTGTACATACAAATTGATTGTATGATTATGCATGCATGCGAATTTGTCACAGCTACAACACGCTTGTTTCAGGAAAGAAGAACTAGAAATTAGATGTTTGGGAAAGTATGCAAATGCCTGAAAAACAGTAAGAGCTCAAAATGCTTTGCAGTCTGAAAACAGTGGAGGAGCCCATGCGTGCTTCCTCGTACATGGGCACATGCGTAAGCCACCTGATCAGCTCCGCGAGAACTGTTAGGGTAAATATCTCCTGGTTGCGTTTTCACTTCTCAACTAACAATCTCACCATTTGCATAATCTGAATTCTCCATTGCGTTAGCAGGAATGTGACTGCTACCATGCGAGGTTAGTGTGAATTGCTGAGGATCCGCCACATTGCATTATGTGTTTCTTTTTTGTTGTTTTAATGAGTAAATTCCAGAGTAGGCTATTATTAATTAAGCTACAATATGGCACAGTCGGCTAGCAGCGAGGAGATGCTAACTTGATCTGAAGGACCCATCTGTAGAACTTTCTCTTTCAGAGCCACAGCCCAGTCGTCACCATACACTGGAGGGAACTATTGGCAGCGTTTCAGTGCGTTGCTATGCCAAAAAGGTGCCTTTGGAAGGTAGAAATAAATGTGAAGCGTGGGGATTCATGTGATATTCCTGCCACAGGTAGGTAGCATGGGGACAAGAAGCAGTTCAGTATATTAGAGTCTTGGGTTTGAAGAGATGAAAAAAATTCCAAGCATATGCTAAACTATTCTCCACATGAATAACAGTTTCTAATTTGCTCAACACATCTCTAATAACCCTGGCAGCTTCTCTCTTCATAATTAACATCTTCATTTTGTTGCTTGCTAAAGGTGCAATGTGTATTCTGGCTCAGAGGAATTCAGCCTCTTGGTTTCAGCCGTGGGAGGCGGAGGCGTGCTCTGGAGGTGGGAGGATGCTCCGGGGGACCAAGAGAGCATCCTGCCAGCGGGCAAGCGTGGCTCCCCCGGGGCACCTGCGCTGGGGCATGTGACACCTA
This sequence comes from Burhinus bistriatus, assembly GCA_013397275.1. Classification (NCBI taxonomy): domain Eukaryota; kingdom Metazoa; phylum Chordata; class Aves; order Charadriiformes; family Burhinidae; genus Burhinus; species Burhinus bistriatus. The sequence continues at coordinate 323,212 of VYXH01007236.1, read as the reverse complement.
CAACCTGCCGTGTGCAGGGGGTGTGTGCTTTCACCCGGAGTCAGCAGTAGAGGGGTAGAACAGATTAGGTTTGTTAACTAATATGGAGAATGAAGCTCCGTTTAGAAAATGTGTAGATAAATGGAGGCTATGCCTTTTATATATGTGTATTACTGCTTGGGTATATATTAGTTTCTGGTTGATGTAGCTTATAAAACCACCCCATCTCATCACCGTAGCACCGCTAACACAAATTGCAGTCTTTGCGCTGTTACGGTGAGGTGGGTGAGGGACCAGATGTTGTAGCACCTTTGACAGGGAGCAGTCCCTACCTGAGAGAGACATTTGTGTGTACAGGCTGCCTACACGTGGTCAGCCCTATGAGAATGCAAACACATATTTTGTAAAAACATTTGTAAGTATATCATGATTACCCCTAGAAACTAAAATACATGTATTCGGAATTGTTCCTGGGTAATGTATTTTAGATCTCATTTTCAGAAAGCAAAATGTTCCGAGGTGTCTGTTGCTTGTCCCCGGCAGCTTCGCCAGCTGAGAGGCAAAACCCCGGATTCCCGCACTGGCGTGACTGGTCACATCTGCGGGCAATGAGCAAGTGGGTCTGGCCAGGCCAGGGTGGTCACACACAGGTTCACTCGCAGACCTTTCACGGATGGCCTAGAGGACGTTTAGCGTGCAAACACTTCAGCAATTAGGAAAGCAGCTTGCCTTAAGTGCTCGGTTACCCCGTTCTCCGCTGGGTAACAGAGCAACGCTTCTGTTTAGGCTGCAGAGCACACCTGCCCCGCAGCTCCTCTTGGCCGCCTGCCCTTGGAAGCCTGGCACAGCAAAGCATCCCGTGGGAATGCGGGCGGGCGGTGATGCTCTGGTCGCAGCTCCCCTGGCAGCGACTGCTTCCCGATGGACACGGCCTGACCCACCGTGACAGAGACTGCGGCCATCAAGGGCAGAGCTAAGCCATGATGTGTGGAGGGTGGATGCAGCACAGGGAACATTTCTGGGTGGGGGCTGCTCCTCTGAGGACCGTTGCCTTTGGTGCCGTCAGCCGAGCGCCGGGCAGCTGCGGCCAGCGCAGCCTCCTGCAGACAGAGGAGCGCAGTCCCCCAGCCCCATACTGCCTCGCAGCAGAGAAACTGGCTGCATGAATTATCCCCAGAATACAAAAGTTATTTTCCTCCCACAGCTTCTGCTATCTCCGTGACCTAGTTACTGACTCCGAGTACATGCAGAAAGCCACGGGAGTGAAAAACAGATATCTATTTGAATAAGAAAAGTTGATTACTATTTTAAGCCCCTTATCATGTAGAAGCATTTCAAGCTCAAACAGCCTACTCCTCTATAACAGTGAGATAACTATAAAGGCTTCTCCCTCCCTGTCCTACAGTTTGACAGTACTGGAGTTTCAGGCAATTAAAATCCCTTCACACGTCTCTAGTGTACCTGTTGTAGTCGCTGTATTCTCAGGCCAACATGATTCAGACTTGAAAGAGCAAATTATCTTGTTTGGAGGAGGTTTTATAGGTTGCTCTACCTAATTGGTGCAAGGTGAATATTTCAGATGGATTAATTTAATTAAACGATGCCTGAGTTACTGTATTGCTTTGGGACAGAGGCAACGAAAAGCCCCTGTGCCAGTAACTGATGCAGATAAAATGCTTGCTCTCGTTTCTGTCCTTTAGAAGAAAGCCTTAGCCTTTCCCCCCAGCACTCCCTGGGCAGATTAAGAATATGCTGGAGATGCCAGTCCTCAGCTGCAGAGGTTCGGGATGTGCATCTCTGGAGTGCTTGGACGCGGAGGCGGGGTCTGTGCGCAGTGCTGCTGTGGCGCTGCAGGGACCCCGGTGCTGCTGGGGAGGATGCGGGGGCTCTGCCACCCGCTCTCCGAGGCTGGGGACTGCCGGCCAGGCTGCTCTGAGGAGCGCAGGGAAGGAGCTGAGCTGAGGGCTGGGGCCCGTTAGGACTGAGGGACTAAACTTTTACAGGTCTCGGTTAGGCAGAACTCCTAAACCTGCCCCAATTCTAGCCCTTCTCTGAAAAGCATGCAAATTGAGGTCGGGCTTCAATTAACGGTGAATACGAAGTCCTTCCTCCCCTGGGACTCCAGCATGTATGTGAAATGTAAGCAATGCTTCAATTCTTGACTAAAAGAAGATGTATTTTATATTTAAGTACTTCCAGATAGCAGTGCCTTTACTGAGTTACATATGCGCTCAGGTTTAAGTAAAACTTCAGACCCAGGTGTAAGGCTGAGCTTTGTGGTCACCTGTGCAGTACGAACCAACGCCACCAGCTCCGGGGACCTCTGCGAGCAGCTCTGCGGCTGTGCAGCTCAGGTCTATCCCCACCGGTACGTTAGTGTTGCCTTCGACTGTTGTGTCACAGCCAGAAGGCAGGAAAGTGTACTTTGTTAACTTAGATTTTTTTTTTTTTTCTTCCCCCCTTGAGTACTTAATAAAAGCTCCTCGGGTGACGGCTGTGTTGTGGTGGGATAAATGGTGCGTGTGGTCACTTGGCTGAAAGCTGGTCTCCTCCGAAAGGCAGGTGACAGCGTGCACGCCCGCAGGCTCCAGCTGAGCTCAGCAGCCCCCCGAGACGCAGCCCCCCGCAGCCCCCCGGGCGCGCAGCCGCCAGCCCCCGGCAGCAGGGCTGCAGAACCACAGACCCTGAGCGAGCGGCTCGCTCCTCTCGAGAGGCGACGTCACCGCGAGGGTGACGGATCCGGCGGCAGCCGGGTGACCCAGAGATGCTATCTCAAAAAGACAGACTGCAGCCTGTGATGGATAACGCAGGAAACCCAAATGACAGGCATGATGCAATTTGAAAAAGAGGACTTGTGCAAAGAAAACGGGGGCAGAAAGCCTCTCGGTCCCATAACGCTACGCTTCTCCAGTTGCCTTCCATTTTTCCCAGAGAAGCAAAGTGATTTTCAGTTGTTCGTGCTTTCCCCAGGGTGCTGCTGGGGATATTTATGACTGAATAAACATATTCTCCCCTGCAACCTCTGTTTGTGTGTTGTTCTATCCAGCAACGGCACATCTGTTTCTGATCGAGCAATCACTTGAGTGTGAAGCAGAAAGCAGCAGAGTGACTTCACTGCGTCCAGCTGGAGCGAGAGATGGGAAGAGCCGGATCCTGGAAATACAAGAAGGTAGACTACGTTTTTGGCATAGTGTCACTGACAAGGGGTGGTGTGGGAACTAGAGTACAATTTACAAAACGCGCCAAGGTATGAAACATTTTTGTTCATTTTGCAGTGCTCCCTGCCCCTTTAGTCTGGGTGAAATCTCTCCAAACCTCGCCTCCATACGATGATGGAGGGGGCAACCCCTTTGGCCCCGTCAGCCCTCCACGGAGAAGGCTCGTGGTTGGGCGCGGGGCACGGCAGGGATCTCTGCGGCAGGGCTGGACGTGGGGCTCTCCCGCCCCGGGCAGCTGGAGTGGGAATCACCCGTTCTCTGTCCCGTGTGCAGCTCACCCTGTGTACGGAGCCACACAGCCACAACCTCCAACCCACCACCTAGCACACACAAGCCTGGCCCAACGTGCTGCTGGCACGCAGACGCGCTCCCGTGGGAAAGGGAGAGGTGGCTTCACTGGTTCTGAAAACCCTTTTGTGTGGGGAAAAACACACCTTGTCTCCAAACCGGTCATTGGGGGTTTTGTGTCTCTTTTCTAGTTGCCCTTTCTTTGAACAAAAAATCAAAATGTGGCCGTTGGATGATGGCTTTGGGAAGGTGCCTTATGTTCACCAGTCAAGGCGTGCCTGATGGGGTCCATATCCAGATACCAAGGGTTAAAGAGGACCAGGGTGCTGCTTGTCTGTCCTCCTCTGCCTGGACGAAAAAGGCAGGCTCTGTTCATCTGACTGTGCTGACACGCTCATCACTGGATAGCAGGGAAGTTCAGGATGCACTTGGCATTTCTTTATTTGGCTTTAAAAGCTGTGTAAAGATTCAAAACAGTGCAAGCAACAGGCCCAGCTGCATAATACTGATTTTGTGTTGCAATTTCATTTAGATAAATTACTCCTGTGAGTTCCTAATAAAAACAGATGTTGGCTTGTGTCAAAATTAGTGAACAATTCTGATAACAGGAGCAGCTATTTTTAGTTTTATGTTAACCCAGTTCAGCCTTACATCAAGTTGGATTAAACTGAGAAGATACAAATAAGATCCATGCTGGTTATCCGTTTGCTTCAAAACGTGCCCAAACCATCTCTTCCACTTCGCGTAGTGGGTGGGGTGAGGCAGTAGCTGGGAGGCGAGATACTTGTCGACTCTCGAGCAGCGCTTGTCATCCGGTGTACTTGTAGCTGGTGAGGAAGCGTTAATTAGGAGAGCGAGCTCAAGACAGGTAACGCGCATGGCAAAGGGCCACCGAAGAGGTGGCCCAAGGATCCTTGCCTACAGAAAACCCCTCCCGTGGCCGGGGGCGGCGCGTGGGTCTGCAGCGCTGCCCCGCTGGGAGGGCGGCGGGCGCTTGGCGCGGCGGGTGACGCTGGCTCTGTGGGAAGAGACGCTGCATGCGCTGTGCGTCAGCGTCTTCCTCGGATCGCTGCAGGCACCGAAGCTGGAGGAGGAAAGCCCACCTGAGAGGTTAAGTGCCCGTCCCGCACCAGGAGTGATGGATAGCCAGAGGCACAGCACCGTCCGTCCCTTGTCCTTCTCGGTTGTCTTTGTCCTTCCAATATATTCATCGTATATTTGAGTTTATTCCTATGCGGTTTGAAGCCTGGAAGCGTGCGGCTAGCCTCTCGAGAGGGGAGCTTTCTTTGGGCAGCGGGTATTGGGTGTGCTGCGTGAGCAGCACAGCGTATCTGATGAGTTCTTGAGCTGTTCCGGACTACAGCAGCTTTTTGGAAACTTCATTCAATCATCTCAGCGGTTACCATTTAGAATTATATTATATGAACTTTCGTTTTCTCCCAAAGCAACTTAAGTAAGGAGAAACGCAATGTAAACACAGAAAAATCCAGCCCTGGCTTTTTTTTCCCCTTAGTTCAGTTTAGCTTAGTTTAGAGCATAGAGAATAAGCTTTATAATGACTCTTGAGTTTTGTAAGTTTTTGTTTTCGCTGACTCCTTTTTCCAAATTTTAGATTTTATCAGCTAATAGTTGCTTTGACATTAAGTGCGCTGCTAAAAACAATTAACATGCACAATTAAATCTCTATTTATGCCAATTTTTCTCTTCAAGGGAAAAGTTTTATTTCAGCTCCTCATTATTTTAAAGCAATTTGCAGAAAAAAGTACTATTAGGAAAATTAGACTGATGGCATTTGGGGTGAGCTGAACGCGCTGTTAAGCAAATCAGAAATTAGTATAAATTTCTTTCATTTGACTTCATTTGCTGGGGATCAAGTTTGATACTAATGGTAAAAAAAATAGGTCAAGCTTTTAAAAATATTGAGCTCTTTCTGTGTGATGAAACTGAACAAAAGCGCAAGAGAAAAATTTGGATTTTTTTTTTCCTGATCTAAATTGGAATAATTTTAATAATTCTATTACCTCTTTAACCAAGATGCAGTCTGATCTCAGAGCACATCACACGCACATGAGCAGCCCTTCTGTGTCCTGGAGGTAGGGCAGGGGGATCGCCGTGGGTCCCAGCAGAAGGCAGAGGCACCATGGTGCGCATGTCCCCCTCTGCCCAGTGCCAGGAACATCAGCTTTTGGCCCCCAACACGCACGACTGCCTACTCTGCTGCTTCAAAAAAGTGGAAAAACAAGTGGATGCGTTTAGTCTAGCATAACTGGTAATATCGGGGATTATTTTTCCCTAATGGTTCGTATTCTGCTGCTTCACCCTGAGCTCAGATCTTACTGCGTTGAGGGATGTTCCTTGAGTCGCTGCTTTCGGGTCATACCGCTTCTGCTGGGGCACAGCGGGTCTCGGCCCTTTCCCAGTGCATGGCTTATGTGTAATACGGAAAGGCACGCTACCTGGGTTGCGTCTTGTAATGCGACAAATATATACACGGTAGGAGAGAAAGGAGATGCAATTAAATGTTCTGATTCTACAGTTACTTGTATACCTGCCCTATAGCAGTTGGAGTATCCAAATTAGTAAATTAGATGTAATTAGTACATTTGGCTGAAGTGTGGAAATGTAGCTTGTGGATGTTATAACACCAGGAAATATGGATAAGCTGCTGCTGACTAGCAAAATGGTAATAAATAGATAATGCAGAAAGAGAAGAGAAAAAATCAGGAAAATACGAGACTGCCCCAACAACGTTCCTGAAACGTTGCTACTTGGAGGCTCACTCAAAGTGGGTTTTGGTTGCAGCAATACCCTCCATCGGAATATTTTTGCATCAGAAACCACCGGAGTACTTACTAGGTAAATGACCATTTTTTATTTTTTCAAAAGCCTTTTCAATTCTGCTGTGTTAAACCACGACCAAGCCCTGAAGAGAGACCGCGTTGGAGAGTCTGCGTTGCTCGCTGCTCCGGCTCCGGCTCCCTCCATCTGAAGACGGCACAAGCGACAGCAGGTTTACACGGGAGTGCCTGGGAGCAGGACCAGGGCTCTTTTCTGTGCTCATCTGACGAGGTCCTAAATGTCTTGGATGCTACAGGAAAATACCGGAAGGTTCTGAGGAGCTGCTGAAAAGCCTGGTGGTTTCAGCAGGAGGGTGAGTACTCGGGAGATACGTCAAGATCGTGCTAAACCCCCAGCTCACTCCTGGGAGCTTAAGCTGAGAGAAGGGCATCCCATGCAGGAGGCGAGATAGGAGACAAGATTCAGGAGGAGTTGAAAGTGAAGCAGAAGACAAGTTTCATGCTCACTGTCTCCTAATCAAAGACAGCCAAATACTGAAAGATTGCTTCACCTTATTTTCCTTCCCATCCTTTTATCGGATGTAATTGAACAGGAATTCTTCCATCTCTCCCTCGATGTATAACAAAGATGTACTTTGATTTGAGAATGGGATGCAATTTTAACTAGGATAGTAGAAAGCATGTCAATAGTCGAACAGTTGTAAAATTAGAAGGGAAGAAAACCCCTAAGAGATGAGAAAATAGCTGATATTAAAGTGATAGAATAATCTTACCCTGTAATAGTATTCTGTGCAGCTTGAGGCAGCTCTCTTCAGCTAGTATCTGTCAAATCCTATTGGGAACGTACGGTGACATTATGAAGTCTCCAGATATATTTTCATGTCATTTAGGTGATTTGTGTCATTTGATAAATTGCATGTTTGTAAAATCAATGTTCTTCAGCGCGTGTATTCTTCTGCTTTGCCAGTGTCAAAGTTCTGTGCTAGAGACAACAGCAGCAATTCATAAGAGCTATCGCTTCACAAGATCTTACCACCTTATTAAAAACCCTTATTCATTTTCCAGCGAACTTGATATAAAAGATTAATGAGATACATGAAGATACGTAAGGTGAGTCTTCTTAAATTCTGCTTAATAACATCTCTTATTTTTTTAAACATGAGGTAAAAGGGAAAATCCTATCATAGTGCGAGATGAAGGTACAGGCTCTTGTTCTCTCGCTCGTGGAGGTTAAGCCTGGGAAAGGTGTGTGAATTCCTGCTGTGACTGTTAGACAGCTTAATCCCAGACTGCTTGGGTTGAGCAGGTCACAGGTGGGTGGACCCAGCCTGTGGGCTTCAGCTGGACTCTTACTTACCCCTCCGTACTCCTCCATCTCCTCCTGGGGCAGAGGACAGGCGGTTGCCTTGAACTCGTGGGTCCAAGGAATGTTCACCAGTGGTGAGATGAACCCACTGCTGCTGAGTGCTGGATTAAGGTCTGGACCTGGGTTTACAGGACTGCGTCTGTGTTTGTGCCAGGCACTCCAGTGAAGTGGCAGATGGGGTGTTCAGATGTCGGCAGATACATGCAATAATTAATCCTGTGCAGGTTTAGAAACTCATAAAAATGGTCTGCTGCCCTCAGAGCCCCTGGCCTGCAGCAGGCCATTGAGTGGGAATGCTTTTAAAATTTCCTTAAAGCTACTGGTGATTTTTAACTGTATGAAATTTTTTAGGTGGAGTCTTTCAGTCCTTCAAATTCTGCTGTGATAAGTATTACTGCTCTGGTTTGAACAACGGGTGGTAGATCTCCCTTCCTCACCTTACAAGTGTCCTGTTGTAGTTTATGGCTATAGGTAAAACCATTCTGGCAAACACAAGCTAAAAGGTAAAGCATCTTAATGGATATTAATATATCATAATTGGAGGCAGTGAGTCATTCACAAGTTTAATAATGGCATACAGATCAATGTACATCGCTAGGAAATCTGGTTCGGCATAGTTTTGACCTGATCGTTACCTTGTAGGAAGTTCTCCACGCTCTTCTGAAATGGGTCTGTGTCCCCACAGCAATTCCTTGTGAGCACTGCCTTCGAGGTGTGACCACCTTCACACCCGGCTCAGCTCGGTACCCTTCTTCACAATATTACTAATCTGTTGATTTTTGCTTATGCTGTGGCATCAGAAGTGACTGTTGCCAGTGGTACGTTTACTTTAGCATGAGTATAAATGTGAGCATCGGCAAGTACTAGACTACATTGGGCAAGTCTAACTCACTGACTGTGGGTCTCCAAGACCTTGATTGAGATAGACTATCCTGCCTAATTTCCTGGTTGTAAAAACAAATATTAGTAAATGAAGAAAACCATTTTCTTCTGGTCGTGTATTCTTTTAGACAAAAACTATTACTTAGTTTTTCTTGCAGCTTACCAGCTTCTTGCATTTTCAAGTTTTCTGCCTTGGGTCTTGTAAGATAAGCTGACTTTGAGAGGAATGTTTATCAGTTCTATTTTAGTTTCAGATGCAAAGTTTAATGGCTTTCCTGATGATCCAGCATAACGTCTGACTTGTTTATTAAAAAAATCCTCATAAAAATAGAGCTTAAAAGCAAACTCCTAAAGACTTGTATCAGTTACTGTGTTTGATCACAGATAACATTGAGCTGCTGTGTCAATCATGTCTATTAAGTAATAATACTGTGCAGCTATTGGCTCTATGCTGGCTAATTTTCAAGACACCAGTGATTGGTGTAGGATTTTAATAGCATCACTTGAGCAGTACTGCATAGTTAAGACCACATCTGCTGAAGAATAAATCATCCATTTGAATAGTCCAAATGAATAGATTTGGTCCTGTATTGTAATTTATCTCAAGTTTTCAAATTCATCTTTGTTATTCCAAAAAGGGAGGAGAACAGAATGAAAAACTCAGAAATGTGACATTGCATAATTAAACATATTTATGGCTGTATCCATCTATCTATCTGTCTATCAAACCCTGCAGCCTTTCCTTCCTCTAGAACAGCATAAGGCTTGTGAGTGCTTTTGACGCCAACGTTCTAAAAACCTTGGCTGGTCCCTCGCAATCGTAAGCTGGTAGGTGTTAGGAAAGGCACAACAAATTTGGTGCCGTGACTCTACCGCCAAAGAACTGAAGCAGATGAAGTTTGTCAGCCCACTTTTGGGGAAAACAACCTGAAGATATTTAGTAGAAGTGAATTAAAATTCATCGTCTTGACCTGCCTCCTGCAGGGAAGCGTTTGCCACCCCTACAGACAGGCTCTCCGATGAGCTGTCTGTCCTGGAAGGTGCAAGGATGGGGGGAGCGGTGCTGCACTGCTGTTTCCTAGAGCTGAAGTGTCGAGGACATAAATCAAATCCGTATAGTGGAGGAGCATCACATGGGAAACACAGACTGCAAAAGAGATTTTAATGGTAGGTTAAATTCTAATTCTAAGACTGATAGTTGAATGAAAGTACAACATAATTATGGATTACAGGTATTAAGTTGCAGAGCAGAGCAATTGCAGTTGTCTCTCAATGTACGTCTCTTGTCAGCCTCTACTGGGGGCTCTGCTCATCACACCAGTTCTGGGGAGATGGAGGCGATTCAAAGAGCAGCTAAAATGATTAAAGCTAGGATAGGATTTATGAGGAAAGATTAAAGAATTAAATATGCATAGCCTGGCTAAATGATGACTTAAGGGGAAGTATAACTCTTTATGAGCGTTTCAAGGTTACAAATATCAAGGACTGGAAGAACCATTCAGCATGTCACAGGCAGAATTGCTAAGAGTAATGGGATGATACTAAGAAAAAATAAATTTACAAATGCTGGCAACGCCATGTGATCAGGTTTAGGTATAAGGGAAAAACAAAATCTAACTGCATGGAGATGACAGGAATGACTTAGATCTGCGGAGACCTCTTCAGTTTTTTGGTTCCCAGAGTCTTCCCACAGAGTCCCTGCACCTCTCGCAGAAAGGCAGCCAGCTCTCCATGCAGTGCGCAGCGGCGCTTCCCCCCGCTGGCAGGGAAAGTTTGTGTTAGATCCACTTGCACAAGAACTCTGGCAAACGGAGACAAGGCTGAGTTTTCTGCCTCTCGTAGTCTTGGTGTCTCACTAAGAGAACGATGGGTTGTGGAGTACCGTGTCCCTCATTGGTCTTGAGACATGGTTAAGAATAAATTTCTAGGGTGGAAAGTGGAAATTTTCACTGCATGTGGAAGTTGTAGACACTGGGTGGAAGATGGACAGGATGGAAGAACTAGTCTGTCCCTGGATCCAAGTTATAGACCATGGCAGGTTTCCAGGCTGGGGACTAGGTGAGCTACATCCATTTGCCAGATTAACCAGGGTAGAAATAAAAGGAATTAGTGCTAGGAATTAACTACAGGCTATACTGTAGCAGGGCAGTCTGGAAGGCTCTAGGGAACATCCAGAGAACTACCTGCATGATGAAGTGCTTATCGTTGCCACTGTCTTCATATTCATGTATTTCATATTATAATCCTGGGAGTTTCATTGCCTGCACTAAGGAATGTGTAGTCCTACACAGTGGTTGCAAATTGGTGAGATTTTTAGAATACTTGACTAAAACCTATCTCGTCATGAGTAAAGATAGAAAATCTCATTGTTTTCCTAATTGAGACAAGTACATAATTAAATCAGCTATGGAAAACAGACTTGGCAAACGATAATCTGTACTGCATTGCATTCCCCCTGCACTGCGTGTCTTGGGTTTTCTTTTGTTTTCTCTTACTCCTCTTCTTCTTACATGATCTGAAGGAGAAAAATAGTTTTTTGATATGGGCTTAACCCTCATATTAGGAATCCTTTTTATTTCAAAATCCAAATGTTATACTGGCTGAGCACCAAACTTATTTTTCAATTACCTTAGTTCACTTTCTCAAAGTGCTTCTTTTTCTAGGTAATTTGTTTTTATACCTCATCCAGAGCTCTGAAAATGCAGGGAAGCTTTTTTTATTGTTAGCCTTGAGTCAAAGTTAAACAGCATCAACTGAGCACCTGCAAGTTGGCTGAAAACAAGAAATTTCTGAAGACTGGTAGGGTGAGTTACAGTGGGATGGAGCCACGGCTGGGACGGGTGTCCCGATGTCCTGGTTTGAGGCTGCTCCAGCCCTTCCTCACCCCTGGGCACAGCCATGTGTTTTCTTTGGACTGGCACTCTCCCAACGTGTCCCCAGCGGGGTCCGTCACGCCTGTGCAGAGTGCGAGCATGTTCCTATCTGGCATCTCCAGCACGAAGCACGAGGTGGGACCTGGAGCCTGTTTTCCCAAAGGTTTAAACAGAAATGAGAGCCAGCTTTGCCAAACCACTGTATTCAGATGAAAGATAAAATCACAGAGTGCTTTGGGTTGGAAGGGACCTTCAAAGGTCATCTAGCCCAACCCCTCTGCCGTGGGCAGGCACACCTTCCGCTAGATCAGGTTGCTCAGAGTCCTGTATCCTGAGGTAGAGAATATTTTGCTGCTTTCTATGGGAATTAGGTTCATACATTAAACAAGAAAAATAGGTAGTAGCCTCTGGGAGCTTCTCTAATACACCCTGAAATAAAACCTAAAAAGAATATATGAAAAACAGAGGAAATATCCTCATTAAATAGCCAGGTTGAAATATGGCTATGTGTTGAGAACACATAATGGGATACAGACATTTCGGCTCAAAAAACGCCCCCCAAATTATTTCCCAAAGATAGGCATCATGGATGAAATTGCCTTCATACTTCACACTAATTAAAGTCTATAAAATATGTTGTGACTGTCAGTTGGTATTTACTTTTCTCTTCAACCATCTGATAGCGGCTGCTGAATTACGTGAATGGATGATCTTTGATTTCTTTGCACATCCATGTCACGTGTTACACTGGCTGATATTCACTGAGCTCTGAAAGGTTGTAGTGGATTTAGTCTGATTTTTTTTTCTGAAGCCAGCAGGATTTTCCCATTGAATTCCAAGACTCTTGAATTAAACCTGCCCTGAGATCCTCCTCCCTGCACGAACAGCAGCAGTTCGTGCTTTTTCCCTCTCTTTTCTACCCACGGAAGAGCCTTGCTGCAGTGTTCCCATGGAGCCTTCTCGTAGCTCCAGGCCATCGCTGGCGCAGAGACCGCAGTCCGAGCGATGCCGTCCCTCCAGACGTGGCCGGGGCTGTCCTGGAGGATGCAGCGCAGGCGTCTGAGCATTGCCCTCCTCGCTGGCAGCAGTCGCCAGGGGAGGAGGCAGCGTCCTGGCTGCCTTCCCGAACCGGTGGAATAAACAGGCAACAAAAACAGGCTGCACTTTGAGAAAAGGCGGCTGGGTGGGGGGGCAGAAAGATGTTTCTGCTGGAAATTGTGGTGTTCCTCTGCACAACCGATTTTTGATGTATTTCTCTTGTCTTCAGAAAAATGAAACTCCAGGTAGCGATCCTGCATCTTAACAGAATTGTCAGCAAATGACTTTTGTTCCAATGTTTTGGTGCCATTTTTCCTGAGCTGCCTTTATAATGAATAGTGAATCTTTACATGCCCAGTGCGAGTTACTGAGATCCAAATCTGTTCTGGAAATAGTCTGTCTGACAGCCTTTTTATTGGCAACGAAGCTATTTAAATGAGAAACCTGTGCAGGAGATGAACTAGATGCCCCGTGTGATGGCAAACGGAAGCTGATGAATTCTGCATGGGCAATCAGGTGACCCCTTTGCTTTCCACTCTAATTACTTTCCTGTCAGATGTTCAATTAGAGTGACAGGGTCCCAAATTCCCAAAGATCTCTGTTTTGTCTTAGAAGATTAAAGGGTGGCAACTATTTTCAATATGATTATCATCATTATCTCTGGGAGATTTTATACTTCAGAAGTCAAAGTCATAATAGCCCAGCTCACTGCAATTATTTGCAAATTGCCTTAATGTATTTTCCAGAAGCTCTTTTTGCACTTTGTAATTTATTTATTTGCTAAGCCAATAGCACATTAAAATGCTAAAACGTCTCTGAACCTATATGAAACCAGTCTGGTGGTAACTTGCATGGACTTCACTAGCATCTCCTTTACCCAGCAGTAGCACCATCCAATTTTTGTTAAAATACCTCTTCTTGGTGTTCTCTCTGGTAACATATCTTGAAGAATTCCTCCTTTTTTTTGGTTAAAATTAAAGGAGAGTTGTTAACATTGCAGTAATTCTCTATGCTGATGGAAATGCTTGCGAAAACATACACTTAAACCAATAAAAGAAGATATTCAGAGACACAATAAAGTGCTCAATTTCTCAAAAGATGCATTTTTTTTTCTGGAGGCATGTTTCTAAAGAGACAGTCTCGACCCATCAAGGGGTGGAAACAGCCCTGTGTTGGAAGCAGTGTATGAGTAACTCTCCAGCGGGCTCCATTTTCTCTATTGCAGACGCCGACCAGGCTTAGGAGAGCGACCAGGGTGTTTTTGGGTGCAGTTGGTGAATGCGGCTGTTTGGATCCTGGCCACATCTGTTCCCTTTCATCTTATTCTTAATGGTGAGTAGAGAACGAAGAGACAATATGCCCTGTGCATTAAATTGAAACTAACCCAAATAGCTTCTAAAATACGCTCAGCTAATTGTTCAAGAGTAATTTACAGACCCAAGAGTTACTCTGCAATAATTGTGAATAATGAGTAAACCACAAAAAAAAAAAAAAAAAAAAAGGAAAAAGGCTTGCGCAGATTTTGGGAAAAAAAAAAAAAAGGTAAATGGCTTGCAGACATTTTGTGAACAGAAAATGAGGCTAAATTCATTGAATAAATTAATTGCTATGGATTATTCTCTCAGCTTTAATCTGCCGCCTGCTGAAAGAAATCTGTGCAAATGGAGAAGCTGGTCCACAGCTTTCATTTTGAAATGATTTTGCTCTGCACTGAATAGAAGAGAAAAGAGGCCTGAAAGGGTTTTTGCTGTGTTATAATAATGTATCACGCTTGTAACACAATTTTCACCTTCAAAATTTTACCTGCCCTTTGGGATGGGGCAGTATTATAATCCCATTTTATTAGCGAGAAGCAGATGGAGAGCCTGCAGGGAGGAGAGGTGATTTTTCCCAAGGCCACACATTGTCTCTTTGGCAGAATTCAAGTTGGAGCTTGGGATTTTGCAGTCCCTGGCTGATGCTTATGATATTTTTCTGTTCGAAGACTTCCCCTTCCTGCACAAACATGCATACTGGGAGATGAACAAAACAACCCTAAGCAGATTTGAGGCTTTGCCAATGAAAATGCGGAGAAAAAGAAGAAAGGAGAAGACACGTCCTCCAGCCCATTTTAGAAGATCAGTTCTAGTAAAGAGGAATTATATTTTAAGAACCAAACAGATTGTTTCAGATTTACTATCTTAGAGGACAGCAGTGAAGGCAAAGCATTTTTCTGTAAGGATTATGATTACCTGACAGGCTCTTATCATTACCCAGAGAAATGACCCCGATTTAGAAAAGATCTGTTCATTTATAAGTAGCTGATGCTTTTTAATAATATAGTTTTTTCTTACAGTTATTAATATTAATAAAAATAAAAATAAGGCCCATGTCTTTGCTTGGATGAAATTTGTGATTTAAAATGAAATTCGGAGAGCCCTGTGGATCAATCCTTGGATTTTATGTGCTGCTAGTGGCAATTTATGTGGATGCGAGACCACAAAATCCTTCCAGGTTCTGCGCACAAGCTGTCTGTCATGCCTCAGCTTCTGGCAGCCTTGTCTCTCCCGACTCGAGCTGGCGTGGCCGGGTGCCTGAACCGGGTGTGCTTGAGCTGGAAGTGCCTGGTGACAGCCCGGCAGCTTGGGACAAGCTCTTTGCTGTTAGCGGGGCTCAGGGTAGTATCACTTGGATCAGATTCATGCACTGTGCAAGTCATCCCTTTGAGAAGGCTTTAGCGTTCCTCCTTGTGCTGGGACCGACATCCCCTCGCCACCGTGGTTTACAGCAGGGCACTTCCACGCCCCGCCTGAGTCGCTGCATAGCGATAGTCAACAAATCTATAAGTCCTTTCCCATTTAGCCTCCAGTCTACAGCGAGCGGTACAGTACAGCAGCCAGCGTAGCTGTAAGGGCAAGCTGCTGCTGGGGGGGTTTTGCTGAATGCAGTACAATTACCCCATCTGGCTTGATCATATCCGCTCAGTTTATCAGAGTAGATTTTTCCTCTCCATTTGATAAAGTTTAACAGAGCAGAAGAAAAATCCAAATGTTAACGTTAACCATAAGGTAAGACAAAGGGAGCCGCAGTTCGGTCAGTCTGGGGAAGCACACCAGAGGAGACCACGCTCTGTCCACGCTCGCTCTGGTTTGCTGCCCGGCCGCAGGGGAGGGGGCTCTGCACCAGCTCCCCCGCGCTCCCGGTCCTCGCTGTTACAGAGTTTGGTCTCCAGCAACCCCTACAGAAAAAGCTGTCTTCTCTGTTGTGATTCATGCTGCAGGAACAGAGAGTTACAGAGTGTTGACCGTAGTATAACCACACAATGGTTTGGGTTGGCAGGGACCTTAAAGATCATCCAGTTCCACCCCCCTGCCATGGGCAGGGACACCTCCCACTAGACCAGGTTGCTCCAAGCCCCGTCCAACCTGGCCTTGAACACCTCCAGGGATGGGGCAGCCACAGCTTCTCTGGGCAACCTGGGCCAGGGTCTCACCACCCTCACAGTCAAGAATTTCTTCCTTAGATCTAGTCTAAATCTCCCCTCTTTCAGTGTAAAACCGTTCCCCCTCGTCCTGTGGCTCCACTCCCTGATCCAGAGTCCCTCCCCAGCTTTCCTGTAGGCCCTCTTAATAATGTTAGGTTTTGTTGCTGTTGACTTCTTCAGCGTGCACCTTTTGTTGCATCTTTTAGTTCTTGTTTGTTCAAAACACCTTTCCTGTTTTGAGGTTGCATTTCTAATGGTTTCTTATCGGAAACGCTCTAATCCCGTTGATACCCCCAGTACACTCTGAACTCGCCGGTGCGGGGAGCCTCCTGTGTGAGGAGCACATCCCTCGCTCCATGGACTTGTGCAGGGATTTAGGTCGGTGGCGGTTTGCTCTTAGAGGAGGCTCTTAATTCTCCTTTGCTGCTTCAAACTTTAACTGAGAATCAAACTCTCTGCCTTCTCTTGAAATGACACCAACATAAATTAAAATAAGTGTCTTTTCCTGATGTGCCTGAAGCCATAAAATGATTTGTATACAAAATCAAACTAAGTAAATCAGAATCTTTTTCTCTGTGTTTGGGAAGGTTAAACCTCCAGCAGCAACACATTGCACTCAGAGTTTTGCAGACATAATGTCACTCTTTTATTTTATTATACAATGCAGTTCACCCTAAATTACATTTTCTTCTTTTAATTTATTTGCATGAAAAAGATGGCATGGCATAAATCATCTTGTGTAGGTTGCTGTGTTATTTGCATTTCAGAGGTTGTTTTTAACTTTGTATTAGAAAAGAATTTGCAATCGAGAAGCTTTGGGAGGCATTAACTTTTATTGATTGGTGGTTCTCCAAAGGTGAGGAATGATGTTTGTTTTGCTTAGGACAAACATCCCAAAGTTTGTGTCTTTCTAAAAAACTTACCTGAGGCAAAGACTGAAAGCCTGTGAGTGAGGCTTTTAACTCAGGAAGTAATTCCTCTTGGAAAAGCAGGATAGATGGGATGAGTTCGGTCTCTGGAGCCAGCTGCTCGCCATTGTTCCTGCAATGCCGTATCTGCCCTGTGCAGGTCGGGTCGCTCGCTCGCTGCCTCGCGGGAAAGGAGGCGGTCGGAAGCGTTCCTCGCGTGGAGGGCAGTTTGAGGAACGGCCTCTGCTCCGGGGAAAGGGGGATCAGCACACGGGTCTCACCAGCGTTGCCTGCCTGCGCTTGTTGCTCCTCTTCATCGTGGCGCTTGTTTAACGGCATCTGGCACAGGGCAACTGAAAGTCCGGAAGGCTTTATTGAATCTTCAGATGACTATTTCCTGCTAAAAAAATGTGATGAGAAGCCGTGTCTTAAATTCAATACAGCATGTAGCACACAGGGAACAAAACAGCAGAGTAAAATGTATTTTATTAGTGATGAGCTGAGGCTGCACATGAAAGAACCCTTTAAATATCTGACATGTTAAATGCATTATATTCCCCTTCAGGAAAGAAGCAGTCAAAGGGACAGGGCTGATGAACTGTGCTTATTAACTTGACTTGGCGGTGATGAGAATGGTATTGACGAAAAGCCTGTGTTAGACTTCAAATGCATTTACTGCCGTCGTGAAGTTAGAGCACTGCTCTGGCAAAAAGTTGGAATTACTTTACACACTGATGCAAGGTCTCCAGCAAGGGGCTCATCGTCTGCAGGTGAGCACAGTTCAGGAGCTGAAAGCGAAGCAGTGAAACACCTCCGCTGCCTCCAGCAGGTGAGAGCTGGAGAGCATCACAGCCAGCCCCACTGCAAGGTACCTGCTGGATCAAGGGATGAAAGGGACCTGCTGGAGGAACAGGTCCATCTGCTTGCTAACAGGGCGGTGTTCACAGCTCTCTAAAAACACAGGGAAATTGCTTATCACTTCATTATGCTTCTTGTTGATTCATCTTGCCATAAACTTTTGAAGAGGTTGCTTGCTGCTCCATCCAGCTTACTCACTAATAGGATGGATCTACAGTCAAGTGGTCCTTAATGATATACAAACATCCTAACAACTTTCGTAAATTGAATTCTGGAGTTGACTTGGACTATCTCTAAGTGTCCAGTATGGAAAAGCATTTCTAGAATCCCAGGTGCCACCAAAACAGCTTTAACGTGCTGAAATGCATAAGTAAATAACTATTGCTTTCCCTTCTTACAGAAGACTGCTCCTGTACAGTTTTCTTCTCAGAAAAGCTCCCTTAGCATGACAGACTGCATTTCAGGTTTCCCTAAGTAAGACTTTGATGTATTTTTCTGTATTTTTTGCGCTACCTGCCTTCACGTCCTGTTTGAAGGTCCCTCTCTGTATAGCGACTGTGCATTAGTACCACAAGAGCTTTTCTTCAGCAAGGAAGCCATTTCATCACAGCTCCTTACTGCTGGTTCCCCAAAGACAGAATTGCAGAGGAAACTGGCAGATCGAATTGATCTTTGTTTTGTCAAATGGATACTTAAATGTGTGAATATTTGTCCACTCTCTGCCTGTTATTAAGTTCCTTCAAGTTAAAAGGGATTTTTTTTTTCGTGGTAAATGAAGGGGAAAGAACTAAGTGAAACATCATTTACATTCAGAAGCGGCTGGAGCTGGGGAAGCATGCTAACCAGGTTAGCAGCCTTAGCAGGAATTATGTTATATTATAAACTGGATTTAAAATCCAATAGACAAACTGAGGTCCTCTAAGCCATCAGTTTGGTAAATTCTGCTGATGTCAATACTGTCCAGTAAAAGCACCGAATCCTGGTCTTCTACAGATGAATAACCCTTTTTGTGTCTGTTTACCAGCCGTGTGTTTCCCAAGTGGGAGCCCAATGAATGCTGCTCGTGGCCAAGTTTTCTGTGCAGTGGGATAACAGAAAGATTCAGGACCCAGGTATCAACTCATTGTTATCAGTGGAGTATCTAATCCCGTACGGTACTTTAAATGCTGTGAAGCAATTAGTGTTGTTTGTAACAGTTCTCCTAATGAGCAAGGGATTCACAATGGAGCCACGTGAAGGTTTGTCTCCTGGCTCCCAGGCTGCCCCAGGAGCTGCTGCGGGTCCAGGCTCATCCCCTGTGGCTCATGCTCCGTCATCTGGCCTGTCCCATAAAGAAGGAAACAGCTCATCCAGGCACGCACCTCGGTGTTGTTTGTGGATGAAGAACTTTTGTGAGAGCAGTTCTCATAAGCCTCGCCTGTGTGTTGGTTCGTGTGAGTGCCTTAGACCTAAGGCTTTACTCAATGGCTCCTAAAAACTTGGTAGTATCTGAAAACATGGCCATCTCTTCTGCAGTGGAAAGCAGCCCAGTCCTGATGCCTTCCCACTATTCCTTGGTTACTCCTGTTATCCCTCTGTGCTACTCCAGTTATCCTTCAGTGTTATTCCTGCTGGAGAATATCAAGGCATTCTGTCAAAATGGGTTGTTATACTTATTGCTTAACGTTACGATTGCTGTTGTGTAAAGAAAAGGTTTAAAACAGCCTCTTGAAGCATGGGAATTAGAGGGAATGTCATTGCCCAGTCTAAGCAAGAGTGATACTGAGAGCTATGGAAACTTATTCAGCAGTACCTGAATACAATAGCCATTTTTCAGACAGAAGCTTAATATTCTACATATAAACAATTACCAGGAGGACTAGATCTTATACTGAGTTTCTTGGCAACATCCTCTTACCCCCAGTGAAGCTTCCAAAAGCTATTTGTGAGGGTATCACAAAGGAGAGGATTCAGAAATTTCTGGGAGACAAACTCGTATATGTTGCTGTGGAGAACAGAGGCAGTGAGTACTAATGTCAAAAATATCTGTCTACACACTCAGGGAGGTGGAGAACAACATAGCACCCCCTATGAATTAACACCCATGTCTGTTCTGGCATAGCCATGTAATTTATGGGTTGCCTTAGGGTATTCACAGAGAGATGCAGGTGGTGTTTTCCTATTTTTCTAGCTTTTTTTGGGGTAGAATTAGTATTCAGTGAACTGACGTATATACATTTTTGTACTTTCTGTTGCCTAGGGCTATTGCACTTCAGTCTTTGATCTTGTCAGATCTTGCAAACTAAGCTGGTTGGAGGTTGGCCAGTGCTTGGATGAGAGATTTCATAGGAATTTCATGATGCTGTGAGGATTTTTTTTGTGACTGAAGATGGCACTTTCTGCGATGAGTCAATGCTGAACAAATACCCCAGCATGGAGCTGGGGTGCTGGAACACCACAGGCTCCGTCTGCAGAGGATGTGTCAAATGTGGCCGTGCAACCTGATTTCCGCTGAACTGCAGGGTGGATGTCCTGGCTGAAGTCAAATGTATGTAATCAGTCCAGCGTTCAGATCTTTCAGAGAATGTATTCTTACTTTCTGCTCCCTCCCAATCTGTCGCTGAGGTTTCTGGTGCATGGCTGCAGCATTTCAGAGAAGGATGGAGGAGACGTTGTCCGTGGGCAGAGGCCGCGAGATGCCAACAGTTACTTCTGTGCACGTCCAGCGTGTGTGCGTGGTGTAGAGTGCAGGTACAAAACAGATAACCATTTAAAATATTTGGCCATTTAGAAATCTCTGTTAACTCCCACTCGAAAAGCGGCGGGGGCTCTTTTGTACACACTGTGTCCCGTAGGCGCCTTCCCCTCCCGAGGGGGAGCGTGGTGCCCCGAGGCACCTCTGTGATCTCCGACCTGCCTGGAGAGACCCGGGAGAGCACGTCCAAGGGCTGGCGGTTCTGCCAGGGGAGCAGCCTTCTGTGCCGGAGACGTCCCTGCATCAGTGTGGGAAACAGCTGTGGACCGCTGGCCATCGTTTTTAAAGTGCTGTGGGACTTTCATAGCAATGTTCTGCAAAGGGTGTCTCGTTTGCCATTAGCGAGTGACCCCTTAATCACATCGACAAGTAATCACTATTGACATCAGTTGGACTAGAGCTGCATCATTATAATTTAGCAAATAACTATTCAGTTGTTTAGAGTATAAATGCTTCTCATTTATGTAGAAATGGAAGGCGTTTCTATCTCATTCATCGAAGAAAACATGATGTGAATTATCACTTAACATATGCAGAAAAAGGCAGATTTTAAGCAGCGTAACACAATAAAAAGAACGAATCTTTTCCCACCAGTGGCCATGTGAGATTCTCAGTTAACGTTTCCCATGTTTTTCTCTTACCTAAATGGTGAAGTCAGGCTGAATCTAACCCTGGCTTCTTTCCAGATAAGATGTCATCAGTCAGGAGTGCCATTTGTCTAGAATTTCGTTAATTCTTTAGTCAGGATTGGGTGACTCCAGTGTCGTCTTGCAGAGCTGCCTGGCTTTATGGAACTAATAGCAGCAATGAGCAAAAGAATCTTTTTGCTAGAGGTTTGCTGGTACAACTCTGGGGTCATACACAGCGTGTGGACCGGCTGAAAGAACATGTTGTATTTTGTGCTGACGGGGATGTGGCTCTGCTTCTTTGGAAGCCATTGAAGTCCACAGTCCTACCCAATTCCTGTTTGGAAATTGGATCCCCCCCTCCTTAAACGTGCAGTTTAGGTTCCACCCTGACCAAACGTTGACTTCAGCCTGTTTTTCCAGGCAGGGATGCAGCACTCAGCTGCTGCCATGCTGTGCCCCAGGGGATAGCAAGGATTGTCCCTTTTTTGGGGTCCTTCAGGGCCGAGCACTGACATAGCCAGCAGCATCACCTCACAAGCTGACAATCTTTGCACAAGCATGCTAATTTTCCCTGTTTTCAGCCTAATGAAGTGCCAGGGGTTTGAAATTCCTAGTAGGCTTGAAAGCGGTACAGGTTGCCTGAAGAAAAGATTTTTTTTTTTAATAGCTGTTAAAACAATTTTGTAATGTTTTCTGCTGATTTGGCTGTCTCGAGTTCCAGCTAGTGTAGAGCATAGTAAGGTGATAGCGAAAGCTTTTCCCTCGGTGTCCCTGGGATCGCGTGGGTGAGGGAGTGCTGAGCCCGCAGTCGGGGACGGCTGAGACTCTCCTTTGGTGGCTGGTGGCCTTGGAGCTGAGGTGAGACGGGAAGAGCCGAGAGGCCGTTTTGGGTCTCTCCTGTCCCCTGGTGCGATGGACAGCCCGTCCTGTGAAGAGCGAAACCTGGTGCTGCCACCAGCTGAGTTACGAAGCACTGAGTGGGTTAGGGAAACAACAAATGTCTTCTAAGATAAAGCAGAAAGAAAGTGATGAAGCATTCAAACAACAACAGAAACCAGACCAAAGTGTTTATAAATACATATGGCACAGCTTTTCGGAAGCCACACTTTTATTTGTTTTGATAGCAGTGCTGGAATGCTATTTTTGTCTGTTTTCCTCCTTTATTCCTACTGTTAAATACATAGTAAGAGCTTTCCTAATTAGGGAAACAGAAGTTTCAAAGAGGAGATAGTTTCTTTGTCAAGGCATTCTCCCACACTTTGGAGATGGATGCCTTTTTGGTAAATCCCCAGTTTTTTAGGAAAAATTATATTCCAGCTGCAATTCATGCATAATCTCCTGAGTAGCAAGGGTAGATAGTTTAAAAAGAAATCTCTGTAGTAACACAGGGAGAAAAACAAACTGATAACTCTTGAGAGATTGATGGCTTCTTCCTTCATCTAAATCTTTATAGATTAACACGTCTATTGTCTTTTCATGGATATGTTTGTTAGCACTATATCATCTAACCTGATCTGTATGGGAAGTATATTTATCCTAGAGCTGTGGGGCGTTTATACTCTTCACTTGTCACCAAGAATAATGGAGAGGACAGGTAAGGTAATTTCAACCGTATTAAGGGCTGAGAGATGACTATACGTATTTTGATAATGGGACACTCAGAGTGAATTATCTGAAATGCTTTTGTTACATATTTGCTAAAAATACACCTTTTTAGTGGTCTTTTTTCCTGTTTTCCCTCTGTTCCACTGTTAAATGATGGCACCTGGGGTTGCTCTAGGACAGGGAGACATCAATGGCCACTTTGGGCTCACCCAAGGGACTACCGTGGGAAAGACGTGAGGGTGCATGACAACCTCCAGTTCATAGTGGGTAGTTTGGGTCAAGCAATCCCAAAGTCCTGGTTCCCCAGTTTTCCCCTCTCTTGTAAACAGAAAACAGCATTGAGCATGGGGAGACGTCTTTGGGGACCATCAGCACCGGGGACTGATGCAACATTCCCAGTCGGCTGGCTGACCGCCAGCCAGGGATTTATTTCCAGACCTATTGAAGCAGCTGGTCTTCAAAAGCCCTCTCCTAGTCTTGATCCTGTGGCCAGCCTGTCTGCAGGCGAGACTATGTTAGTTAACTGCTGTTTCGTATCCAGGCATCAGAGGAGCCCTTCCTGCTGTCCTGCTGCTTTGCCAGATGCTCTCCATTTTCTGTCTGTGCAGCTGATTCCTCCTTTCTAAGCGTAACTCTTTATAACCACCTTCACTACGTTTCATCTTGCGGATTTCATAGCACTTCCACCATTGTCACGAGCATTTTGAATTCTGGTCCTGTCCTCCAGGGCACTTGCAACCACTCCCAGCTTGCTGTCACCCACAAATTATGTCAGTGTCTCCTCCGCTCCAGTCCCTGAGTCTGAGCAGGGGCACACCATGGGTCTCCATCTGTCCTCTCATCTTCACCGGGGACACCAATAACTGCTCTTTGGATGGTGATTTTCAACACACTTCATACTTGCGTTTTGTTAATTTTATTTAGACTATGCTTTTCAAGTTTTACTTGTGAGACTGTTTTACGGACTTCTGTATAAAGCCTTGCTAACCAAGACACGCAGTATCTCACGCTGCCTCGGTGATGAGGGCGTTTGCCCCTCCTGTGCCCCCCCCCCCCCCATGTCCTCCTCTTCTCTTCCCTGACCAAATCCTCCTTAAGTTTGATTTTATTTTTATTATTTATTCTTGAGAAATTTAGAAACTTATATTGGCTATGTCTCTTGGGCCACCATCTAATCTTCTAGGTGATGACAACTTGATTGATGAATAATAGATTCCAGTATCTTTCCAGCTGCCAAAGGGAGCTATAATTTCTAAATGCATCCCTTAAGATAGAAGCAGTGTTTGTCCTTCCCCAGGAGTTAGTCTTTAATCAGCCCAGTTGTCTTTACATTATTGAAAACTTCTTTTCATTATGATATACAAAAGAAATATTTAGAAATAAGCTATTTACATTGTATTAGTATGTAGATTAGGGCTCCAATGTTTTGGGTGCTGCAGAAATCCCATAAGTGATATTCCCTGCTCTGGAAAATTTTAATATTAAGTAGGCAAGGTAGAAAACTGAAAGGAATGAAAACAAACACACGAGGCAATTAATTGAATTGCTGAGGTATAGATCAGTGGTGCGACGGAGATTAAAAGTCAGTCTCTTTGAAATCCAGAACAAAACTTCACTGTTGCTCTGATGGCATTTTTTTGATGGACTGTGGAAAGCACAGAAAAATGAAACTGGTCCCTTGAAAACATTCCAAATTGAAGAATAACATGAAATGTAATTTTATCATTTCAAAGATGGGGATTTTAAAAATTCACTAAAATCCCAATAAGAACTCTGAAAACAGATTTCTTTTCAGTTAGTCTGTATTTATACTTTCAATGTAGAAAGTAGCTATCGATATAGTTGCCTCATAATGTTACAAAAAAAAAAAAAATACTTGGAGAAAGCTGAATTTCATCTTCTTCCATTACTGTGGATAGAAACAAAAAGTGGTTATGAATCACTTTTCATTGATAGAAGGAATTTATTTGTCCATTTATTTTACTGGAGTGTCTGCTGAAATTGAAGTTCTTGATTAATGATCTACAGGAGGTAATGCAGGAGAAATCTGCTTTTGCAACCGCAAGGAAACTCTGCAAGGATGTAGTGGGTTGTACATAATAGCGACCCTAACCAGGACTGGGAATACAAACCATACAAACACATCTGGGCAGAACGTTGTGTGGAGACAAGGGTCACTCACGGCTGAGCAAAAGCATTGCTCCTGCCACAGATTTATACGGAGATGTGTCGGGTAAAGTTGTTCAACAACTCGGTTGTCAGAAATAATCATTAAAGTAATTCTACTACAAGTACAAACAGATCTGGGTTATGTGTAGGACTTTACTGTCGTTATTTCCCAGAAAAGTCTCTCTCTAACAAAATAATGCAGCTAGTATAGTGCTAAATTTTAAATAAAGATAACGTAGATGCAAGGAGGATCTGGTGGCCGAGACTGCCCGCGGCTTTCGGAGCGGGCTCACCCAGGGCTGCCGCTGCCCCTGCGCAGGCGCTTGTCTGCTGCCTTTCTGTTTACTTCCTTCCGAGGTGCTTTTCTCCTCACACAGCTTATCCTTTACCATACAGGGTATAAATTCTCCCTTCTGCTATTTTCTGGCCTGCATTGCTCTTATTCTTATTAGCCCCTTACACTTGCACTGACAAAATGCAAATATGCCGGACAGGCGCGTTGCCCCATCTGAGGTGTTTTCTGCCCAGATGCCTGTTGTGTTCCTCACATAGCACGGTTTTTCCTGCTAGAGCGGGTTTTCTGAAATTAAAAGCCTTTTCAAGAGCGCTATTACACTTTATAAATCATACATCACACGGACTGTTTATTGTACGCAGATTTCAGTTGGCTGGTGGCTTTTCCCACAGCCCATGCGTGGCGTATCGCTAACGAGGCCGTGGGGCCGGAGGGGGTTTGTTCTCAATTACTGCCTCACTCTTTCTCTTTCCCCTTTTTATCGGTTTCAGGATTACCAGTGTTACAAGGCGGCAACAGATTAAGCCTGATCCATGTGGAAGATTTTACTGAAATTGGTGAATGTATTTTTGTGCAGAAAAGAAAAAAGGTGTGCAAATAAATGAAATGTATGCGCTCCTCTTGCAGAAGCACGACATCTAATGAACAGCATCCTTATAAATATGTGGTTTTATCTGAAAAAGGATTGCTACTCGCACAGGTACTTGCTAAACGTGCCCTGATCAAGCCCAATTTGACCTACCTGCAAGAAGATGAAGCTCACCACCACCACCAACCACCACCGAGCGTGTTCCTCAGCCGAGGGCTCCAGCCCGCGGCCGCTCCCTGCAGCGGGAGGTGAGGGGCTGACCCAGAAAGCAGAGAGGTAGCCAGGGAACATTTGCATATTGTCCAAAAAGATTGCAGGCTAAAATTTCTCCTCTGCAGCCTGAGCGAACTATTCAGCCTGCAGTTTGGGCAGGAAAGCTGACCTGCTGCGCTCCCGGAGGACGCAGGGTGGGCGTCCCGGCGAGGGGCGCCGGGGCAGGCAGCCAGGCTCTGCTCTCCGGGAGGAACCTCCGCAGCGGCATCTCCGGGTGGAAACGTTTCACTTCTCAGGCTGCCATCCTACAATAAAGGGGAAAGCATTTTTCTGCAGAAACTCTTTCTATGGAAAAACAGTATTTACTTGAAAATCCAATTTGCCATTGAAAAAGTCTTGACCTTAAATATTTAATTAGACCTGTTAAGAAGTTTACTGGAAATTGTTCACTAGATCCTGGGCCAGCTAGGTCCTTTGGGGTCCTTCATTTGACCTGAGCAGGAGTCCAAGCAAATCTTCTGTCACAAAAATAACTGGAATCAATACTTAGACTTCATCCTAGAGAATGGGGAGTATGATAATGCATTAACTGCAATTTTGGCTTCTGATAAACTTTTTACGTCTTCAGAACTGATGAAGCATTTTATGGGAGAAAAGAGAAAAAACAACAAATCAGGAAGTATTCCCCTAGGCTGACAAGTACATGTGGTGTGATAAAATACCATTATTAATCTCAGCTGGGGGCAAATAATGGATTCAGAGTAGGAAAAACGTCCACGCAGAAAAACCCCAACCACTTGGAAAAATGTCTTGAACATAAAAGCAAAAAGCAGCTGTTCCACGAGGCTTTGTGCCTAATGGTCCAAAATACTGCCAAGCATCGAACAAAGTTTCATATGCAACTATACGAAATATCTATATTAAAAATAACACGCTGAAGCATCACGACCAAGGTGTTTATGGTAATTGCTTATTTGCATGTGTGTGCTCACTGCCTGGCCCTTCCTGGAGAGCACGCAGCTGCAGGGAGGCTGTCCAGGAGATGCTTACGGGACGCTGCAGTAGTTTTTGGCTGGGTATGTATAATTAATTTAATCCTAAATCAATTCACAATATCAATAATGAAGCACCTCTTAATGGACTTTCGACTGGTCGAGTGTCAAGGCACATTGCGCGGCCCGGAGAGAAAGGAGAGGAACAACTTCCCTCGCTGCGTAAGCTCGTTGCAGAGCATGAATAAATCATTCTCTCTTGCTGGCAACTGTCTCGCACTGCTCTAGGATTTCTGAAGTTAACTTCCTTCTAATTTAACATGTGCCTGCAGTTTAAAAGCAGCCTCGTCCTCTCAAGGAAAAGCACCTAATTTATGCGCTGCTTTTAACTTTTAATAAAGGAGCATGCTTATGAACTCTGAAAAAGAGCAATAGATGAGAATGGAAGTGATACTTTCCGCTGGGCCTGAGACGAGCAGCTAGCAGGAGAAGCTGTCGGGAGCTAACTGCACCTCCAAAACGCTGAGAGCCCTGCACTGCTGCTCTGAGATTTGTATTTCACTCTATGAACTGTTTTCTGTTATGAAGGCGCTGGGTGAGGTCTTTCTTCACAACCATTCAAATATGACCTCGTATTTTTGATCTGAATTTCACATACTGTCTTCTGGGAACTTCCATACGTTTCTGCTCTGGAATGATGCTATTAATAATGCTGCTGTGTGCTTTTACTGCCCTTCCTCGGTACTGAATGCTGCATTTCCTAATTTCTGAGAGAATGTGGAGAGTTTTAGCACAATTGCATCCAGGAAAATCACGCACAGCTATTCTGGTACAGCTCTTCATAGCACTTCAAATCTGTAAGTTTGTCAGGAGTCCTGATAGCAAGCTTTCTGTGGCTCTGGAGTACGGATGAAACCAAGACCGAGCTTTCAAAGGTTTGTGCCGATCACCCGCAGCAAAACGTGGCTCATTCGGTGCCAACGGGGCCGCAGAGGGGAGCCGGCGCTGCCCCGCGGGCACCTTTGGGCTCCTTCCGCGCAGGCGGGTGTTCCGTGGGGTTTGATCGATGCTGGATGTGCCCTGCTCTGGCATTGCGCAGTGCATCCCACCTAGGGATGTCAAATCTCGGTGTTTATTTGCCCCGTCCCCGCTGGGAAATTCCCCCCTCTCTGCACTGTGCTCGGCACCTTGGCCACGTTCAAGGCTGTAGTTACCTTTGAAAATTCAAGATTTCCCTCAGTCTAACAAGAAAAAGACTGGTTTTGTTTCCTCCTCACAAGGCAGCTGCTTGTGTTATCTTATTTAAAAAAAAAAAAAAAGCTCCCTCCCCCCGAGAATTCCCCTGTTATTTCCCAACAAGGAATACTGTGTTCTGAATAATCAGAATCCAAATTCAGTGTATTTTTAATCAAATAGAGTAGCTTTTTTATGTTCAAATCTGCAAGATTGGTCAAGGCTGCCGGGAGAGTGTGTGTGGACAACTCAGTCCTGTCCTGCTACTGATGTTTTCTTTTTTTGTTTCTTTCTCTTCTTGTTTTTCCTAAATGTAGGCAACCTTCCTTATAATGAATGTCTCTGCGCCCAGTCATCCCTTCGTTGCAGCATCAGGAAAAAAACAGATAGATGTTACCATTTGCCTAGGTAAGATAAATAATGATTAAGCGGTGGGTTTCTCATCTGAAGATGGATTGGGCAATAGAAGCCATTCTCTCTGAAATTTCTCTTTTCAGGTGGCTGAGAAGCAATTTCAAGCAACAGGGAAGTTCTGGCCTGGTAGCGTTCATCACTTCATTTCTAGTAGAGAAATTAGTCATGATGTAAGTAAATAATGGACAGAGTGTAGAAGGCAGAGTGATGCAGCATTTTTCTTCATCTTTTGATTGCTGCATTGCAAAACCCATTGCCATGGAGAAATGCAATCTGCAGCACGGCAGCTTTCTCTGCAAAAAGGTGGCTTGTGATTAGGCAGGAGATCACCTTCTGTGAAGGCCTGCCTGGTTTTATAACCAGAATACCCTCCTGATTTTATCCACAAATCTTTTAGCAGCTTCTAAGAGGCTTTCCCCTCCAATCACCCATGCTCCCACACCCCTGCTGGCGGAGGTTTTCTTTTCTGCTGCCTTCTGGTCCTGCACAGACTGGGAGGTCCAGAAGTGCAAAACAACTGTGAAATCGGCAGCACACACCACATCTCCAGGACTGAGCGGCTGGGAAGGTGTAACTTTATTTCCAATCCAGTTTTGCAGGTTAAAGTGATGGAAGCGCACTGTGTAAGTCTTCAAGGTCCGGGGGCCTCTCTGAGTCACGCTGATTGTAAACTCAAAATTACCGAACCAGTGCGTTGCTCTTATTGAGGGGAGACCTCCCCCCAGCTGGCATGCCCACAATTTCCCATGCTGCTTTGAGGTACCGATAGATTACTCTTAATATATATTGAGTTATTCTTCCATATATGCTGTCTGTTGCTTGTATCAGTGGAAAGCATGTTCTCTGCTTACCGTAACTGCTACCAGCGCAGATGTCATAGGAGGAGAGAGCAAAACGACACAAAAATCTCGGGGATTTCAGCTAGAGGAAACTGAATGGGTTTTTTATATATATATATACACACACATATATATATATGCTTTTTTTTGGTCTAGATTACACCTGTCACTTCATAAAAGACATATCAAAAACGCCTTTCTTTCGGTCTGTGCACAGGCCTGGGTGGAGGTTTGTGGCAGTGCCTGAGATCTGTGCAGCTTCCGTTGCATTTCAGGGCCACGGGGAAATGACTTTCGCTGCTCCTTCCATTTTGTATCCTTTCGTCATTTTCATATGGTAACTATGCAGAGCTGTGTCATGTGTTATTCAGCTCAGCCACACAGAGAGCTGGCAAAGTTAAAAATCCATTTTTTTTCTCGGAACCAGGAACTAGGAGCTCGCTCTTGTCACGCTTCAAGAAAGTGAAAAGTAGTACTGGCTCCAAACCTGTGGGTTGCAGTTGTCCCATTCCTCATACGTCCTTGAGATTTCAGAAAGTTTTCTTGCTCATATTGGATCAAAAGCATGAGCTTTTGAAGATTTTATTGGAAAAAGAAACCAAAAATGACGTTCGATGTATATCCAATGACACCTAATGTGAGGTCACGAAAACATGTTTCTGTAAATTGATTATTTTTTGGTTTAGCAGTAGCCAGCCTGGATATAAGAAGCTGTATGATACTGGGGACCAAGTGGTGAAGGTCTGGCCTGGATTCAGCATTCTCATTTTCCTGCCGTGTCCTGGAGCCAAGCAGAATTGACTGTTAGGAGCCGGTTCAAGTAAGGGGCAGGGTGCCCTGCCGGCCGCGGTCTGGAGCTGGGGGCTGCAGAGGTGATGCCAAAGGGCTCGATCCCACAGTTAATGAAGACCCAGACGTTTATTGATTTACCTCTGCTGTCCTCACCAATAAGCAGGTCTCTTTTTGGGTCATGTGCGCTCCTCCTGCTTAGACAGAAAGTGGTTGTGACTGAAAGCACTTGCGACCCCTGAACGTGACAGTTTGGGACTTTTTTTCAGTTAATGAGTTAGTCTTTTTCCCAGCTAAGTGGCTGTCTGCCCATTCAGCCCGATCCTGGGTCCCTCTCTGCTCTCTTGGACGAGCTGCAGG
The DNA here is from genome assembly GCA_013397275.1 of Burhinus bistriatus. Taxonomy (NCBI): domain Eukaryota; kingdom Metazoa; phylum Chordata; class Aves; order Charadriiformes; family Burhinidae; genus Burhinus; species Burhinus bistriatus. The sequence goes on along the minus strand of VYXH01007236.1, from coordinate 292,680 downwards.
ACAGCGCTTCCTGCAGAGAGGTGGAACAAGGAGCAGTCGCTCTCAGCGGCGTCTGGGTACGTGTACAGCAGCATCGTCACCGCCCGCGTGTGGCATTTCCAGCTCCCCGTTGCGCTGGTTTGGGGACGCACACGTGGTGTTGTCCTTGTTTCCAGAGTATCTGGAGGAGCAAGTCTCCATCCATCCTTCTGCTTAAGCAGGAAAGTTTATCTAAACAGGTCTCTGGGGTGCTTTGTCAGGGCGATGCTTTGGAGACCTGCAATAATTTAAACTGTATGTTTTCAGAGCTGACACTAAATCTATGGAAACAAATCACTTCAGAAAGCCCATTATTTCTTAATTGTGGGACACGTGAGTGCCCAGCTTCAGACAGTGCCCGGTGGGTTATGGGATCCTGCAGCTGGAGGAAAGTTTTCTTCTGACCTGCAGCAGAGCGACCGCCAAAGCGGGGCTGGGGCACGTGCCCAGCTCTGGCCACCAGCCCCCACCAGGGGAAAGGTCACTGCTCAGACGGGGCTGGTGTCACCACCAAGTTGGGGGTTAGTGTTTTCCACGAGTTTCCAACGAGCCCAGCCTCTCCCTGCCTCGCCCTGCTCTGGGGTCCCAGTTCTGCGCTTACAGCTGAGGTTGCTGCCGAGGAGGAGGAGGGGGACTGTCCTGCGCCCAGAGCGCGGGCTGGCAGCACCCGGGCACGCGCTGGCCGAAACGGAAGGTTTCTGACTCTGCCATGTGGGAATTCAGTTCCTCCGGAGTGCTCACTCTGATGTCTGTGTCCTCCCCGAATTATCCGGCGTTTTTTGAGGCTGGCACCCCATACGAAGCAGGCTGGATTATACTTACAGATTCGTGCTGCCGTGATACCACAGCTCGGTGGCAAGATGCTCTGCAAAATACAGAGAAGCAAAGACAGAAGATGTAGGGGGGAAAAAGACATTTACATTTTCTACTCGGAAGAGTAAAATAAACATGGGAACATTTCCCAGGAGAAGAGCTTGTTATGGTATATATGGAAAACTGCAGAGGGTTGCGCGCATGGTATTTGCAGAAACATGTCACTCTCAGTCATGAGCTAGTCTTCTGTGACACTGCCTTGCGATGCAGGCTGCGTGAAGCACACCAGCCTCATTTGTCCCAAATTGGCAAAGAACTTAACCTTTTTTCTAACATTTTATAGTCAAGAAAGATCAAAGCAGGGGGAAACAGTTTTCCGTTCCTTGATTATTTTTTTGCTCTGATATTTCAACCACAAATACAACACCCTTGAGTTTACTAAAAAGGCATTTATGATGTTTCTCCTGAAAAATTTAAGCCAGCTTTACTGCGCAGGAGTGCTTAACAGTTTCTTTAAGGTGTCCGTGTTGCCAAGGCAACGTAACATGGATGGGATGGAGATCTGGTCCATACGTTCCAGGGTAAACTCCTGCGCTGTAGGACTCTGCACTCAGACATGCCTTACTGTATTCTTAATTTTATTTTGTTGCAGCTACCATGCTTAAGTACAGTTATTCAATAATGGTAATTATAAGAATAATAAATTGGGAAAGGTTAAATTTGATGAACTGTGGGATGTTTGCTACTTTTGGTATTGAACTGATGAGCGTGTTGCAGATACTTATTGGTAAGAACCTTGAAAATTCAGTGCATTTTAATACAAAGCACATCTCTGTCTCTTCACAGCAATTATTTGATTAGCATTGTTTACCTTGGATTCAGACCTTGGAGTGTAAATAATCATTCACACGTTGAGTTCAAACAGTTGGTGCGGATGAGCGTGAATAAGGTCTCAGAGCAGAGGCACATGGGGGGGACACGGGGGACAAGTAGGGGAGTTCAGGACCTGGCGGGGGTTGAGAATTCAAGGCCAGACAGTATTATCTTTCTCACATCATTTTCCAGGTAATGAATAAGATTCCTCAAAGTGGAGATCTTAATGCGTGTGGCCAACAAGAAAGACTACAAAGCTATTGGTAGGAACTCAACACGTTACTATTGCCTTCTCACTCTGCACTGAATTGTGAGGCGTTTCCACGTGGAAAATAAATCTTGTAGCAGCATTTTATTTTTACGGACTTTGGTTGGATACTCAGAAAGGTCCTTATGCCTTCTGATACTAATTTGTCTGGATGCCCAGGCTCTACTAAAGGTACTTAAAACAAGTATTTATAGCTTCAAATCAGGAGAAAAAACCCACTTGTTGCTGGAATCATCTCAGTATTTATACTGATAAATGCCCACTTCTACACTGGTGATTACATATTATTTTTCACACTGTGATCTCACACACTGGATTTTCTTCACGTAGAAATGTGGCTTATGTTCTGATTACACTTCCATGAACATCCCCTTTGAGCTGATTATTGAGCAACTGGGCGCTTTTTTTTTTGTATACGGTTAAAAAATGAGGCCATAAACTTTCAAAAAAAATTCTTGTTAGTGACCTGATTTCAACCCCTTTGAAACTTTCTGCATTGCTCCAGAGATGACTGCTGGCGTTTGCGAGGCCGTTGTGACTCTGGGTCTGATGAGACCTGTGCTCCCTGCGCATCCCTCCCACTCCATTTGGGAACGCAAAGCTGCTGAAGCGCCACAGGCTGGGAGAGGTGGGTGAGGTATTTGCTCCATTCTTCGAGGCAGAAACATGAAGTCGTTGGGTTTGACATCCTCTGGTAGGTACCTGCATGATGTTGTTAAACATGCTGGGACCAGCTCTCGGGAAATGGGATTCTGTTGACTGGGATCACAGCTGGGAAGAGCAGCAGTTGTCCCAGCGAGGAGATCTGTTGTTGGAACCATTAAAGTGTGCTCGTTGCTGGGAGATGAGAGAAACGCCATGACCCTCTTATGGTCCGATTATCTCCAAAAGCAATAAAATATGTTGCTAACATGCCGAAAGGGTAACGCTCTCTTGTATGCATTCCTGAGCTGCTTAATCAGGCAGACATCGTAAGGGCAAGAGTTATTGGGAATCGTATCCTTAGGCACACGATGCCATCGTAGAAATTTACTCTGTGTCGTATATTGTTCGTAGTTACGCTCTTTAACTCGGTGAAGTGGAGCTGTGCTCTAGAGGAAAGATAATTTTATGTTAAAAAGAAATGTCATTGGTCCCTAGTCTTTTCTTGACCATGCCTAGACTGACTGTGGAATTTGGATCGGTTCTTTAAGCTCTTATTTTAAAAGGTGGGATAATAATTCTGACTTTAGGGGCCTGTTGTAAATTGTAATTAATTTCTATTTCCAAAGAATTTTTGCATCTTCAGAGAGCTTTTCCTTAAAATTGTGTATCCTTACACATTTTTATTGCATAAGTAACACAAAGAATAATGCCAAATGTTATTTATGAATGCTTTTTCATATAAAAAATGTAAATTCACTTTCACATTTGCAATACTTTTCTCTGCCTCAAACCTTCAGACAGATGTTTTTGTTTATAAAAGCTGAAGGCCTACCTTTTCCTAGCATCACCAGCATTATTAAATTTACCTGTACCAGAATGCCAAATAAGCGCTATGACAGAGGTACGAATTCAGAAAGCAAGTCTCCAGCACTTCTGAAAATCAGATTGCTGTAAGATGCTCTAAGTCGGATGGCAAACTCCTGGCAACGCCTGGGACAGCGGCGCCTGGCGTGTTGGCAGCAGCGTGTTCCCCTCGGCCGGCAGGAGCGTCGGAGGTCGGGCAGGTGTTGCCCAGCCCGCCCTGTGTCCCAGCGCCCACCAGGACCTTGCGTACCTCACTCCGGTATTTTCAAACTGTTGAGCAGACAGTGAAATGTTTTAGTAGTCGTTAGGCAGGCAGTAAAGTAAAATTTAACATCCAGCTCTGGACAATTAAAGAGCATAAATGATCAAGTGGACTTAATGTATTTACTTCAAATGACTCTTTCACACCCATTGAAGAATGACTCATTCAAACTGTATCCTAAACTGCTTAGAAATAAAGAGGAGCAAGGTGAAAGAAAGTCAAGAAGTTTAACAAGTCAAGCTGTGTACAATACTTCAGAGAGGGAAAAAACCGATGAAGAAGGGAGAATGGCGGATGGTGGGAGAGAATACATCAAATGTTTCTTTTTTTTTTTTTTTTTTTTTTTTTTTTTTTTTCCCCTGGTTTGGTTTGCTCTTTTATCTTGAAACAAAAATGTTTTGTTAGTCTTGCCATTTTGGGGCTGCTTCATGGCACCGTTAGCTAAGCTTGAAGGAAATCTTTGAACTAGTATTGGAGTGAAAACCCAGCCAAGTTGAAACTTGCAGCCGTGCTTGGTTCATGTTCTCCCACTCGTAATTCATCTTTGCTGGTTGTCTGATGCAGCTACAGGCTCAGAAACAAAACACGGAACGGCATGTGTAAAGACTATCAAGATGGCTTTTATTCAGTCCTCATGACAATTTCTTGTTGGGAATAACCAAAATATCACTTTAAATAATTATTGGAGAAAAAAAATATTTCAATTAACTGTAAAGCACCCACTTTTTGTGATGCAGTCTTACGCACTGTAAGATAAAAGCGCAGTAAATATTATGAGGTCCAATGTGTAAAGCTTAGAAATGGTGGATGTTAAGATTAATATTGGTGAAAAAAGATCACGGCAGATAACTGCATCCTGGTGCCCCCTCAAACAGGCATGTTATTGATGGTGCTCTTTGCTGTATTTTTTGTTCTATTTAATAAAAACACATCATTGAAATCTAAATGAGATAAGGCAGAATCACTCAGCTAGATGACTTTCTTACAGACCAGCTTTTCACTTGAGGTCTGAATGAGAAATGGCCTCTGCCAGGAGGAAATACTTTTTTGTGTGAAGATACAGGGGGAAAAATATTGTCATTTGTATAACTCCATAGGGAGTTAGTTGGATGTATTTGCAATACGTTATCTTTTTTTTAAAATATATATATATTTATATGCAGTCATATTAACAGCAACTGAATGAAAAAAACCAGAATTCAGTATGAGCAAAAATAAGTCTTTTACCTGGTAATATTTTCCTTTCTTAAAAGCTTAATATGGTGTGCAATAAGGTTTTCTTAGCTGACTGCTCATACAAAGAAGACATACAAGCAAAAATGAGCATCGTCTAAAATCATGGGAGAAACAGCCTCCCACTCCTTGGTGTGGAAAAGCCTGAATCTCCAGTAATTTCAGTCTAAACCTTTACCCACAGAAGTATTAGCTGAACAAGTCCCCTGGGTATTTATAGGAATGGGGCAAGGGAACAGAAATTAGGCATTTAAAGATACCTTTGGCCATCTTGGGACTCAGGTCACATTTCAGGTTATTTTGATTTGCAGATCTTGGAGCAGAAGAAGGTCCTCAAGCAGTGATGTCCTAAGGACAGGCAGAGGTCTTCTGAAGAGTCATTCCTCTTTGCAGGTCAGACTTTTGGATCATTTGAAAAGGCTTACCATAATAATACCAATGCAAGGTATACTTCAAACATACCTTTGAATAAGTAATTGGCTTTTGATCAATGTATTTAACTAGTTTAGTAGAATAGCTGACAGCTGGACAGATTATGGCTTTTTGGAGTGCAGTGGTGCCTTTTTGCGTCTCCTTAATGAAATTGGATCTGTTGTTCTGTTCTGAGCACTATTGACAAAGTCAATATAACAAAGTGTGCTTTGACAGGGAACATTGTCTCATCTCATATATTAACCATATACTGGAAGATGACAGAATACAGCATTCTCTAAACACTGCAATCAATAAGAGTTCAGGTGGCACAGTGTTTTTGGTACCCAGCGAGAACAAGATACCTTCGTCAAGCAGGATTTCTGAAAGACATAAATGGAGGTGTAAGACAGTACAGCCCTTTCAAGAGATATGCCTATCACTTCATCTCAAGAGAAGTCAAATGTATGAAACACAAAATGTGATCTAGGAGAGACAAAAGATTCAACTCTGATTTCTTTAAATATCTTCTTACTCTGACTGAGTGCCAGCAGTGCAATCTCGGCAGCGAGGGGATGCAACATTATTATGCTCACCTTGAAGAACAGAGGTGATCCCATCCCTGGATGGAAGAAACTGTTATACTGAAAAGTGGCATTTGTGTGACATTTTCAGACAGGAGAAGAATAGTAATTAAGAGATTTTTATGGAGTAGCGCTCCTCATCTGCACATCTCCACGTGCCTTACACAAGTGTGGAAGATGTGTCACCACTTTCTGATAGAGAAGCAGCTGGCAGAGCTGGGAAGGGCTCTGGACACCTTCAGCTGTGTTTTTCTGCCTGCCGTGAACTGGCCGTGCAGCGGTTGAGCAGCGAACTGTGGGGAGTCCTCTCCTGCCCGGACCTTTGCTGCCTGTTTTTACCCAGGCAGTGAGGAGGGCTGTGCCCCAGCAGCAGCAACAGGGACGCTGGCGGGAGGCAGGGTCATGGCCATACACGCAGCATGAGCAGGACAGTGGTGAAGGGACTCGTGAGGTGCCAGAGTACGCTCAGTCCTGTTTTATCATTGATAGATGGTCAATGGATAGTTAGTTTTCTTTTTTTGTTTGTTTTTTAACTCCTCCGCCTTCCCTCCCAGTGCATGAGAACTAGTAATAAGAAAAGTGGTGAAATCGGACGTACTGTCATCTTTCTACATATCCTTTATGACCAGAAAATGGAATTGAAAAACCCTGCAAAGATAAGAGAAAACTGCAAAGAGTTTCAAGGAGGCACACCCTTTCTCTCCTTCCTCCTTTTTGGAAGGTTCCTGTTACGTGATATCCTGCTTTATTTATTTATTTATCAAAACAGAAAAGGTTAATGAGCCTGATTTGCTAATGAGGGCCTAAGATCTAACAAAAGATTCCCTCCACTAGTGTGTCCCTTATCGCCACTCTCTGCATGGGAATATGGCAGGAAATTAACTCCCATCCAGCCTTGCTTTAGATCTAGCAAATCCAAAGGACTACACTTGGCATAGCAAAACTCAGCAGATGATTCAGTCCAAGAGTCCCTAAAAAACCTTTGTCCTATCTGGAAAAGAGTATTAGGGTACTGCCATGGGACAGTGGTGCAGCACCTCACTCAATATAGTGTGCCATGGGGATTTGCAGTTAATTACTGACCATAAATTTCACATTCTCTTGCGTTGTCCTTGTCTCCAGCTGGAGTCTTTCTTAGACTAAGTTACAAGAGGTGACAATAAAATGAAAGCAGCAGCAGCTAGAGATTTCCCAAACTTGTCTTCTGCAGACACTGAAATGCTCACTGATGAAAAATTTCAGGACCTGCCTCGCCGTTGCTGGCAGCGTGGACTGAACGTGAATGCCTCTACGTCAAGACCTGAGAGGTTAAGGCCGCAGTGAGTCAACACGCACTCTTGTCAAGAGGGTTAAGTGCCTAAGTTAAAGACTATGAATTTAGACAATTTTTATTGCCTTTGACATTCACTGTTGGTCTATCAATTCTCTGGATTAAAAAACGTGCTTTGGCTACCAAAATATCTATGACTGGAGCCTTTTCTATTTGCCAAAGAACTGGAGATCCAGCTGAAATGAGGTAAAATTGAATCATATTAATTCTGAGGGGTTAAAATCAAAAGGAGGTTGTTTATCACTAATACATGTTAAGGCAAAACTTAAGAGCCCGAGCAGATATTCAGACAACGACGTGGTTTGCTACGGCAGTGAGAGGTGACCCTCTTGACAGAACACGGTTTCATACACGTCCAGGGAGTGCTAGGTAAGCAAGTTGCACACGAATTCCTGCCCACATTGAACTGGGCCAACACAAAGGCTGCTGCGGGCACGACAGAATTGCCTGTGTCCGTGGGGTGCCGTGGGTGCGCGTGCGCGGTGGGTGCCCCGTGGGTGCAGTGCCCTGCCGCTGCACAGACCGACCGGAGCGGCCGCGCTGTCCCGTAGGGCGCAAACCCCAGCTCTATAGTCTGGGTTGTTTGGACCTGAGTTTTTGCTTTAATAAGGTTTCTGTTGCTTCTAATTAGGCAGCAAAGATCAAATTGCACCTTGGAAGAAATTATAAAGAGCTCCAGGAACTCCTTTCTACAACCTCAGGCTATGTGCCCTGGAATACTGTAAAGCCTTTTGACTGAAGAACAGCGGAAGAGCTGTACAGGGTCAGCCTGAAGGTCTGTCTCTCGCAGTGTCCTGCCTTGGAGAACGGTCGGTAGGGAACATCAAAGGGAGGGGATGAGAATAAAGTGGTTTCTACTCAACTTCCACATCTTGCGTCTACACCTTTGCCTTCGGCATCCATTGGCATGCTTTTTGCCAGGAGTTTGCCTTTGTGATTTCTGAATACATTCACACTTGGTGTTTTTCCAAAATATAATTACATGTACTTCCTTTTGTTTGTTTTAGAACTGCTGCTGGATAATTTAATGTTCCTTATTCTTGTATTATGTCAATGATTATTTTTTTCCTATTGACCCTTAGTCTGCCATTCATAATTTTACAAACTTCATCGTAACCTCTCTCACTCTACATATAAAATGATTATATACATCTCACGTTTCTTTAGCATTTGATAAGCCATCGAATGTTAAAACAAGAAAAACATCCCCATAAGCTATAGCATCAAAAAAACCCCCAGCTGAAAAATGGCTGGAGATTTGCACTGACTCCAGCTATTCTGGCCAAATAGAGCTCAGCCTCTGGGCAGATTTACACCTGCAATTACAGAAATGGATCTCCCTATGTGCAGGCTGTTTGGAAAAATAGAAAGTAACTCTTATCTTACTCAGTAGTCGTCCGGCTGTCCTTGCTAAGGTATAGGAGCTGGTAATGCTCGTATTTTATTTCCTTTGACGCAGACACAGGGCTGTGGAAAGCTGCTATAGAAGGAAATGAGCAGCAAAACCCATGATTAATATGAAGTAACTAATTGGGCCAAATCTCTGGAGAGAAGAGTAAGGATTACAGATAAAAGAAGCACAAATCTTTCTGTTTGTTCTTTTTAAATGAAAGACTACTATTGCTTAAATTTCTTCTCATTGGTACGCGACGTGGAGCGTAGCGAGATTTTCTTCCTGCATTTGGTTCTCAAATGTTTAAAAGGGTGACCTTTCAAGTCGCTTAATGAATATGCCAAATACCTAAATATCAATCATTTCTTTTAATAAAACATTGGTTACGGTCTGTCTTACCTTACGCAAAGAAGACTTTTCAGCCTATTTGCTCGGCAGCTACTGGAGGCGACCAGCTGCTCCCGAGAGTGCCCGTGAGCAGCACAGCTGGGCGTGCGGCTGCGATGCTGCAGCGCTCAGGAGCTGCTACGTTACTCGAAAAAAGGGATTGGCACGGAAATGTTTTCTTTGAAAATTACGGTAATGGAAACCCGAATGTGCGTTTGTCTGTTCAGATTATAATTTGCTTAGGCGGGAAACTGCTTACCCACTTGCAGAAGACTTTTAGCTTTAATTTTTTCCCCCCACGCTACAGCGCAAAACCAAAGACTTTTCAAGTATTCGGAAAGAGGGAAGGAGGAGAGACAACCTCAAAAAGGGTTTATTGCCTTAGGGAGGACGTTCCAGTCCGTGGTGGGAAGCCTGTGCTCTCGTGCGAGCTGGGCACAGCACAGGCCGTATCGCTGAGTCTCTCTGGAAGTCCCCCTGGTTTTGAGCAATACTTGCATCGAGCGGCTGAGAAAAGATTTCCCATTGAAAATGTAGTTGAAACAGCTTTGTTCTTATACGTGTTTCCACTATAATAAATCAGCCTTTTGAGGGAGGAATAAATTATATTGCAGTTCTTTTGCTGGCACTATTCTAAGTTCCTTAGAGCAGAGACTTGTTTGTGTCGGTGCAGCCCAGGTACAGCGGGGCCCAGATCCTTCGGGCGCTGCAGAGGTGTCTGCCCGCGACCTGCTGCAGGGCAAATCAATAAGCCAACAGAAATTATTTAAATGTGGTCTATCTGTATTTTTCCTGCTTTTTTTAATATCCATGATATTGTAAGCTACATCCAGCTACGTACAGTAGGAAAGACAGGTGATAAATAGCATTCCCATTGGAAGTTGGTGGGTTTTAAGTGCAATGGAAATAAAAAATACCCTCAAATTGCCCAAGTTCAGAGCATTTTGCCCCATCTCCCAAGCAAGGGGAGCTGGATGTTCCTTTATTATGGATGGGGAACGAAACAGATTTTCCAGCCCCCTGGGAATTTGCAAGTACCAGTGCTCGAACGGAGAAACAGTTTTAGACAAGCGTCGTTCAGCAGGTCCTGGCTCTCGAGGTCCTGCGACGGCTGCTGGGACAACGGGGAGGTGAATTGCCATGATGCAGTTGCGTTTACTTGCACGGATCTGGAACCGTCAGTAAAACTGGAAATGTAGTCAATGTATAACATAAGAAAACCCAAGCGAAAAAGAAACCTGTTGTTACTGTTCTTTTCCAGCGGTTGGTACAGGTGTTTGTAAGCCGAGCCAGGGGAACTGAGAGCAGCTGAAAAGCATCCTGCTGCCTGAAGGCCGCCTGCTCCCGGCTCCGGGAAGTTTTCTGCCTTTCTGCAGCCAGCGATGTCCTGCTCACAACCTTTTGAACTGTATTTCTGCTTACCAACCACGGTATTCTAATGAAGTGAAAATTTGCCCTGGAAAATTGGAGCTCTCCGTTCAGGGGAACTTCTGTTCCACTGCAGCTTTGAGGGCATGTTTGGAGAGAGCAGAAAGACAAGTGGACTGTGTTGAAGCTGCCGTCGTTTACAGCATAGCTTTACATAAAGTATAGCTCCACGTGTGAGCTGCAGCTATGAATTTACTCAGCAAACTGTGCGTGCACACCACGTATCATAACAGCCTCTTAGAGAGGCCACATGTGGCATTAATAAAATGCAATAGGCTTGGGGTGCAGTAGTTTGGCCAACCCTTTTCCCCCGCACAGAGCTGGTCTTGGGATTGTCATGCTACGGGTATGTTAAATGCACATAAACACACCATCGAATGCGTTGCAAACGCGGACCGTTGCCTATATCCTGGAGTACATACGGTTTGAAGGAAAAAGAGAGATTTGTCGTAGGGTCTGGACAATCTTACCTCTCAACTACAGCTTTGTATAAAATGTGAAATGTGGAAATGCGCTAATTCACGTCAGCAGTCCTGGTTGCCCTCTGAGCTAAAACTGTGAAGAATACTAACAGATTGCTGAAGTCCCTCAACTTCAGAGGACAAAAGGGTTGAATGCCCCAATCACACAGAGTATATCTCTAGTTACCAACCAGAGAAACACGTCAAACAAAAATGTATGATTCTTCTGAAGGGAAAAAAACCTAGGTGGTAGATGAGTGAAAGTTATTCTTTACTTATTTCTGAAAAATAAAAGAGCCTATTTGTACATTGATTTATCAAGCTTATCCAAACCATCTTCCAGCCAGAATTCACAATCCTCTCTCTTTGTTTTTCTACATGCTACAGCACACAGATCTGGCTTTCATAGTGGAAATCAATACAACTGCAGGATGCCCCCGGTGCTAGTAGAGTCCACAGCTTCTTTGATTAAACTCTACTAAAGCATAATTATCTGGAAGGCCTTGCTATTTCCTCGGCGATGCTCACGCAGCTTTCCAAGCAGGAAGTATTTTATCAGGGCATTAGAGCCCCACACGACACATGCTGGAGAGAGAAAATCACCATCCTCGGGACAAGAAAACCTTTGTATAACATCCAGCTTTAGTAGCCGATAGGAAAGTAGCCACACAGTTGTTTCCGCACCTAGTGTCGAGGGCAGACCTCGGCTTCCTTTGGGTTTGGGTGTTCCTACTGGAGACCACGCTCACGGCTTTTGCCGGTGATTCTGCGCAGCCCCATGGGGTGGTACCAAGGGGTGACTTGAACTGCTACAAAATCCCAGATTCTTCTAAGGAAAGGCGCTGCCGGTGACGCGCGGGGGCAGGCTGGGCCCCGCCTCAGCGGCGATGCTGCGGTGCTGGTGTGGGCGCTGAGCATCCCCGCGCCAGCCCTGCGCCGCGCAGCCCGGGCGCCCGCTCCGTTCCCGCACTCCCATTCATGCAATATGGCCATAGTAACAAAACAATTTTCAGTGTGACATTATCCCCTGGCAATCCGCGGCTCAGGCGTTCTCCAAACAGGGAACAGAAGGAGAACTGTCATGTTAACATTTTAGCTGACTCCAACCTCCTCCTTTTTGCTTTTTTTCCAAGGTTGTGTATAAAATCCGCCTCTTCTTCCCTACGCTGCCAGATGAAACTGCTGTACAACACTTCTCGTAGTATGTGAAAATGCCTGCTTTTCTCAGGCACGGTTTGAGGCACCAAATGTCAGTGTAAAACCCCAGACAACGGGTGAGTCAGGATGATTGCTGTGGGCTTCAAAAGAGGCGTTTTAATCCTACGATGCTGTGCCAAACCAAAACTGTTATTTTGAAAGATTTGTATCTCTGCAAAGTGGGCCTATGCTGGCCAGATGCCGGCAATTATATTTCAACCCCTTTTTCCATTTTTGACGATAGGTTCAATCAGAGCCCAAGATGTGGCTTTTTCTGCGACAAAGGGGTAAAACTTTATTAGTGGATACAGGAGGAAAAAATTCCATACAGGCAAATTTCTGCAGTTACAGAGAGCAGCGAGCAGGATTTTCTCTTACACTATTTCATACTGTTTTATCCAGCCTACGTAATGCCCCTGTCCGCTGCTCTTACAGGTTTCTCAGACCTGCTCTGGAGGGGCACCGGAGGAGGCGTCCCCTCTTTGGTCTCTCACCTACCGGCAGTGCCAGATGCACGGCTGGGTGGTCACACAGCGTGGCCGTGGCCGGTGCTTCTCTGGTGGTGGCACCAGCTCCCATGTCCATACTGTCTATTCCACTCAGTGATTCTCCAGAGATCAGTTCTTTTCTCTACCACAAAGCTCTTCTGTTGTTTTTCTTTTTTTTCTTGGATGGACTTGCCAGCCATCGATGGCCACCTGAATGTCGTGGTGTCTCCAATCACTTGGGGTCACTTGGGAGAAAGAGAAGAGAGCTGCCAGCACCTCTCCAGAGCCCAGTAATGCCCCATTGAAAGCTGGGATGGGAGGATACGATAGCAAGCTCAGAACCACTCTGTTTCCAAGCAATGAAGATATTCTTAGGCTCACTCACATTGCCAAGTATAGAAAGTGAAATAAAAGAGCTATCCTTTGGACTAGCAATCAGCCAGCACAATTCTGGTAAAAATAATTCGAAGCAGCTTGCAGCAGAGGATGAGGCTCCGCAGCCAGCTGGGGAGCAGCAGGAGCCTGTGGTTTCCCAGCTGGAGCCCCGGTGAGATGCTGCAGCCCAGTGTCCAGCTCCCTCCCAAGAGCTGCTGCCCAGCAGCAGCACTGGCCATGTGAAGCGGATCCCGCCGGGCTCCGGGCCATGCGCCTTCAGCAGGGCAGAGTCCCAAAAAGGGGACAGAGCAAAGGAATGCAGTTTTTGTTGGTTTGTTGGATATACGTGCTTCCCTTGTTTGTGACCGACCTGGGGGCGCGCATGTCGGAGCATTGCATCAGCCCTGTCCTACATCCATCAGCTTTTCTCCATCCTTTCCCCGGCGTCAGAGGAAACATTCTGCTTCACTGTAATGCCGACAGCAGACACCGATGGAATACATGGCTTGCTTTTTCAACCTCTCCTGTGTGCCTGTAGTGTTTCTTCAGAGTTTTGGGAAAAGATACTGCGTTGTTTTTATTCTGTGAAGCTTTAAAGCAATTCAGCACTATACTCCAGTACCTGCATGGCAGCTTCTGGAGTCTGGACCACCCCCCCCCGCCCCAAATATGATTAATGAGAAACCTTAATGATGAGCCATGCAGCCTGCTTGTTTTTTAAGCTTTACTGAAAAACGATATAAACAATTCTGTAGTCAGCAAAATGAAATAGTGGCCTTTTGCAGCTGTATCTCACTGTACAAGATGTGCAATGATTTCTTTTCTGCTGAGGTTCACTCATTTGTTGTGGGTGCTTGCTAAGTTAGGCTTTCCAAAATCTTAGTGTCCTGGCAAGAGAGGGACCTAAAGCCAAGAACCAAACCTTGTGGGCTCACTTAAGGATACTAGAAGAGAATTTGTAGTCCTGATTTTGCCTTTGTGGGGTTTTTTTTCAGCTGACCATCAATGATGGAAATAATAAATAATTAATATATAATGAAATACTAGCTTCCTAAAGATTTGGCTTTTGCAATCTGCAATGTACTGATGTGTAAAGTGCTAATAATAGCTCATAAAGTCTGAGGTTTACTCGAGTTACACCTCTTTCTTTTTGATCACACAAGCAATTGTGCATGGACAATTTAGCCAACGTAGATTTATTGTCTGAGGAGGACACAGCCTCCCCTGGGGAGGTGCGTGGCGTCCTGTGACCGTTTAAATGCTCCAGCTGTTTTACTACCCAGTTTGATCAGCGGGTTGCACCTCCCTCGGTTCCTTACACCGAAGAAAGCGGAACGAGCCGAGCACCGCAGAAAAAGCCCAGAGAAGTACGTTGCACCCCAGCTGGTTGCCAGTGCAGTCATGTTTGTGTCCTTCACTAGTCGTGTTTGCAAACACTTCCCAGGCCTTTTTTTTTTTTTTTTTTTAAAGTTGTTTTTCACACAAGTGTTTTGGGAGTAGTTTTCTTTGTACCAGGAGCTGTATTTGTATATGAATACTGGAATTTGTACACAAATAAGGCTGTCTCTGATCCATCTGTTATGAAATATGCCATAAAAACAGCAAATAGAGAATACTGTGTCCTTTATCCTATGGACACATACCCTCCCTGGCTACAGCTGTGCTGGGGCTGAGCTTGCTGCCCATTCCCAGCTGCTGATCGTCATCTCAATCTGCTGGCAGAGCTGCGTGTGATCACTCTTTAACCTCCTTCATCCGGAATGAACCTACTGAGCAAAGAGCCACCCTTTACACGGCTGGAAGCAACCAGGCTGCTCCCCCCAGTCTGTGTCTGGTGCCTGAGCAGCTCCGTGGGGGGATCTAGGCAAGCAACTGCAACGAAGGTGAGCAGGTAGGATTGCATTGAGGTTGGGGATCTCCTCAGCTGCTTTGATTGCAGCTATAAAAGAAAGTTTGTCTATATGCGAGGTGGTGCTTGCAGATTCAAAACAGTCGGAGAAAGACCAGAGGTATGATGACAAACTCTTCAGCAGCCTGCGATGAAAGTACATGCACACAGCCAAGGTGACTCTGTAAGGACCACTTATGAGAAGCGAGTACAATGTGTGATCTTGCAAGATGTAACTACTCCAGTTATAAATCCTTACGTTTTGCTTTGGAGGACATTTGTGTGTTGTAGGAGATAACTGAGCAAGATCTACACAAGAGCTTTAGGTAATTAGCCAAGATAAAGTTATCCATTCCAGCGTTTCTGTGCTGCTTCCAGGGTGTGAGTGACCCCACTCGTTCAGCTGAGGCAGGGGCAGTGAGTCCCCCGTGTGTGTCATCGTGCCGTGTGGGCGCACCAGAGCCTGGTGGTGATGCTGACGGTGATGCTCCGTCAAGTGGTGACGGCACTGCTGGCTGCAGACTGCCCCAGCGGCTCTGTCGGTGCTCCTCTGTTTTCCCTGGCTTGGCTCGGGCTCTTTACACCGCGTTAGCAGTACCGTGCCTTTGGTGTCCGGGAGAGTTTCTGTAGGTCCAGGGAGAGGAACTGCTGCACATGTTCTCATTTTCTTTCACGCCCACAGGCTTTATTAGCACTTGAATTGTTACTCTGGGTTAGGAAAGCATGCTCTGCTGATGGCATGTGCCTGCAAGGCTTTGGTTAGGTTACTCCTATCCAGCTGTGACCAAAGTTGCACGTTACCTTAAAGAGGGTTTAATCACTGCCAGTGGCATCGGTGCTGTTGTCTGCACCGCCTTGTGGAGAAAGGATCACCAGAAGGGCAGTGCAGCCAGGGGTTAAAATCATGATGTTTCTTGTGTGTAGTCGCAGGTGTCTCCTCTCGTGCTGCTTGAGGGCTTGGGCACTGCAGCATATCGCTCGAGTTGAGCAGAGCAACAGTGAGTTGGCTTCTTCCCCGTACCAATACAGGGGTGGGGGGATCCCCAACAGAGTATCCAGCTCACATACTACACCACCGGTTAGCGAGTAAACCATCCTCCTTACCATACTGTTGGTTCTCCTGAAATTCAGATTTTTTTTTTTTTTTCCCCTTAAAGAAGCTGTCCTGGTAATGTGTAATTAATGGATATATGAACACAGATGGCGTAGTCAGCAGCCTGGTGATGCTGTTCCCCTCCGGAGTCCTGCTCTCCAAACACAACCCAAGCACACTCTAACTGGGTTTCTGCCTTTCTCCAGAATGAACGTTTAGAAGCTGTTTCTGTTCTCTTTCTTTGACCTCAATGCTCAGCCTATCATCATTTTAGGGAACATCAGGTTGTATTTGGGGTGTTCAATTCTTGAGTAGTTTCCTTCTTGACCTTTTCTCTCAACCCTTTTCTCTTGGGTAAATGTTACAAAGGGAGAAACTGCCATTCTTCTTTTCCCAATTTCTCAATCTATAAACACAGTAAACAGCAACAAGCTCGCAGTTATTCTCTTTATAAGCCCTTGAGTACTAAAGTGAGCCCATGGATAACAGATTGAAAGGGCAACAATTAGGAGAGAAGAGAAAGAGAAACAAAGGGAATGTAAACAACTCACTGCTGTGATGGGAAAAGCACTGAGTAAATGTGCAGATAGGCACAGTAACCACTAAGGCAATAGAGGCTGGAGATTCTCTAATGTTTTCAGAATATAAGCTTAATAAACATCAGAAATCATCTTTAGCTACAAAGCCATAAGACAGGTTTTTCCACTCAGTGTTATTTTCTTGGCATTGGAGCTTGATCCACATCCTTCAGTCAAAGCAAGACTTCCATCCTAATCCTTGATTACAGCCTGGGAAAGAGTACTTTGTAGTATTTATATTTGTATAGGTTTACTTGTTTTGGTCTACATGCTTTCAAGTACTGTTCTTTGCTCATTATAGATGGCCAGAGATGATTGCAGCAGTGAGATGTTCACAGCAGCTGATTCCAGTGTCCTTACGGCTAATTTTAATATGGCCAAGTAAAAATCTGTGAAGTAGAACAAAGTGTTTTACAGCTGCATGCAGTGGAAAAAGCTCTAGGTAGCTGAAGCTGCAGAGGAAGTTTGAGCAGAAATGTTAATTTTCTTAGGGCAATGCCCCTAACAGCATCTGCTAACACCTGCGCGTGTTCCTTGGGACTGCTAACACCTGCGAGGTGAGGTTTCAGGTCTCCCTGAACAGCAGTGTCTCCAGCAGCCCGGTGCCCTGAGCGTTAGGCTTGCCCTGGTTCACATACCGCTGTGTCTCCTGCAGCTTGCTTGTCTAGGCAATATCCATATCCCATAAACAAATTTTGGAAAGATATGGTACTTGTGAACAAGTGGTGGGAGGAGGTGTGGGCACCCAGGACCCCATGACTGATCTGCTCCTCCCCTCGGTGTTTGTAAAGCTCTGCTTGTGCTGCTGAAGCTCAACATACAAATATTGCAAAATAATTATGTGGTTTTGGAAACAAAGGGAAACCGTATCTGTTCTTAGAACGCCCTTTTCGGTGGCAAGGTGTTAGAGTTCATGAACTCAGACAACTAGACCAGAACAGACTTGGAGAAGGAAGGGACAGAGCATGGTTTATTTTGGCAAAAATATACTTTTTTCAGAGGTAAAATACTATACCACTGAAGTTCTTGGAAGTCTGTTTTTGCCACTTGTATTGGAAGAGGCTTTGGGCATTTTAAAGGCTTACATGGGCAGCTTCCCAGGGGGTGGAAAACCAGCAGTACCGCAAAATGTCACACACAGTTCTGGATACAGGCGTTGTAAACCCAGCGGTTTGTTCAGAAGCCTTCGAGATACTAATTGGGACCATTGCCCTAAGCAGGGAAGCAAAGAATTAGTTGCTCGAGACAGTTTCCTTCATTAATTTTGCAGAAGCACTAATGTTCAGGGGTCAGCCTCTGGAAGATTGGGCGTGGAGTCCCAAACGTGCGCGGTGAGAATAACGGACCATGTGGGGTAGGGGTGCACAGCGGGTCTCGCACAGCTGTAGCTGGGAGCACGAAATTACGTGGGAACAGCGTGCAGAGGGTACGTGGTGAGGTGCAAACTGCTGATGGCTTGGAGTTTGGACACTTCTTAGCTAAGTTAAGGAAAACTTGTCTTGAGGGAAACTCAGGCAGCATGTGTGAAACTGGCACCACAAAAGAGCTACAGTTTGTCTCGACCGTTTAAGTTAAACACTAAAAATTCATTAAATCTTAACCTGTTTTGTCTCCTCTCCTGCACAACGTGCTCACCCTGCTTTGTGTTTTCTGTTCTGCGATCAGCAGAGATTGTAAGATGTGCTTGGAGCCAATACTGATTAACATCTTGATTATTGACCTGGATGATAAGACAGAGTGTCCCCTCAGCCAGCTCGCAGATAACACCCTGGGGGTGTAGCTGATGGATGAGGTGGCTGTCCTGCTCTGAGGCAGGCTGGAGAAATGGGAAAACAGGGACTGAAGTTCATCAAGGTGAAATGCTGAGTTCTGCACCTGGGGAAGAGTAACCCTGTGCACCAGTACAGGCTGAGGGTCAACCATCTGGAAAGCAGCTTTGCAGAAAGACCTGGGCTTCCTGGTGGACACCAAGTTGAATGTGAGGCAGCAACGCGCTCTTGCTGCAAAAGTTCAACAGCATCCTGGGCTGCGTTAGGAACGGTGCTGCCAGCTGGTCCAGGGTGATGGTTATTCTGTCTGAACATAAGAAGGACCTATTTTTACTGTGAGGGTGGTCAAACACTTGGACAAGTTGCACCCAGAAGTTGTGGAGTTTCCCTGGAGAAAGATACTTGAAACACAACTAACTGGACACAGTCCTGAGCAACCTGCTGTAGCTGACCTTGTTTGAGTGGAGGGGTTGAACTAGATGGTCTCCAGAGCTCCTTGCCAACCTTGGCCATTCTCTGGCTCCTGTGAGCTGCTAATGATTTTGGTGACCAACAGAGCAGAGCAGCACGTGGCTTGAGTTCCTCCACGTGGAGCTCAGTGATTCAGGGGTGCCTTTAGCTTGCGGGCAGTGGCAGCGCATGTGCGGTGACTCCGTATGTGGAGAGAACGGGACGCAACAAAGCATAACTAAGCATGGAAAAAGTGAAAGGAAATACTACCGCCTTATCCCTGGTTAACCAGTTTGTTGTGTCATCCAGCTGAAAGCAAGGATACAGCCAAGTGTCCAGGGGAAATCCTTTTATGCAAGGGCTGTGCTTTTGTATTTATTTTCTGGAGGGCCAGTTAATATATGAATAATGGGTGTGTGATTATTCTAAAAAGAGCCAGACGGCTCTGCCAGGAAGACTAGGATTCGTAACAGCCTTGAGATATTTTTCTCATTTTGTTCACAATATAAATGATACTTGAATTAATATTCATGCTGAAATAAAATCTGAGGGGGCCTTGGTAGTAAACCAGTAAACAATGCAAGGAAAAAATGGCTTTTTATGGTAGCATAAAGATGCAAAATGAAGGGGAGATTGGGAGCTTGTTTTCCTTTGTCACATCTTTCAAAAAAACCAGAACTAGTATTATGCATTTGTGTTCTATTTTGCCTTTGTCCAGGGACATTAATTACCTTCAAACAGCACAACTGAGCAACAGAGCAGTGAGTTTCCATGTGGAACGCAGGACGGTTAAGGCATCGTAATGAAACCTATTAAAGTGAAAGCCATTTATAAAGCGATCAAAAGCACTGGTTAGGCTGTGTGAAAGCCTTACCAGGTACCAGGGCGTAGTTAGTCATTTACCATATGGGACTAATGGAGCGCAGGCTGTGTAATGTTGGAATGTGTTCAGATAATCCATTTACCGGAATGGGGAATATAGACTGTACTGTCTGGGGATGCTTTATGCTGCAGAATAATGACATGGCCTTTGTTTTCACATGTTTGATGTCGTCTTCTCTCTGTTTTCCTCCTGAATTAGCAGTATCACACCAGGAAGCGAAGCTTTTTTGTGCAGTAAGCATTGCTGTTTTATTTGAGCAACCTTGAGAATTACTGTGAAGTTACACCAACTGGCAAGCACTCCGTACTTGTGAACTATGTTGATGAGCACCACCCCTCCCATTCCTTTGTGTGAAAATAAGGGGCGTACACAGATTAATTATGACTGAGCTCTGTTTGTACAGAGCAAACACAGTTCTGAGTAGCTTTGCATGTGTGTTGAAGCAAAAACGGTTAACAAGGAATGCATTTTACAGCAAGTAACACAAACTGAACAAGGATTATCTTTCCAGTTGGTCAGTAACTATCACAAAATACTGTATGAAAGGTCATTATCACTATTAGGAACCTGGATTTTGCAGATAAGCACTTGTTTGTTGTCTCATCTTTACTTAGACTTTAATGATCAGCGCACTCCATAACTTAGGTTACAAAATCTGTGCTCAGCTCTCATGGGGACTCAGGTTACTTTGCTCATTCACAAAGTTAAGAATCACCCTAAAACTGACTTTTCCTGCTTCTACATTGAGATATTGCCCCAGTGCCTTGTTCTTTCTTTCCTCCATTTGGGACCCAATTAGCACACCCCCCGAGGAGGGGGGAGGGGGCAGAGAAAAGAAAAATTGCAGTCTAGATGAATCCACTCATACAGCTAATAAAAGATCTAGTTGGTGCTTTTTAACTTGGTTTAAAAAAATGAAGAAAAAAATAGGTAGACACTAAAAGAGTTTCAGCCATGTGGCCACGTAGATATCTACTGAGCCCTTATGTAGGGGAAGCAAGAGCAAAGTAAATGAAGATGATAGTCCTTATGCTATGCACTAATAGATACTTGACTGGGGGCAAGGCTTAGGACAGTACCATTTCTGCTCTACGGAAAAATGACTATAGGTTTCACGGGTATGCTAAGCAGGCTTAGCCAAAAGCCGCGCTTGCCGTTGATTCCAGCTCATAAACTCCATCATTGCAGAAGATTGTGCTAGAGACAAACAGCAATGGAACAAAATGACTGGTGGAGTTTTCAAGAAAAGTAGCAATGGCAAGAAAAGCAGAAAACAGTTGTGACTGCCAGGAAATGATAAAGCGTCAACATCAAGATGCATCACAGCACAAAAGTCAGTTACTCAATAACTTTTTTGGCACACGCAGCAAGTGGCTAAATAGCTGGAGAAGTGCCACTCAAACACCATTCATATGAATAAGCGCTAGCGGTTCAGTGAACATCAGTTTGTTCATTTATTTAAATTTAAAATGCTTAGCACACTTTTGGGTACTGCTGGAATGGCAGTTATTTGGTGCCGTGTTTTTGGATGGAAGCAGGGATTAGCTGTGCTGGTGCTGTGCCGGGGCAGAGCGGCTGGGGGGGCCCTGCCCTGCGTGGGTGGAGGCTGCAGGCTGGTCTCAAGCTGGTCTGAGGGGCAATGGGGTGCCAAGCTCTGGTGGCACCCAGGGCACCCCAGGGCTGGAGGTGCCGTGGGGTGGGGTAGGTGCATCCTCTGTGATGCTGCCCAAACCTCTGTCGTTGAAGCACTTGGTGCCTGAGCCCATTTGGTCTCTGCACCGTGGGTTTGGTCTTTGACTGCACTAGAGGCAAGTGGGACAGGTCAGTGTCTAACCCTGTTCTTGCTGAAATCAAGACATCTCCCACTACCTCTTATGCCAAACGTCTCTGGTTTAAAAGGTCTCGAGTTCTACGGATATTACTGAGCGTGCTCTGCTGCAATATCTTGGTTGGTGAGTCAACACAACTGGGATTAACCCACGTGCTGGAAGAACCATGGTGTGTTAGGGTGCTCTCATGTATGCACGTACATGCCCAAAGCAGCTCCTTCAGCACTGTGGAGTCCAGCACGATTCTTGTGCTGTCCCACGTAGGCATAACCCATGTCTTGGTTCCCACGTCTTGGCTTCCAGACCAGGAGGCAAAAGCTCTACACCTTGGAAGCGATGCCGACAGACTTCTGCAGTACACAACCTTAAGCTGCCAAACAAAACTGTGCCATAAGGGGCAGCAAATGCTTCTCCAAAATGTGAATGCCTCAGCCCCGTGGACTCGGTCTGCAGCCGTTCACTTTAGCAGTGACTCCTTTGTGTGATCGTGGCAGAATATTCTCATTGTTACTGGACGGGCAGGGAGTGTGATGCCCTTTGAAGCCTGCTGCTCTTTAATACCTTGGTGTGATGTTATTGTAGCTAAACAGGGCAAGAATCTCAGTGCTTTCCTTCTAGGAAGGATAACTGATACAAGAGAGCTGTCTGTCCTTTATTCACTTAACAATATTGCTATTGATCGTGGATTAAGTAAATACAATCAGTGAGAACCCCTTTGCTTTCTGTTGATTAACCTTCTTGGTAAGAACTATAATTTTCTAATGTTCAACATTATTCCTTTTTTGCATCAATCATAGAGCTATTTGTTCCTTGCACCTTTCTGTAGTTCTGAGTTAATGGGGAGATGTGATTTAGTCAAGCCTAGGAATCAAAGAAGATTTTGGGTTGGAAGGGACCCATAAGGACCATCGAGAAGAACACGAGGGTGCACGAACAAGCTATTAGAGATTCACGTCAATGGGAGAACGACAGCTCTGGACTTTTGTAAGGAGACTTGAACCACCAACAATACAAGAGGCAGATGGAAACAAACTGACTTTCCTACCCAAATTAAAGGGGGGAAAAATAATCCCTGGGTTTTGGGGTGGGGGCAGCCAGAGCCAATATTTCTTTCATGACAGGTGTCCAAATAACTGCTCTGAAATCTAATTAATTTTCATCTTATGGGATTTTCAATTTCAGAATTGATTCCCCAGTGTGCCTTCTTGCTTGTCAGAATTTGGGGTAGGAGAAAAAAAAGATAGATCTGATAGAGGGGGGAAAAAACCAAACCCTGACAACCGATCCTGCCAGTGATGTCTAGTTTGCTCACAGTTAATATTTTTTTCACCTCATTTCATTGGAAATATGACTGCTATTTTTCCCCCTGGTTTCATGAAACCAATTTGCATCTGAGATGCATTTTCTGGGATCTCGGCAGTGATGAGACTGGCATTGCTTCTCTAAACAGAGCACCATATGCTTCCTTTTGTGTTTGTTTGCTGCCTCCAAAATACTCCCAGATAATCCCACTGGCTGAGTACATGACAAAGGACCAGAAAGGTGTTAGTACACAAATGCTGACACTCTTACAAAGAGGAAAAAGTGATAAATGCTTTACTCTTATAAAGAAAAAGATAAGGATGTATTTTGGGAACCAAATTGACAGTTGCAGTACCTGTTAGCGTTTTTATCTTAAGATCAAGAATGTAAGGAAAGGTAGATAGAGTCTATCACTAAATCTGCATTGGTTTTGTTTAAAAAAACAAACGCTGTATCTGACTTTCAAAGTGTCTGTTATTGGAGATACAAAGGAATTGTAGTGAGGTTTTCAAAAACATCTGAAAATTAGGTACGTTATTTCCTTACACATAAAGTTAGCAAGAGTTAGTCCCAGATCCCTTATGCAAAACCTAGGGCTTTTCTCTTTAGAATTGTTGTGGGGGTTTGTTTTTTTTTTTTTAGTCAAGCAAGTAATAAAAATTCCAGAGAACGGACATTATTCTGCCATGCTGGGAAAAAACAAAACACATCTGAGAAACAGTTTAGTAAGAATAATATTAGTTTTCAGAAAACCTACCCTGTGCTGTGTTGTTCCTAACGTCTGCGGTTTTTTAGGACTACCTGAGATATTTGGGGGGTATGTGGGGGGCGGAGCTTGGCTCACTCCTGCTGTGTGAATCTGGTGATGTTTGCCTGGATTTCCGGCCAACATCCCCTGGAAACATGATGTAAAGAAACCTTTTGATCAGCTTTGGTTTAAATTGAACAGCTAGTGTGGCAGCACCTTTTCCCGCAGTCCCTGACCGCTCTGCTCTCAGGCCAGGAGAGAGACCACTCGTCCGTCGGACACTGAGGACTCTGGTCCACTGACTCGGGCACTTTTTTCCCCAGACTCGCTGGACGAGGCTGTCATAGATACTCGCGTAAGTGTGCCAACGGTGTGCTTGAAGAGCGACCTTGCTGTTGCATAGTCCGTCTCCTGCATCTCACAGCTTTGTCTACCTGTGCCTCCATGCTGCCCAGGGAGGTTTGAGGTACCACAGAACAATAGGAATATTGCTCAATGCATCAACATTACAGAAGCAAATTATGATAAATTACCTTCTGTGCACCCACTGGGAAGGTTTCGCAATGATCATTAGCCCTCAGAAAGTCTTCTGCTTCCTGTGGTGGTCTAATGATTGCACTCTGAGCTCCCAGATAAATCACGGGTTGAACAACGGGAGGGTCCTGTCACAGGCAGCGTGTAGGAAGATTCCTCACAGGTATTGTTGTTATTTTGTTAAATCCTGCAAAAGGAACGGGTATCACTTGAATCCTGAAGAACTACCACAGAAAGTACTCTTTGGTGTTAGTCCCCACCGACAGCAGGGAGGGTTTTTTAGTGCAGTGGTGCTTTTCTCCTCAAAGGTCAGTCCTTCGCTAATTATCAGAGCTCAGAGATTTACCTCCGTATTCATGTCATTCTGTTCAGCTTCTCCACATCAGTATCATTTATCTCTTACAGGGTCACTCTGCACCTGCTAAGAGCAAGTACCATAGTTTTATATTTGTAATCTGTGGGCTATCTCTTCCAATTTGCCTCCTGCTGCAATTCATTACTGCGGGTTGTGTGTTTATACGAGTAACACAAGGTAAAAGCCGCCCTGCAGCTCTTCCCTCAGAGCCCGTCAGCCTCTTATTCCTAATAACCCGTTTCTGTAGTGTCCGTTGCCTTCCCTCTTCCGAGCTGCCCTTGTTTCCGCTTCCGACTTGCTGCGGATTATCGGAGGACACGGGTGTCCGGAGGATGGTGTCCACCTACAGGTGCGTGTGGCCACTGCTGGGCTAGCCTGGCCGCCCTGCCTCCGGCTGCCCGCTGCTGGCTGGAAGGTGAGAGCAGCTTTATCCTCCGCACGAAGCTGCCTCCAGCCCGGGAGTTAAAATTGCCAGAACGGCAAACAGATGTGCTGCACGCAATGTTCTGGTGGGCAGAGGAAAAAGCCATCCGTGTAAAAACCAACAACAAAACCTGCGGAACGTACCATTTAAAAACACCCGTATGACTCCTCCCTCGACAGCAGCGCGTTTCATCTCTTTCACGCCGGGCAGCAGCCCTGGGCAGGCAGCTGTGATCCCCGGGTCTTTGCAAATCTGCTCGTAGCAACAAGGACGTTAATGGTTTTCTGTATTTCTGTAACAGGAAAATCATAGCTGTGTGTACAGAAACAACGATATGTGAATAGTCATATTCTCAGAAGCAGACAATTATTTTGGAGGCTCCTGTTTTTCATAAGGTAGCTTCAATTTAGCCAGGAGCTTTAAAACTTCTTGAGTTTAGAAGTTTGCTTCATTAGAGAAAATCCCTGAAAAGAAAGTAATTTTGACTTCAGATGAAGCATTCAAATAATCTGGATTTGTTTCATTTTGAAATTAATTTTATTGTAATTTTATAAGGGTCAAGATTCACAGAGCTGTCAAAATGCAATTCATTTCCCCAAAAACAAACACTTCAGTACTCTGGAAGGCTTAAACAGTGTTTTTTGCATACCTTCAAAACAATCCCTTTGTCTGTAGGCACCAAGAATACTAATGAGTTGAGAATTCCCTGAAATAACAGCTCAGTCTAACTATCAAGTTTCACAGTCTGAGGAGGTGGAGCGTGTTCTGCTGCGAGTGCAGGTGGTGCTGCAGGGAAACCCCTGGGCTCACTCCTGATGGGTCTAGTGCTGACATTTTTCCTAGGAAGTTTTCCACTCGAAGTTAACAATCTGTTTGCCTTTTATGCAGCTGGTTACCGTTAAATAAAACGAATGGTTCTCCTTGCAACTATGTTGTGTCGTTTCATTTGCCTAGTTGTTTAAACCAACTCCACTCTTTTTTGTTGACTTTCACTTCTCTATTTTTTCAACCTTTTTTCTGACCAAGGATATGAGTGTTTTGCTATCTCAATATAATGGTGGCATAAGTGAAATGATCTTGGTGATACCAGCCAACTCTAAGGCAAACCCATGTTACCCTCTCTAGTTCTGTTTCCTCTTCATTCCAGGATCTCCAGTTACAAGCTGCGTGCTCATTACCTCCGGGTACCTTTATGAAGCAAGGCAAATGCTCTCTTTGTGTAAGTGCCTGTTTTTATATAAATATATATACATATATAGAGATTTATTTTAAGGTACATAAATCTGTGCGTGTTTTTTATATATATATATATATATACCTGTGCCCTTTGGAACGAAGCAGCCTGTTTTGATCTTCATCTGTGGCTAATGGTGAAGGATCACCACTCATTGTTCAACCAGAGCACCTGGTGAAGTACTTGGACTTGATCACACTCTCTGTTGCAAAGAAAAAATGAGGAGGCAGCCCGTAATCAAAATGCTTGTGGGACAGTGAGTTGATGCTCAGCTGAGTGGGCTCTGATGGGTAGCAGGAAAGCGTCTGCTGCCTCTCTGGTGTGGTGTTGGGTGCCTTCCACCAGCCAGGTCCCGTCTCCCAGGAGTCCTGCAGAGCTCTCCTCCCCAGCATTGGCCTCACGAGTAAAACTGGCTACAAAAATCTCAGGGCCCGAACGGGATGCAGGGGTTTTGGATGTGAGTTTCAGTACTTTTGTTACCTAGAACACATAAGCCTCCAGAAACTGAAAAGCTGGGAAGGGAAAAGGGTTAGTCTGCTGGCCTTAAACCTTTGCAGAGCATTTTTCCCCTTACTTCTGTGCCACGCAGTGATGGTGAGTAAACAGCCCTGCAAAGCAGTAAGTGGTGTATAATGCGCTGGCTGCCCAAATGGACGGGAGTGCTCCCCTCGAGCACGGTCTCTTCCCCGCAGGGCACTCTGAGACGGAGTGCCTGGTGAAGGGATCAGGTCTTCCTGCTCCGAGTTAATGGCTCTTGCTCTGCCTGCACGCAGGCTGCTGTTAATGAGCATGGCCTGCTCGCTCAGTCCCGCCTGGCACCCGAACCCTCGTCAGCGTGAGAACGGACAGCCCGCTGACTGCAGATGGCCGTGAGGCCACCCAAAGTATTCGTATCAGTGGGTTGTGGTAGGAAAATGTTCTGTATGTCTTTCTGCTATAAACGGGCACCAGAATAAATCATGATATGGGATCCCACCTTCTCACCATCAGTTTCCATGCTGGTAAAAATCTGTTTATTTGTCCTTTCTACCTGCTTGCCCTGCTGACTCAGACTGTGCTGAGATGCAGACTCCTCCTCTTTCAAATCATCAGGCTGTGTCCTCAGTTACATCCATGCGACAGATGTACAGGTGAATTGCAAAATTCCCATTTTCAGCTTACTCCCTGCAATGGCAGTTGTGCAGCCCTTCTGTCTTTGGGGGCTGGTGCAGGGGTAAACTTTTGGGACTGAACAAATAATTGTGTTGCAGTTGGAGGATCCCGTACTCGGTGTGTCCTCTCTGAAGGTCCAACAGGAACAAAAGCGGTGGCAATGTGCTGCTGAAGTCAGTGGATCTGGGTTTGAATGCCTGGGAAAGGGTATTGTTGATGAGATGCTGCTGGTGCCGTTTGGCCAGTCGTCTTGCAGAGCGCGATCTTGCCCTGTTCTGAGAAGTTTCTTATTGCGATGCGTTTCCCATCTCGGCTAAAGCTAAATGGAGCAGTGGCTGGGTATGAGGAGTACAGCAGTGACTCAGCCCTGGAGGCACCTCCGTGCGTATCTGCCAAAAGAGGTTTCAGGTGGTATTTGCTGGCTAGTCAAGGAGCGGTCATACATTATTGAGAGACCACCCAGAGTCTTTACAGAGCAACGCAATTATTCCTTTACTGCACCAGGTACAACTGTCCTCTTGAGCAGTACACGAAGAGGGGATAGCGTCTGATAGCTTTCTCAGGCATCTTTTTAAAGGGAGATAACCTGAAG
Source organism: Burhinus bistriatus (assembly GCA_013397275.1). NCBI lineage: Eukaryota > Metazoa > Chordata > Aves > Charadriiformes > Burhinidae > Burhinus > Burhinus bistriatus. The sequence continues at coordinate 264,819 of VYXH01007236.1, read as the reverse complement.
ACATGAGTACAATTTCAATGTTTGTAATTCAAGTTTCTATAACTTTCAAATTCCAGTGTTCTGTTCCTATGAGGTCTCTGTTGTGAGGCAAGTGGTATTGCGTGTAGCCCAATGGCAACCTCCTTTCTCCTGATGAATTATCAGGTAAGAGGGAACAGGCTGCAGGTGGATTTCTGCCTGTTCTCAGCTGTAACACTGCTGGAGGCAGGGAGACTTATTTTAGAAGACACAATTAGGAATTTGCAGAGTTCATAAAAATATGGATGGAGAACTGTGGAAGTTCTGCACTGTTAAAGTGCAGCATGAGCTTTGTTTCTGCCATCAGCAGAGCTCCAACAGTTTATTTTGCATCTACCTTCTGACGTGCTCTATCTCCTGCAATGTGTCTGGGGGAGGCAGAACTGCTGGAGAGAAGCTGATCTCATGGGCTCCGAGAACTTTGCTTCCACCAAGCTGCTTACTGGGGGTGGAAGAAGAGTTTTGTTTCAGGTCTCAATAGATATGAGGACTTGTGCAATGTTTGCCAACAGAGAATGGTATTTAGCTGGTACTGTATGTGGTAACTCCTTAGACTTTTATGTAGCTATGGCAATCTACACAGGTTGAAATGATGCTCTTCCCCTACCCTTACATGCCATATTTTTTTTATTAATTTCTGGCTTTTCAGCTGTTTTATAAAATGAGGAAGGTGCAGGTGCCATCTGAGCATCCCACTGAAGAAAGGTCTGGGTTCCATCCGGCCAGCTCCCACCTGGCTCACCACTCGGCTCGGTGTTTTTCACCATTTGGGTAACTGCACCACTCATGATCTCAGCAATCTTCTCAGGACTATCACCCAGATGCTACAGTCAAGGTGAAATGCTCTAGGATGTTACTGTATTAAACCACTTAGTTTTTGCTTCCCTGCACCCATTTAAAAGATGGCAAAAACTGAGGTATGAGATCTGCAGCCATGAGACCTTTGAAATACTGATGATTTTGGGTGTTTCAGGATGGACCATTAATTGTTAGCAAAAACACAGACACATTTTTCAATAGCATGATAGTATTACTGTAGCCTCTTAATTTCTCATTTGAGTCTTCTTTTTTTTTTTTCTTCCCCCTGTACTGGTAGTAATACATACAGTTCTCTTAGAAATCTATTTTTAAAAATGTCACTTGGTTTGGGTTTCAGCAGTGTGCTGCCGTAGGAGTGACTGAAATGTGACTGCAGGGATACAGAGCACTGCGAGGCACTCGGGGTGACCCGCCTGCTGGTGTCCCCTCTGCCCACAGGCACCCGTCTCTGCTCCGCTGCCCGGCACTGATGCACCCTCTCTTTGCTGTCGCTTTGCCACTGCTGCAGCTATGAAGTGAGCTGCCTTTAATGGTGGGATTTAAGTCATTATCTAGGCTGGCATTTTCAGTCCTACTTAAAAAATTTTTCTCTATCAGCCTGCTTTCTGGCCCAAATTAAATGGCCGCTCTCTTCATATGTAAAGAACGTATGGGTGTTAGTGAAAGGCCTTGCTTCAACTCACAGAGTTTAATCTGGTCGCCTTAAGCTTCTGGAAACCAACTCTTTTCCTCTAACACATCTTCCCTGGGCAGGGCTGGAAAGGCTCTCTCCAGCTGAGATGTTCTTTTCCACTTGAAGCTCATTTTCTTTTGCTTTTTCTTTTCCATTTTTCACTCCCGCTACCTTTCTGCTATAGGCTAGTCTTACGAATTCCAGTTCCTTTGCACAGCTTGTCTTTCTGGTCAGGAAATACTGATTGTGTTGTAGACCCCATCTTTATTTTTGGACCACATTTCAGCTTATGTTCCTCTCTATGGTCCTGAATTTTTAGGGTATTTTTAGGGTATTTTTTTCTTATATCAATACAGTCACTTCCCTAAAATGTTTACATTTCTTCATACGTCAGGTATGAGGCTCCTCCCTAGTTAATGCCTAGCATGTTCATAAATAGCAATTATTTTCTACCCAGTTCAGTTTGTTTCAAAATGTATGTTTATATCTTAGTGTGTTTAGATCTCCATACAGAAACCAAGAAAGTTACAGAACTAAGAATAAGTGGGTAAAAAACAACGCAAAAAAACTTAAAATGCATAATTTTTCTCCTTTGTGGCAGAGTTTTAGCATCTGCTCTGTACCGCAGCAGCCCCGCGCACTTCTCGCCCCGTTCCAGGTGGTCAGGGTGCTGAGATGTCCTGCTAATGGAACCCCCTCGAGGCACAGAGGTGGATGGCAAGCAGCGAGATGGGGTACAATGAAGACCCCAATTGACGGCATTTTCTGTCCTAGTTTTGAGTTGCTTACAGCTGCTATCAGGTTCCTCTCTTCCTTAAAACTTGACCTTTCCACTCCAGACTCCTCCACTCTTTTTCCCCATGAGAAGCTCGTCTGATTGAGCTGTTACTGACTAATGCCAGGAGGATAAAGAGAAAACTGTTTCAAGTACTTCAGCGTTTCGCCTGCTTGAAACTCTTGAAAATACTGTTGAGTACATCCATTTTATTATGCTATTTACTTCAAAAATAAGGGCTGTTTTTTCTAGGGATATATTTTGCTCAGTGTCCTCAATTTTACTAATGAATGAAATGCTTTTGCTCGGTCATTGTGCTGCCTTTGGGATGCTGTCGGGGACACAGGAGTCATCCTTGGGAGCCTGCAGGGCTCCACGGATGTCCTGGGGGTGGTGGTGTCAGACAGCCCCTGGCTGCAGCCTCTGCAGGGCTGTAGCCCCTCGGTCCTCAGAGCAGCTTATCCAAGGACAGACAGGAGTCGCGGTCGCTCCTCTTGGCACAAGGACATTCAAGAAGATAATAGGTGGGAAAAATAACAGTTGATCCTCAGGCTGAAACTGGAAGCTGTTTCTGAATATAAATTAGCATGTGACCTCAAACTGTCCTGTTTCCTGTCTGCTTGTCAGCATCTCTCCTTGCCTAAGTGTAGCCTTTGTTTTCCTTTTGTCCCTCTTCCATATTGGTGCCCTTTTCTTTGTCCTGATACTGGCACAAACCTGTGCTGACAAGCGCAAGACAATGCGGCTTGTCTAAAAACGGGTGCTCTTCATTCCGCTCTGTAGCGATACGAAAATCCCAGTTTAATTCTGCATGGGCTGGCTCCAGGCTTCCCTCAGTTTTCACTGAGTCGGGACAGACTGTTTTCTTTAAATTAATCCCATGCTCTGGACCAGGGGGAGGATGGCTTGCAAGTTGCAGCAGAGGTGGGTTGTCAAACATAATTGTTTCACAAATCTCCCTCGCTGGAATGCTCCGAGGACAGTAGTCCCAGCTCTCGAGAGGCACAAGCCCTTAACCGGCCCATGGAGGTGTGAAAACCGGTCCCCGCAGCAGGGGATCAGCCTTGGTCTCCCCTTCCTTACAGCTCCTTCATAGCTGCCTGTTGAAGCTCTCATAGTGTCCTGGTTTGAGGTAAAACAGGACCGACTTCGTTCAGTAACTTTACTTTTTAGCTAGGCCTCCTCTAACTGCTGAAATTAACAGCATGTTTGCAGAAAGCTTGTTAGCTCCTTCTAAACCCTTTAGTCTCTTTTTCTCTCCCTTCGAAGCGGAGCAGGAGAGAGAGAGCATCTGTCATTCCCTCTGATTGGGCCAATCTGGCCCAAACCATGACACATAGATTACATCATGTGTCCCTTAAAAAAACCCAAAATACCAGCTGTGATGTCACCAGCCGAGAAGCCTGACAGTTTAAAAGAAAAAAAAAAAATTGGTTTAATCAATTTTGCTACTAGCTTTAAATTACTTTAATTTCTGATTTTTTAAAAAGTGGTATCCACATTTACTGGTCCAACTGCAGTGAGTTACAAAAGAGATCTGGGGGGGGGAACAGCACGTGTTGAACATGTCTGTGCTACACGTTGAGAGGGAACGCAGGCACCTCGGTGGCGGTGCTGACTCCTGTGCTGTTGGATGGCATCGGAGTACAGACTGGCAGGGCCAGAACAGTCTTACCTACGTGCTATGGAAGATGACTACAACCATTTCCCCTACTGGGTATCAGAGATGACTCTTACAGGTGTGACATGGAGTCTCAAACAAGGTGAAGAAATCAAATGGGCAAGTTCGGGGAGAGGAGAAAAACCTTTGATAACGGACCAGCCCTGAGCTCTGCCTCGGGGAGGGCTCGGCCGTTGTAGAACACAATGTGTTTTTCAGAGACGCTTATGTTGACCACACAGGATCATTTAATTGTTCATGTGGCTTAGATCAGAGACGCTTCTCTCTCTGAAGACGGACCTTTTGAAGCTGCCTGCAGTCCAGCGGGTGGTCCCGTGCTCCGCTCGCAGCTGGAGCTGTGCTGGGAACAGCAGGAGGAAGGTGCCTTCCCGCTGCAGAGCCTCTCGCCTCCTCCGGGTATTGAGGAGCGAGTTGTGCAGCCAGGAACCAAGGGGGTTGCTCCTGAACCTCCTGGTACAGCCCCCTTCCCCATTTGATGAAGAGAAAATAGTTGGCAAGTCAACAGTGATGTTGTATCAAGTCAGAAGCAGTTAAACTGGGGTTGACAACGGACATTTAAAAAAACCTAAAGTACGGTGCCTCAAGTGTTGGAATTAGCTCCGCAGAAACTGGCTATTCGTTAAAGCCTGCCATCACTGAGCATAACCCAGTGCATTAAACATGCACTGAGTCTCCGTGTCCGTTTTCTCTGGGCACCCCCAGGCTGCCCTCTTTCTGCCCCTCTCCCCCGCCCCCTTGCAGGGGCTGCTGACCGGCTCTGGGGGAGACGTGCTGACTTCCACCCCGAGCCGGGAAATCGCCCACTCTGCATGAGACTGGCACGTAGCCCTCAGCTAAAAGCCAGTAGCGCTTTGGCTCTTCAGTGTCTGACGATTTGTTAAAACACAAATTTAATAGGTGCTTTCTTTGTTCCTGTGGATTTTTTTCTTACTTATGCAAGCAAATAACACAGTAATTTTTGTCCTTTCCGCTCCACTAAAGGGGAAATAAAATAATAATCTGCTGTGTGCTATTGCGTGCTATGGAGGTAAAGAAACAGAAGAAAAATTTAACTAAAATATTCTCTGTAAAATTAATTTTAATTTTCTTCTTGGCTAGAACAACCATATCTATTTTTCTGGTGCCGTTTTAGAGCCAGATTTAGTTTACTGCCCCGTGAATATCAATGTTTTACTGACCCGTAATTTGTCACAGCCATGGCTTGGGGCCAGCTGGGATCACTCGGACTGCTGGGCTGCTCTGCCCTTGGCTCAGCAGCCTCTGGACAAAGTGTCAACATTGGTGTGACCACTCCTGTGGCTAACGGGGCCCAGGTCCGTCACTTAGACCTGTTCTTCACCACCATGCAGCTCCCAACTCTTGATCTCTGAGCTGGGAGTGGGAGAAGGTTACTCTGGGGGTGACCCAGCCCACCAGCAGCTATGACCTCTGGTGATGTGCACCTTCCTGAGCATCACTTCACCGACAGATGTGCCCTGGAAAGCACTGCCTCTTCTCCTCCCCCTCCAGCGAGGTGGAAGCTGGCCGCTACGGCTCTGCTCACCAAGCAGACGGACACGCACCCAGGTAACACAACAAACGAAAAGACTGAATGCTTGTCCTCTTCTGCTAGTTAATGAGTAACCAGAAGAAGCCAGGATCAGCTGAAGACCCTCTGGTACTCATGGCCAATAGCTGAAATGCCTCTCTGGATAAGAAAGGAAAAAAGCTTTGAGAAAAAGCCTTGTGAAAAAGGCTGCTTATTCTGTAGCTAAGGTATGCCTTGTGGCTTTTAATATATAAATATCTCAAAATACGCGTACATTCTGTTCCTGCAACCTGCTTGGGATGACTCTGCGAGTGGTAAGAACCCAACCAGCAAATTTCGTGCTTCCATCTCATTCCGAAGGTTCCCCTCTTCCCCTGATGCCCAGGAGGAACTGCCGGCAGTCCGATAGCGAAGCACAGGCCCTCGCCAGGGTGATGCCAGGTGGGAGAGCTGGGATTTAACCTTTGTTTCCAAGGCATGCTGTGGGAGCTGGGGTGGTCCGGGGACCCTGTGCTGTGCCGGCAGCGCTGATTGTTTGAGCTCCCTCTCCCGGGATCCCGGCTCCCAGCAGGGTGGGCACCCCGGGCTGCGCCTGAGCTCCTGCATCCTGCAGGGGGGAAAGGAGGAGAAACGTGGATTTTTCTTCGTTTTCTCTCCCAGGTGTTTTTTAGGTTGTTTTGTTTCCTTAATCTTATGCTGATGGCAACATCTAACAACCATAAATTATAATTTTTGTGGAATATATGAGCAGAGGGACAAAAGCTATTCGGATTTCTCAGTCTGAGAGCTTTAAAGCATTCAGGAAAACCCCTTGAAACCAGCCTGCACGTAAACATTTCAGCCACTTGTTGTTCTGCTTTTACTTGACCTGTACCGACTCTTCAAGCACGGTAAACTGGCAGATCTCAAAGATGTCATTTCTCTTCCAATGCTGCTGGTCAGGTCTGAAAAATTAATTGGGCAACTTCCCCAGTACCAGTTGCAAAAAGCTTGTTTTCCGCATAGCGGTGACAGCTGCAGAGCGCTCATTGTCTTTGGGATGTTCCAATTACGAAGTCTGGGAAGCTGAGCATCAGAATGGGTTTTAGGGCAGTACTCCAGCAGGTAACGCTGAAAGATGTTAAGAGTGGGCAGAGCAGATGTTAAATCTTTCACTGGGAGTTACAAACACATTTAAGGAAAGTATAATGTTTCTTCAGCTGTTGTGCACTCATGTTTAAATTCAGAGGTTCACAATGAGTGTTTTGATTATTCCATTTCTATTAATGGGCTTTTATACTGTGTTGCAGTGCTACGGTAAGAACAGTTAACCTTATAAAAACAGGAAGGTTCTGACTAGTACTGCTAAAGGGAGAGAACCTCCCTCCAAATCCATGTGTGAGCTGTGCTGTCTGCACTCACCTGTACTGGGAAGTGACTCTATCTCCAGATAATGAATTTAATAAAATTAGTAACTGGGGCTGTGTTGCACAGGTCTCTCTCACTTCCCACTGGACCAAAAGCATTTGAGTGTTTGGCTTTACTTTTCCCTCTTTATTCTTTTTTTTCCAAGCTCTTTCACCTTGTTATTGCAGAGCCTTTTGTCTGACACTGACAGTCTCCATTAATTTCACTCTTTTCCTGACTGATCCAAATTTCTCTAGATACGACCATATGAAGACCACTTCAGCCGAGACCTTTTTTCTCTAATATGTTTAATAGGCTGACACGTCTTGTTTGTGCCAGGCTTTTTCCCCGGTGTTCCCACAGCACATCAGGCTTTCAGCCTGGGCGGATGACAGGGAAGTTATTTCATTCAGACCTTGCCAAGAGCCGCCGCACCAGCCAGCGGGTGCCTTTCTCGTGCCGTTATTCGCGTCCCCCGTGCACCTTGCGGCACACGCGGAGCGTGCACGAGTCCCGTTTGCTGCAGCGCACGGAAGCCTTGGCCGAAAAGTCCTGGTGGGACGTGGGTGAAAGGGCCGGGCAGTGCTTGTACTTGCAACTTGTGCTGCTGCGCATAAAGGGGAAGGTTTTGTTTTACATACACAAATTACTTGGGAAGGTACTATAAAAATAAAGAAAAACATGCACGACTGTCTAATGATATTTGACAGGGTATGGTATTTTCTAAGTTTGCCGGAATGCAGCTGAGGGGTTGGTTTAAAAAGCGGCATCCTTGCAAAAGGGTCCGGACATTTGTTGTCAATTCATAACGTCGTTGAGTGTTTATCAGCAGGAGCCCGGCTCCCCCCTCTCCTGTCACTGGGCATCAGGGGCAATTTCTGCACGGCCGCCGCACTGATGCGGTACAAGCGTAGTGTCAGTGCAATCAAACAGTCACGATGGCTTCACTTAATAGGAGTGTACAGTTTATTTTTTACACAGTAAATTTGTTATGATCTAGGTCAGTGCTTGTGACACCAGATTCTCCTTCCAGAGTTGTTTAGTAAGCTTTAAAAAAAAAAAAAAAAAAAAAAAA